>CABEEJ010000058.1:403640-479446 GCA_901482245.1 Timema douglasi
AAAAAGGTTGAAAAGTTTAAGGAAATCGGCTGTAAAATGTATTTGTTGCATTTATTTAGGTCGCTGCGTTGCAATTATCTTTGTGAGCGCTGTATTACTAGTAACTGGGGTGGGTCAGGTATAAAAAATGACACCACCTCATCAATGCCAGCCAATATCACTTAAATCTCTCCACCCCCTCCCACAAGCAAGACAATGTTTCCCCATTCGCGACTGCCGCTACATCACGCGCCAGGCTTGCTTTTGCCATTGTTATTTCGATTCTCGATTTGGTTACTATTTTGGTTTGATTTTGTGAAACATTTTTGACGACCCATGCTATTGTTTAACATTGTTGTTTTGCTTTGGTTACGTTTTTGGTTGGATTTTGTGAAGGATTTTTGATGACCCACGCTATTTTTTTAAAATTTGATACGAACTTATAATTTTGACGAAATTAGTGAAAGGAGTACCTTCTTCAAAAAATAGGTAGGTTTTATTTTATTTACTTTTTCACGTATTGTCTAAAAAATGTAATTTTTTCGTATGAAGGTCAGGGGAGGAACAAAATCTGTTAAAATTCCAATAACGACCCCTTCGAAATAACGACCCTTTTCCAGGGAACCGTGAAAGGTCGTAGAATCGAGAGTTGACTGTATGTATTTTATTTGATAAAAAACCAAATAGGATACAATATAATAAGGTACAGTACAATAATTGTTTTTTAAATATATTTTTTACCCATGTGGAGCGTTAAGATGCAAAAAGATTGGCTGTGTAAAATTTTGATACAAAATCTTATCACTAATTGATAATAATAAAAAAACTAAAAAAATCACTAATTAAAATAAATGTCACAGGGGGGTCATAGGCTTTGCTTGCTAAAACATTTATTTTAAATAGTGTTGCTTCTTGTTTTCTAAATTGCATACATATGTATTTTGACCTATTTTACTTAAGATTACCAGACATTTGGACTATCAAGGTTCTACTCTAGTAAAGGAAAAGACAGTCCAGTACAGAATAGAGAAGGCACGACTAAGGTAGTATGTTCATGTAAGAATAATGGGGAGGGAAAGGATGCCCAGGAGGATGTTGGATACAGAGGTGTTGGGGTAGGAGGCCGAGGGGAAGACCAAGTGACAAATGGCTGAAGGGAGTGAGGAAGAGAGAAGAGAGGACCGTGCCAAGGTGAAGGGAGAGCGGGGGTTGGAGGAAAGTATGCAGTGGAGAGGCTTACGTTCCAAACAGACCCAACCAGTGACTGGGAGCTGTTTATGATGAATATTATAGTATTTATCCAGTGATACCAACTTTTCAAAGCCTGATAGTTAAATATTTACTCAATGCAAGTGATAGCAGTTTCCCAATATCTGCTTTAAAGTTGCTTAGCAGGAGTCTTCAGGTCACTCCTACTGACCCCTTTCTTAAAGACCCCTTCACCACCCCCAGATAATCCTTCCACTTTTGAGAACCAGTGGACTAATGCATCACTGTCAAAAGAGACCGGACTGCTGATGACGGGCAAGATCAGGATTTGAATCATGGTCAGGTGTACTGAAGGTGATTTTCCATAAATGGTTTCCCCCCTCCACATGCAAATTTAGGTACATGTCCTCTAATTTCAATCAACATCCCTAACATATCAGTGTAATTGAGTTAATATAAGTATAGCTTAAATAGGTAATAAGACAAAGTGCTAAAAAAATAAAAATAAAATAAGAGTCAATTATAAAAGAGTATAGCTTAAGATCTGTCATTTCAGAATAGAAAGACTACTTGTAGTTCATATAAAGGGTGGATTCTGATCCCATTAAGTGCAGAGGTTTTTTTGAAACTTTGGGAACTTGTAGAATGGAATGAATGAAATGCAAAAAAATCCAAAATTCGATCGTAGCCATAGGCACTATCGTGGCTAAATGAAACTTTTTTTAAATATCGCGCTTTGGGTGTGTTTTACAGCAAAAGAGCTTAATATAAAATTAAAGAGGCATTAAATTTGCTACAAAAATATGCCATATACATTTTTTTCTAAACTGAATATTTTCAACGCAAAGTCGAGCAAATTCTCATTTTTCCCAATTACTAATTTCACTGTACATTTTAAGAACAAGTATTTTTGTGTCTAAGAGTCATTTGTTTTTATAGTTAAAATTTCTCCAACAAGTAGTTTCTAGTTGTATGCTTCACATAACTGTATATAGAATACTTGTTTACACACCACTATGAGATAGAGTTTACGCACAGTATCCCCTACAGACCTAATCCACCAATAGACTATTAATACTTTGTTTTAGATTGTCTATGTCGAAGAAGGTCCAGATTCGCTGTAGTCTTAAGCAATACTTTCTTCTGAAACTGCTTCTGTTTCATTATCTATTCAATGTGGTGTTTGGTCTTTCCCCCTGTTTGCGAGATATGTTTCAGCAGGCGAGTCTACGTCCTTATCAACATCAATCTCCTCTAATGTCTCCAGTGAATTTTCATAGTTTTATCCATTACAGAACCTTTTAAATCTACAAACCACACGCTGACGTGCTTCCTTTCTTGCACTTGCAGAAGATAAATATAAGCAACTTTTCAGGAGCAGAATCTTTAAGTGTTGTTACTGGTATAAGGCTAGCTTTGCTCTTTTTCCAGCCCCATTCTTCTACATTTTTTAGACTCCCAGCCACCGGATTTGATACTAGATCCTGAATTAATGATGTTGTGCTGCCACGGTTGTAGGTAGTGGAGAATTTTCTTTTAGTAGCGATCTTACAAAACATTGGCATCGATAAGCATCAAGAGAGATATTGTCATATTTTCCTCTGTACAGTGATAGTGGCTTTTTATCAACAGCAAAAATCAAATATGAATGAACAGTGTTATAATCACTTGGCAGAGCTGTAATAAAAGATAAGCTGGAAGAATACCTTTTCTCTATTATTCGTCCCATCAAACCAATCCATCAACAGCAAATCAGAAGCCAAGGGTGATTTGACTTTGGAAACCAGATAAATCTTTTGCACATTTTTAATTACCATGGATTTCTGTCCTGATTCTTGGTGTTTTTCTAAATATTGAAGTGGTATGGATCTAAACTGCCCTATTAACTTTGCTTATGGTATTTTCTAAAGGCATTGAATACTTTTGTTTGGAACAATTGAGGTGCTAAGTTTTATACAATGAATACCTTCCATAGCATGAAATGTAATCAGATCATCAAGGGTTTTGGCATTAAAATTGGCGTTGTTGAAAACATATTGGGAGAATGAGGATTTTTTTATGATCATCTCAGGACGCATGATGGCCGAGATTTTGAAAAATAATTCCTCATTGTAGGATGCACAAGATCCCACCGCTAAAAAAATGTCCAAAAGTTGTTCGGAGCTATACTTTTTATGTATAAATGCAGCAACACCGACTTACAAGGGTGAGAGAAATGGCCGAGTTCTAGTCGTGGTGATAATACAATGTGTAAAAGCTGCACATCACTTTGTCCATTTTACAAAGATCCGCGTTTGTAGCCCACAACTATGGTACATCAATATAGAGTCAAGTTTCAGGTACAGCAATGTTAACATCTTTCAAAAAATTATCAGTAGGTGGAAAATCCGTCATGTCATAAACCTGACTTCAAATATTCTCCAACACATTCATTGTAGCTGCTTTGACAACTTGAAGTCTTTCTTCCTTTGGGTCAGATTTTATTTTTTTATACCAAGCCTTCACGAGAACATTGAATTCAGTGTTGCAAAAACAAATAATCAGAGATTACTTTCTGACTTAGGCAATCACAATGTCTTCGCTGTACTTCTCAAACCATACTAATTTTACTGTATCAACTTTTTAACTAATTTCATTGAACTTAATTGACATACTTTGTTTGTTCTTTTAGGAAATAATATATTTATTCCAAAACATTGTCAACATTCATGGCTGGAGAATTATGATTTTTTGCAACCAGTTTCTGGATAACAAGAAGGTTTTTTCATCAAGAATTATAATGTGTGACTTATGTTTCAACTAGATTTGGTGTAAATTCCACGCTTTTGATTATTTAGTGACTCCAGTCATGCTATCAAGCTTGAGCTGATTTTAAAACTGTGTCTTTCACACTCAAGCTGCAAATCTTGTAAATGAGTTCCCAGTTTGACCTTCTTTTGTTTCTTTGAAAATTCCTTCATAATTTTCCCGAAGCACAAGAAACAATTATGTTTAAAATCAATAGCAACGCTGCCTTATCTTAATGATGGTGGTATTTAGTCAAAAAATAACTTTTTTTTACAATGTATCTTTGAATGTATTATTGCAGTACCGCTTAAGACATGAGTCATCCACTCTCACATGAGTCTTTTTATGAAGAAATTCTAGTTTCCCGCCATTCCTTTTCAAACTCAATCGCATTTTTTTTTGTCCCTTTCTCCTTTACCTCAACTGTGGCACTGCCCAAAATATTTGTGTTGCAAATAAAGCATTTCTAATCCTGATCTATTTTAATTTGAAATGTAAACTGATAAATTACCTCTATGAAATCATATCTAAAAAAACACAACAGTTGAATAAAATTAATTAATCTCCATAGGATCAGTTAAATTACCTACTAAAAGAGAGATTGAATCAAATGCTGTCGAGAGAGGAGCTCCCCTCTAAAAAAATGTGGTGTGTTTGATTATCATTATCATTCATAATACAAAGAAAATATAAATATATTTTTGTATTATAAATGATTTTATATATATATATATATATATATATATATACACACACACACACACACACACTCTATTCAGACTGCTCAGAGATGAAGCAAAATAAAATGCAATAAAGTTTGAATTAAAATAATTGAACTGGAGGATGGCTAATTTGGTTTATGAAATATTTGTCTTTGATCACTACTCAGCTGTTTCCTGTATGTTACAAAACATATCATGGCTGACATATAGAGGTGTCCCAATTATATATAAAATGGGTCAGACATCAAATAAAACATTAGCAACATAATTATGTTTGGCCAATTTCCAAATATCATCCATTCATAATTAACTAGGATAATTGAACAACAAACACATTTATTGATATTATAAAAAAAATATGTTTGCCAGTTTTGTGTTAAATTTTATTTGAAAATTTGAAATAAAATCTAATTTATCCTTTGTTTGAGAATAGAGGTGTTGAACAAAAGGTATGTGGGGCTACTTTAATGTAATCTGTTATTAAATAACTAATCATGATCATTTTGCACAGTAGTTTCAGTCAGAAAAGTTTTATATTCTTTATTTTGAAAAATGACACCTTGACACGGAAAACGAAACTGGCACCTTTGGCTTAGTAAGCCCAAGGTGTCTACTGGGTCACGAAGTTCCTGAAAGTCACGAAAAATTACTAATTGCAAAAAAGGCCACAAAAGTCCCTGAAAAGTCACGAATTTTAAATATTTTGGTCATAGATTCACAAATATATTTTTGTTTGAATTTCCTGTGCATCATCAAAATGTATCAAATGTTGAGCCACCCCACTACCCAGGATGCCATGCACTAGCCGCAAGTTGCCTGATTGTTTGTACTGTGATTGTACTGTGATACCAGGGACAAAGTTAACGTTCGCCAACTTGTTAAAGTTTAATGTTGTGTGAGTGCATTATGTCTATATATGCATTGTATAGTGTTCAACCGTTTATCGAAGGAATTTTGTGTGCAAAAAGGTCACCAAAAAGTCACTAATTTGTGTTTCTCCAACTTAGTAGACACCCAATACTCTAACTGCTGAGCTATCCAGTAGCTGCCCAGCGTCATCCTTAACTCATATTTTAAAGCAGAGTCTGTGGTGAAAGTGCGGGGGTCGTCAGCTACATATGAGTAATCAATTAAGATCATGAGCCATCAGGTAACAACACAGCCATCTTTGACTTGGGAGGGCTTTATGCTGGCAGTAGTACAATGACAACTGTACACATGCACATATCATGATTAATTAAATAGCCAAGCTATTATCATTTTATAATATGAAGAATATGATATTTATATGTGGCTATAACTGTAATTAACAAATATAATAGCATGGCTATTTAGTCCATCATGATATGTGTGTTGTCTGATAGCTCGTGATCTTAATTGATCACTAAAATGTAGCTGACAATTTCTGCAAGTCCATCACAGATTCTGCCATAAGATATGAGTAAAGAATGAACTTGGGCATGAGATGACTCCTGGATAGCTTAGCAATTAGAGCATTGGCATACTAGACCAAACGTTCAAAGTTCAATTCCTGTGAAAAGGTGTAATTTTTAAATCTAAGAAATATGATATTTAGATGCTGCTACAACCATAACTAACAAGTATAATAGCTTGGTTATTTAATTCATCAGGAACGGGTTTAGTTAACTTTTATGCGTCTTTTTCTTAGGATGGTTTTCCGAGTTCCAAATATTGCTTCAAAATTGGTCAAATGCAATGCACACTTATATAATGTATGCAAATTGTCATTTTATAAGTGGAATCAAATTTTAAGTTAGTTTTGAGCAAAAACAGGCTCAAGTTTCACACTAGTAATATACATTTAGTTTATGTTTATTAGAATATTCCGTATTGTGTTTGTTATTGTAGATAAGTTTGAATACTCTAGTCCTTCCAGCAAATTAAATATTACAAAGTGGCCCACTAAACTAAAAGGTTGAGCACTTTTTTTTATTTATATAAAAACCACCAGAACGAAATATTGCGATTCCATTTTCTGAAAAGAAATAAAACCTTGGCTATTTGTCTGCAACTTAAAAAGGAAAAATTGTTTCACTTAAAAAATAATGTTTTCATTTTATTTCACAACTGGATACAAGTGTCTATTTAAAAATTGGGTGTATGATTCATCTATTTATACATAACAAAATACACTTTTTTTTTCTTAATTAAGTGTTTAGTAGAGAAAACTCTTCAGTTTTAAAAGTATAGAGACTATCTCACAAACAAGTACAGTACATCAGAACTATTTGATAGAAATCAATACAAGTTAATCTTGATGCACAATAATATTGTAAAATCAATTATTTATAGGATTGAATACTAAATTATATTTTTAATTGGTTGTGCCTTCTAGGAATAGACAACATTTGTATAAAATAGTTTGATTATTTCTATTTGCATTTACTTTAATTACTTCTTATTATAAACAATTGATTGCTACTTTTTCCTACTTTTTCATTTATTTAACTAGGCTACACATTATTTTCCACTTTTAGTTACTACACACAAAGAAAAATATACTGCCTTCATAATAACATCATTATATCTCATCAATATGATGATTATATTGATACAGATACAGAATAAAATTAATTATGTTTACATTACTATATCTTATTAACATGGACATGGTCATGAACATTATATATCGAGTCTGATAAAATTGATTTTCTTTACAGTAAAATTATATTCCGCACAACAATTTAGATTTGTTTAAAAACATTATTTTACTTATTATTGAATTATAAGAAACATTTTATCATGAATTTAATAAGTCCTTTCTCACTTAGTAGCTGAGTCAAGTATTTTTGATTATAAAGAATCGTTAAATGAAGTGTTGTTTGTAGGTGGCGGATGGTTGTGCTCCAAACCCGTTATCAACACCTGGCTTTGCATAGTAACGCATCGTGCGCGACAGCCCATCCTCTTGTATTTGGAGCAAACCCAGTGAATTCGATCAACCATAGTACGATTGCGATTGTACGCATAGCCATTATACACTAATATTGAAGTGCCAGTTTTACTCTTCATAAATGATGCGCTACCTACAAAAAAAGGTACGCAACATCAGCAAACCTACCATATAACAGAAGTTTGAATGTGTTACATTATAGGTAGTTGAAACATAATGATAGCCCATATGTGCATTTATGAAAGGAAAAAAAGTATTGTCCATCTAAGACTACGATATCGAAGAAAAGGTAAGTTGACTCAAAATTAGATTTATATAAATTTATCTAATTAGCTTTGTGGATTTAAATTGTGATTGGAATTTATATTTGTAAAAAAAGCATATTGGTGCAACAACACACTTTTTCATTGATTCTACAGTAGTAAAATATTTTGATATGAACACATTTTTGAGCATCATCTCTTAATACACATTTGGGTTATATGCTTATGTACTAATTACGCTTGTGTTAGGGATGAAGAAGGTTGAATTTAGAGTAAGTATGCCCATATTTGTATAAAGAGTGTGGAAAACCATTTAGGGAAAAACCACCATCATTACACCCGACCAGGATTAAAACCCCAATTTCCCTGTCAAAGCCAATCTAGTCGATTGGAGTGTGACACCTTAGCACTGGAGACCAAAGTCAGTTAACACTGTAGTTAATTTGATTAAGAATTAAATACCAATACTTTGTACTTTAATCTTTTGGTTATACAAACACCCAGACACCCAAACACGTTACTAACAGTATTCCTGCAAATAATGCAAGGTGTAATCATTCTCAAATGTTAAATATTATTAATGGTATCGCTATATTTAAAATACAAGCAGATTGGCAAATATAAAAATATCTGCTGTGTGTTTATACAAAGCTGAGATTCAAATGCCAGCCAATCCCCCTTTAGACCTGGACTGCTTGTTATTCTTATACCGAGAGATTGATTGACTCCCAAAACTAAACAAAAAATATGGCCTTTAACCACTTAACTTTTTTATATATTCTTTTTATTTATCTACACTAATATTATAAAGAGGAAAGATTTGATTTTTTGTTTTTAATGGATAAACTCAAAAACTACTGGACTGATTTTAAAAATTCTTTCACCAATATAAAGCTACTGTTAAGCGCGTAACATAGGCTATATTTTATTTTGAAAATTTAATTTATTCCTCATAAAAATGTCGATAGTGACTCATATTTTATGGTAGAGTCTATGATGATTCTTTAATATGTGTGTTGAAAATAATAAATAAATAAAAAGTGAAATCACATTTAGAAGATCATTAATTTTAATTTATTTATTCTAATCACTTATGTTACTTTTGAGTAAAAATATTATTTTTATTGGGCTACTTTGGTCTGTATTTATATGTTTTGGGAAAATGTAACAATGTTTTAGGGAAATTGTGTGTATGAAAAATTTAAATGGGTCACTTTTACAGTAGTGTGCAAATTAATCTGAGCACAGATGTTATTTAATAAAAAGTGACTTTATTTAGATAAAAAAAAAATCATACCTGTAAAATTTGTAAATATCTAGTACTTAATATGTCCTCCTTTATTCTTAATCAGTTCACATATATGATTTGGCATTGATTCAATAAGTGTACTACACATTTTTTTTATTCGTTCCTCACAAAACCATACCTGTACTATTGATTTGATGAGATCAGTTTTTGTGGTACAGTTCGTTTTTGAGAGTCTTTTTTTTAAGAATCACCCAAAGGTTTTCGATTGGACTTAGGTCAGGGGAGTTGCCTGGCCACTGGAGCATTTGAGTGTTTTGTTCTTCAAAAATTGCTTTCACTTTTTTGGCAGTATGTTATGGCGCCAAATATTGTTGGAACACACTGTTGCCTTGTGGAAATATATTTTGAAATTGTGTTACACAAACCTTTGCCACAGAATCTTGATAAATCCATCACTTTTCAACATATCATCCACTGGTTCTAATGAATAAGGGCCTTCAAATGTAAAACAAACTAAAACTTTTTTGGGGGGTGTTTAACTGATAGTTGGATATGAGCTGGTGATGTTTTTTTCATTTGATGCTTTTCTAATGTATGCAACTCTTTGCCCCTCAACATAAAAGTGTGACTCGTCGGAAAACAACATTTTTCCAGTCTTCTTTGGTCCTGTTCGCATGTGCTTTGGCCTACAAGAGCCTCTTTTTGCACATTACTGGTGTTAAAAGCTGTTTTTAGCTAGTGGGTGGGCTTTTCATCAAGCTGTAAGAAGTCGGCGTCTAGCAACTGTCACATGGAAATCTGTTCCACTGGCCACTAATTTTCGATTTAAGTCCAAAGCAGATAGTTTTGGGTCAATTTTATTTTTTTCCCCTAATAACCAATTCTGTGTTGAATTAGTTATTTTTTATGGCCACACTTGTCCTTCCTTTGAGGATAAAACGAACCAGTTTCATTAAAACTTTTTAAAACAGAATTCACTGTACCTAATCCAACACCACACTCAGAAGTTATTTGTCATTGTGCCATACAGGTATGTTCAGAAGGAGAAACCATTTTGGAACAATTCTTTGTAGTTATGTCCATCATTATATATTCACTACACACAGTATAAAAGATGTGAAAATATGATTTTGTAATTAAAGATGAAATAAACCTCCACAAAACACTATTTAATACATGCCAGTTGCTAAATAAACAAAGAACAATAACCTCACATTTTACAGACAACACAGAGAATGGGTGTGGTCAAACAGTGTTGCCAAAATGTAAAAAAAACTGTTTGGATTAATTTGCACGTTACTGTACATACATTTTATAATATTATATATGTTCATTTTTAGCCTATTTTTTTTTATTATGTGGCACCCAGAATATATCCATGGTGACTTTGACGAGATGACATAGTTATTTTTTTGAGTAACAAAATACCCAAAAATTTAGTTTTGGGAACTTTCGACAATCTGAATAGTTGGTTGAAGGAAGCAAAAAAACAAAATTTTGTTGTATCTGTTAGTGAAAAAAAAGTTACGGTCAACCGGAGTAAAGATGACCCTCTTTTTATGGTTTTCATCAAATATCTTTATCATTTTATTAAAAAAATTGCTAGGAAATAATTTTATAGGTAAATATTAATAATATATTTCATTACAGTCTATTAGATTGTATTTTAATTTTATATATTAGCCGTGGTAAAAATAAAAGAGGGTCAATGTTACCTGGTGTTTGGGGTAACTTTGACCCTCTGTTGTTGTTTTTAGCAAACAAATCAGTTCAGAATTCCACTAGGGTCAATGGTGATGTTTAGTATGTTAATTATGGCCCATCTAGAGTGGGGTCAATCTTAACCTGTGAAAATTTCATCAATTTTAATAAAAGGGGCCTTACAAATTAAATTCTGTTCCTTTCAACATAGACAAATTAAACTTTATTTTATAAAACTAAGCAAATAATTCAAATCTTTAGGAAGCTTTCTAAATCTAAAATGTTGATATATTTGGTTATTAAAGATTAACTGTAACAATGTATAAAAAGTAAAAAAAAAATGGTGACAAACGACAATCAAAATGTTCTCCTTCACTTGAACTCTTCCTGGAAACTTGTATTTAAAACTTCTACCATAATCTTCCAATATGAAGGTGGGAAGCTTTGCCACAACTTCTTCAAAATTTGCAAGGAATACATCAGTTTCTTTAGGAACAAAGGTAGTTCTCATGGTATCTGTTGAATGCAATCCCATGATTTTTAATAAAGATAAAGTAAAAATGAATGACTTGGGGGATGCCAAATTTTTAAAGTTTAGTTTCACAAATAGGTGCCTACATACATAGAATCCACAAATGAACAAAACATATTTATACGCACATTTTTGCAGGGGGTCAATGTTACCCAGGTGTAAGATAATTGTGAGGTCAATGATACAGACTTAAAAAAAATATTTTTTTTGTTCAAATAATTTGTTTGTATAGATGTCATTAAATTAAGGAAATTATACCATATTTAAGTTCTGTTGTACCTAGGCCTTACCACTTCTTCTGCCTGCAGAAAGTTTTTCGTCTTTTTTTTTTTTTTTTTGCGGTTTTTTCTTGCTTGAGTTATGAGAATTTTACACACAGATTGGATAGTTTTTTAATTCCATAATTTATGCTTCATAAAGTATAAATATCAAGCCACAATTTAAATACTAAGAGTTTTTAGTTAAAACCACTCATACAGGAGCAAATCAAAGTTTTAAGCAGAATTGACCCCAGGGGTCAATGTTACCCTGGGGGATCAGAATTACCCCAGTTGACGGGGGTTATAGTTGAATAAATATTTCAAAAGCTATAAGGGATATGCTTGCACAAATTTGATAACTAAGAACAGCTTTTTCTTATATATATACACACACACATTCAGAAATAGAAAATTCACAATGGAATAATTTATTATTAAAAAAGACAGAAGACATTATTACCTCATGTATATCAAATTTGTTAGTTGATTAACAAGCTCGCACCCAACTCGCTATAAGCATACACTAATGGTACTAATTTGTGCGGGGGGAGGGTTGGTAGCCATTTCAGAAATAGCTGATCCTCAACACAACCAGCTGAGATTGGAGCCTAGACTTTTCAGTTATCGCCAAAGGATGCTGTCCATGGTCCCAAGAGTCACTAGAGTTATATATAAGTTTCCTTTTTTTCTCCAACCAAACCCTTGACACAATTGGCATGTGTGTCTGCGTATAGACTTTGTTATTCTTTGAATGAACCCAAAATTTGGACTCAGTTTTGAACTAGAATGACCCTAATATAGAAAGCCAATGTTTTCATAGTTTTCAAGTTGATGTGGGTCACAGGATAATAATCTCATTTTTACTAAAGTTGTTATAAGTATAACCATGCATAATAAAAATAAGCTAAGAGATTGGTGAAAGTTTGACAAACACTTATATGTATAAGGAAGTCCCCATCATTGAAAATCCCAGGTGAGCACAAACACACGACAAGCTAAGTAAGAAGAACTGTACCAAGATTGGTGTGCAGTTTTGACCCCTAATTCTGGTACCACCAGTAAGATCCTTAACTATATATGTAGTTATATCACATCAACATTCACACACATAAACAATAATGTATTATAGAAAAAAACTAATGCATGTACTATCACAGTATAAAGGACTAGCGAAGCTTAGAAAATGGAAATTATCTTTAGGTTATGAACGTAACCACATCAAGTATCATATTTGTGAACAGTAAAATAACAAGTGGGTTTGATTTCCATGTCCAAGTATCATTTTTAAATTTACGAAAATAATGCTATATTATTATTAGTCTGTACTTTGCATATTCAAACATATCTACACAAAATGACAAAAATTTCATTTTTAAAAAAAGATTTTTTATTGCAAAACCAAACAACTGTACAAATGCTTTTATTATAATTAGGGTGGATCTTACAACGCACAAATTTATTTTATTTGTATGGTAGGAATTTGACTTGATTTTATTTGTTATAAAAATTAAGTTGTGCAATTTTTTCAATAGAAATAAAAATAGAAAAGAGTATTCGCTAGAATTACTTTTCAACATTTATTAGTCATTCTGAACAGCACCTAACTTTATTACAATCCTATTCAGAATCATTACTATTTCAATTACTAATTCCAGTTGAAAAATTTTGCCCAAGGAAAATAGCAATTTTTGTCTCTTCTTTTTTTTCACATTATAGTTGAATTTAACTGCTCCCACCGAAGTTTATCGAGGAATTTCTTCCAATTGGGCTCGTGTGTGTGAGCTATTTGTTTCTTGACGTGATCTGCACCATCTTGTATCCAAACCATACCCGAGCACAGCGCCCTGTTCTCGCAACGCCACACGATTTCATCACGCCTCTCGCGGTGCTTTGTGTAGAAATAGCCTCCCAAAACCAACTTCAGGTTTCCTTTCACGGTTTTTGTGTAAAATGGTTTGTCAGTGTTTCCAATGCCATCTGAAACTATTGCACCTAAACTTTACATTTATGTAGTTTGATTTCAGATATTTATGTGCTTAAAAATGTAGGTTGTGTAATGTGATTCAATACCTTCCTGAATTAAAACAAAAACCATACAACAGCTAAACCATAGAATAAAAAAGAGAAACCAATTAAAACTAATTACAATCTCAAAAACAAAAACTTTTTTTTCTTGAATAATGTAGAATTTACTTTATTTTGCTCAATAATTGAAAAACAAAGTAAATGTATCAATAGTAAAGACTAGAAGAAGTACCTGGCAATGCCTGGAGGTAGCCAGGCAACGCTTTGCGTAGTTACCCTGGGCAACATTTTCCTTCTTCAAACAGACAAAAAAACACTTCATTTTATTTCTTTTGAGCCTATTTATAATAGATTCAAAAAATCCAGTAAAAAATTTTAAATTCCAGCTTGGAAGTGCACATGTTTGAAATCATTCTAATTTTAAAAGTTCAGAACTCTGCTTGCAGTAGATATCGCGCAATGCTCATGAGAGACAAACTCCGCATTTTATTCATATAAAATCAAATCTATATTTTCATAAACTTAACAAGTAAGAAAAACTTGAATTTTACTATAGTTCATAATTCAATGAAAAGGTTAGTTAAAACTTGTAAATTTATATTGTCATATTAAAAATTACAGCAAGTATGTAAAAATACTCAGTGTAATGTTGCCAGGGTAAGCAGAGTTAAGTTTAAACTGTACCAATTACATGTTCTCATCACTCAGTAAACACTAATTGACCAAAAATCAAAGGAAAAACATTCCCATTTGAGGTATGTAGATCAGAACCTGTGTTTGATTAGTCAAATGGGGTCTGAGTGGGGAATAACATAAAAAAACAAGCTCTATCTACCCTGGAAACACAACACAACATGACACTGAAAAGTCTTAAGATAAGAAGAAATAAATTTGTAATAAAAAATATATTTTTCACAAATGATCAACCAGTAACACTTGCAGGGAAGCTAACTTTTTTTTAAAGTGGTAAATGTGTATAAATGCTTGTTTGGACAACTCTAAACTTACACTAAGCTACAGTTGCAGAATAAAACAGATGAATTCTATAGAAGTGCAACAAACCCGTCTTTACCCACTTTGATGGCAGTATGGTCTAAGGCAATAAGGTCTTTTTTTTTCTAAAATAGTTTTCCACTCTCTCTACGTACAAATTCGGGCATACTTCCTCTAAATTTACTCTTCCCTAACACATTAGCATAATTAGTACATACATGTATTGCCTGAACGAGTAATAAGACACGGTACTAAAAAAAACCACACTATATGAAAATACCAAAAACAATTCACCCTTTCAAGATTCAAACATTGACTTGAGAGTCACAGTCAAGCACACTGGTGCTAATCTAGCTATTCAGTTACAACAATATGATTTAAAAACCGTTGCTTTGAAGAGAAATTAACCTTTTCAAAATACTCATAAATTTTATTCAATACATTTTTTTTAAATATACTCAAAATTCACATAATGAATTGGAACTATTAGATTAATTTCCTATGACATGATATATATTCAAAATGAAGGTATATAGTAGTAGTTGATGCAATATAAATTAGAAATTATGTACAGTGAGTTCTCCCTTAACTGACAACTCTGAATAGTGTATTCTTCTTTATAACAAACAGTTTAAATTTCCTCGGGAAAATAACATTGGTTCTTATGGTGAAAAAACTTTCCAATAACATTACTTCTCAATAACAGACGCGGACACTGCTAGACACACACACACACACACACACACACATATATATATATATATATATATATATACATATTCATGTATACAATCTCTAAACAGTGGACAGTTGAAAACACCAGTCCGCCCATATACAGGGTTGCCACTGGTATCCTTAATTTCATTTCCCCAACTTTCCTTGACCAAAATATAAAACATCCCCGACTTTTCCACAAGCTGCTGGTAGCATAACAATAATAATAATCCAAATCAATAATACTTACGGTATGTCAATTTAAGATTATAGCTACAAGTAGTGAAAATGACCGCCTCCTTCCCCTTGATAGGAATGTTATCGATATTAGACAATTGCTGGCAATACAGTGAGTAGGAAAACCATTCTCCAGGCATTCCTATTCTATAGACAAACCATCACACACCTATTGACTAAATTTTTCGTTGATGTGTATTATAAAATAATCAATGAACATAGTACTCTAGTATCCATGGCTTGCAATTTTTTAACAGTTGTCATCACAACTTTCCGACATTCCATTCTGAATGCAAGAATGTATTTCTCAAATGCATTTACATTCTCTAAGTGTTTCACTGTACTGAACCCAAGGTTAATGTGTTTTAACTGAATTAGATTTTCACAACAATTAAGATCTAGAGCAAAAAGTTTAATTTAACAACATGGCTCATAAGACTTCTTAAAAGGTCGTGGGAATCACTGTACAAGGAATAAGGAGCCTTGCAGACTGAAATTTTCGTAGGAATGGTTCACATTCTCCAGCCATAAGTCTTAAAAATAAGAAAGTTTATATTTGAGAAATTTGTCGTCTGTGTGCTAATGACACTTTCAGTTGGTTTGGTATGAGGCCATTTAGAGGTATGTACGAATTTGTTTATGTTATCAACTACCATTAAAGCTCATTCTAAGCAAGTGACATTTTCAACCTGCCGTAGCCACAACGGAATAAGGTTTCAAAATTATGAAGTTACAGTGCATAGTATACCATCTTACCTCAAAATAATTAATTTCTTATCGAAGACACCGTGAAGAAAATAATCTGCAATTTAATGGAATACACTAAAAAACTTTCCCTGACTTTCCATCACCAATTTTTATTTCCCTGACTTTCCAGGTCAGTGGCAACCCTAGTATATACCTAGTGTTTTATTGTATGAAAGTTAGGAATGCTATTATCTTATATGAAGTTTGAGTAGACGCAGCTTCCCCCTCTAGTTAAAGTTTCTATTCACTTTTCATATATATCCTGCATACAATATTGCACAATGAGGTAATTAGATTATTGTAGTTAATATCCACAATATATAGGCTCATAGAGCTCAAAGCTGACCTACTTTAGGTAATATGATAGCAATATTTGAATATTTTTTTTAAAAGGGTCAATTCAAACGTTGCATCCAAAATTATAAATACAGTGCAGATATTATATTGTTTGGAGTCCGGCAGATAAATTTATCTAAAATTTCATATATTAAAGAAAATTAATGTTGCTTATAAAATTTATCATTGAAACATAAGATACAATTGTTTGTAAACTAAAATTATTATTTCATTTTAATGTGAGCGCTGCAGTTGTTTCATTTTCATTTACTAAAGTAGCTATATTTATATTGATGCGTGTAGTTACCAATCACAATAAATGTCCAAGAATGTATCGGTAAATGAACATCTGTATTTAAATTTTATGAATTTCATTGTTGAAAAAGTTATTTTGCAAAGATAGAGCCCATCTCGAGTCCCAAGTCGTTCATTTTCATATAGCACTTTCTTGGTTATGATTTTTTTTAAATCTTCTTTTTTTGATTCGGCTAATATAGAAAGAGTCTGAATGCAAATACATTATTCCAGGTGAAGGTCAGATCTCAGATTTCAATTAATTTCCTTGAGATCACCAAATCGTTTCTCAAAGTAAATTAAGTTTTCTAAAAATGATTCATTTTTCAAATTGTTCTTTGCAATTTGGGGGAGAAAAAAAGTAAAAGTAATATTGGCCAATGTTGATTTAAAAAGCTTCAATTTACTTTTTTAAAACCCATTAAAACGACAATGCTCAGCTTTAAGTTTAACTCATTCAAATGGTTGGTAATATCTGTTAAAAATTCAATAGCATATAAAAAGGTAGGATCTTGCATTTTATTTTCAAGTTCTGTTGTGTCAGACTTCCCTTTGTTTTTATTTGAAATATGAGTATTTCTTTCTGAATGGTAAAAAAGCGCTCCAGACATTTTCTGGCACTTGACCAGTGAATATCAGAATGGAGGAACAAATCACCATATTCAACATCCATTTCGTTTTACGACAAGAGTTTATTCTTAGCGGGTGAAAATAAAAAATCTGTAACCCACAGGAAGTCTGCACAAAATTGTTTTGTGTTTTGTCTTATATGTGTTCGAGAAATATGATTTTTGTTAATATATATTTTTCCAAATAACCAACCCTTCTTATTAAAGGATTTATTTCATCCCGGAAGGTGTCGACTACTAAGAGACTTCACTGTAATTGAAAACATATTCAAGTTATATTGAACACATTTTAAGGAAATAATCTTTTATAGATATATCTTAAAAACAATTGCACACTAATTTCCTTTTTTCTGAATGAAAAATAGCTAAATTTTGTTTTTTGAAAGGGAAAGCAAGTTAAGGCTGCATTTTTTGCGGTTTCTATAGCAAAATAAAACGTTTGGGACATAATAAATAAAATACTACTTCAGTAAATACATTTAATTTAATTTTATACCTGTAGTAATCTCAACATGTTATTGGCATCCTGGAATTTGATAAGAAATTTCACCATTTATTTAAAGTGTTTCATAGCAAACTCCAATGGCGAATATTCAAGAACTGTTGATCACTAAAAGTGGAAAATTAGACTAAACATTTCTACTGAAGCAATTTTATTTACTTTGACCAAAAGAAATTGCTATATTATTTATTTATTTTATTTGAGGTATTTAACATGCACTTTCTGAATGGACTGATTATATATATCAGTACACATGAAGTTCTATGAGTGAGAGTGAAAGAGCCTACCCCTTTTGTCGGGAAAGGTATTTTAACATACCTTTCAGGATTACTTTACATGCCACAATTGACATGGGACCAACGGCTTTACTTCCCCTCCAAAGGAAGTTGTACTACGGATTTTTATTGCTCATGAAAAATCTGTTGACCCCGGCTGGGTTTGAATTCACAAATATCAGGTCCTGAGGCTAGTACTTTACCCAAAGACAACCGAGATCAAAAATGATTCTAAAATCTTCAAAAATAATGGCCTTAAATCATGTTCTCTATCATTCCACAGTAATAAAAAAAAATCACCATTTCTCACTACCCATTTGGATTATACACGTATGTACTAATTACACTAATATGTTAGGGTTGAGTAATGTTAGATTTTAGTGAAAGTGTATAAACATTTTCATGAAATCTAATGTTGGATTTTAGTGGAGGTGTACCCACATTTTCATGGAGAGTGAAAAACTATTTAGGAAAACCAACCCTCATTACACCCAACAAAAATTTGAACCCTGATTGCTCCATCAGTGGCAGCCTAGTCTATTGCAAGTGATGCCTCAGACCAGCGGTAGGCAACCTTTCTGCCAAATCCGGCACACTAATTGATTTTATCTGGCCAGAAAAAGATTTAGCAAACAAACAAACAATGATCGTGTTAATAAAAATAGACTCTTAACTAATTAAAGTTGAAATTCTTTGCTCAATATTATTTCTAATCCAAACCACAGTTTTTTTTAACCCATATGGTCTGCAATTTCGAAAAGGTTGCGTTAGAGCATGAGGACACCGAAGCAGGTTTAATCAGTACTGGTTAGTAGCACACAATTAAGATTTTTAATCTTCCCAATACATGAATAAGTTGTCCTTGTTGTTCGGATTTTTAGCATTTTTATTGGATCAATTTGTCAAGGGTGATGTACTGCTTGTATCAAGCAGTTTTCAAGCTTTGATGTTTTGTGATTTAGTCTGAAGTCTGAAAGAAATTCTTTATTTCAAGCATGAAATTTGTGTTATGTCAATAAGATTGGTATAGTGTTAATTATCAATTATACAGAAGATTCCTCTAAAAAGACTAAATTACTACCAAATTCTTTTGAGTTTCAAGACCATAAAATACCTAATGGTACATTGTGGAAAAAAAAGAAAGTAAAAAGCAGAACACTTTTATAAAGTAGGTACACACAATAAGACACATTTCAGACAAGTAGAAAAAAAACCTAAACGAAAACATCAAACATTATGGTCCCAAACACAATTCCAATAGAAGAAATCATTTAAACCCCCAATTAAGCGACACGATACGCCTCATTAGTTGGCAGTTGTGGCTTTAGAGCGTGCCTTGTAGCTTCAGTGTCAAATTCTTGATGCATCTCTTACCTAACAAGACGCTCAAACTAGAACTTTTAATCTCTTCTTACCATGAATAAACAGAAATTAATCTGAACAAAACATGCCTTTATAAGATAATATTCTTATGGAGTGTTTGTGAAAATATAGAAAAACAACACCTGGAAAGGGATTTAAGCGCTGGCCTTCCGTTTTTACATGCCGACCACTCTACCAACTGAGCTATCTGGTATGTCCTCCATTTCATTATATAGTTTTTTCACACTGTTTTATTACCTGTTTAGGAAATATTCATATATGATAATTACTCTAATGGGGTAGGGATGAGGAAGGAAGCATTTTAGAGGTAATTTAGCCGCATTCAAGTGGAAACAGAGTGGAAAACCACCCTCAAAAGACCTGACAAGGATTCAAACCTTGATCTTAGCATGTCATCAGCAGGTCAGTCTAACATGGGAACATGGGTGTGACACCTTAGATCATTCAGCCACTACTAAAGCAGGTCATTATATAGTCGAATGACTCACAAACGTTGAGAGTAGTTGGAAAGTAAAGCCAGATAGCCAGGGTTCATACCCTGTCTGAGTGTCATGTTTCTATATTTACAGAAACACATAGTTTGAATTTAAGCTCCTCCAACATGTTAGCTGTGTTTTTTATTCATTCTATTTTTTTTATTGCTGCTTGGGGTCGTCTCACTACTACTTTGGGAGCTTCAGCTACTGTTTACAAGTTGTTTTCATTGTTTTTCATGTGTGATGTTAAGATAAATTAAATACACATTCTTGGTGGGAATTAACCTAGCTTTGATAAAGAATTTCAATGTTTATCATTTATTTTGTTTTCATAAAAAATTGTCCTCTTTTATTATATAGCTTATGTAAAGACAGGCAACCAATTACAGCCTTGAACTATATGGTTAATAGCTGAGACACTAATAACCAACCATTTATATCATTGAATAATTAAAACCAGACATAAACAAAATATTTCCATATAAGTGTCACCAAACAATTTAAATAATTATTTCTATGGCTACAAAAGGAAAAATAAAGTGCTAATCCAACAAAATGCATTTCCAAAGATAAACAGGTTTTCTGTGATTTAAAATAAATATTTTAGATTTTGTATTCAACCCCTCAAAACTGAAGTATTGTATATTTGTTGCTGCATGCAGATTTTCACTAATATGCCATTATTTTCCTTATGAATTTTAAAAAGTGCGTAGCAATTGAAGTAATAATTTAAAAATTCATAATTGAAATGATATAATGAAAATGTATAGTTACAATAAAGTCGAATTTCCTAGCCGTGCACTAGTAAAATGTATTTTTCTTTATAGGATCTGTATTTGAACATTACTGTGAAGTATGTACTATGCCTAATTATGGTATTTACATTATCTATTCAGGGGTTTCCAAATGGTGGCCCACAAAGTTTCTTAGGAAAATCATCTAATGTATTAAAATTGATAGTTTTAGCCGAAAAACAAAAAATTTACTTGCGTGGGAAAAATCCATGTAAGCTCCAAATGATAATAATTTGTTAATAAAGTTAATTGCACTCAAATTTTTATAATAACTTGTGTATATGCCTGAGTCCTCCCCTTAGCCGATTATGATGCTGCCCATTACTAGACCCATGGATTCATTTGTGGCCTTCTGGCACTTTTAAGTTAGAAATCCCTAATCTAAATAATAAAAATAAAAATAATAATAATTATCATTACTATTATTATCACTGTAATGTTTCCAAAATGTTGTTACTAAATAATATTTTGATATGTTTAGAAAGCATATATGTATGGACATATTGTAAATAATTTAGATTTAGTAATAACCAACAAATAAATCAAATTAAAATCACTTGGGTTAATTAACTTCTGGAATAGCTATTTATTCATCACAAGTGATTTTACGAGCACAACTTATTATGTCATAAAAGTGACAAAACCATGAAGATGCTTACTTAATGTGTCAAGCAATCGTTACACAGAAATAAAATAATTGTATTAAAATAGAATATGAAAACATGTTTACAATGAGAACTACATTATAACACGCACATTATAATTATGGCATACCTGTAGCCCAGTTTCCAGAAAGATTAGCCAATACTAATGTACTGTTGCCCAGGGGGCCCCTGAATGTACTACTCATACATCCTTTCCATCTACCGATGAGATGAGGTGGTGATGATAGTGAATATGATGGGGTGGCGCCAATGAAGATCTTAGCCTAATAAACCAAACCCTGCTAGCCAAGAGAATTATTCCCCTTTCAAGAAAAATCCCCTGGTATCAGTTGGGAATTGAATACAGTACTCCTAGGTCAGCAGCCGGAGCTTCTGGCCAGTTTACTACAAGGCCGATATCACACATATTATTTCACTTGGACTGCTAAACAACATAAAATAAACATAACTTCATGGTTTTATCATCAATGAGCCAGTGTTTGGAAATTGTTGTAGATAAGAAAAACTTAATTTTACAAATACCAACAGGTATCATTTGGATATCTTATAGGCCTATTGGTACAATCAAAATAAAGTTGATATGAATGTATTCTCTTAATCTTATGTTTGACATTCTGTACCAATGAATGCATCGATATTTTTAAATGTAGAGCAACATTGTTTTACAATAAGCATTAAATTTAAACATAACTTTAAATTGACAATATAGGTTTTAATCTGAATAATGTTTTCGTTAAGAGTGTATGTACTAGAAAAATCAATGTTTTTTAACGCCGGTCTTTCTACCTGTTCAGGTAACACGCATGTGTGATAAATTTCTCTAATGGGGTAAGGATAAGAAGTTTCATTACATAGGTCCATGATCAACCCATCTTCAAAGACTATAAATTCGCAGGGAAAATATTTTGATATGTTATTGTTGTTATTACTGTTGATATTAATTTTTTTCTCACCACGTCTTACTACCCATTCAGTTTATATGCTTATGCACTAATTATAATTAGGCTTATGTGTTGGGGATGAGTAAAGTCGAATTTAGAGGAAGTCTATGCACATTTGAATGGAAAGAGAGTAAGAAACCATTTAGGAAAAACTACCTTCAGTACATCCAACCGGGATCAAACCACAATTTAACCATTATCGGAATTCTAGTATGTTGCGAAAGTAGCACCCTAGACCATGTGGCATGTGTTGTTCTGCCTTCCTAACATGTGTGTGAGCTACTTGGATCATTTCACATGGCAATCTGCGAAGTCAGTGATGGAGTTGAGAGACCAGAAGAAGAAGAAGAAGAAAGGAGTCGACGTTGGGGTAGGAGCATGCCTGCAGGAGGAGGTTAGAATGTGAGTCAGCAGGCTTCTACTCTCAAGAAGTCGGCAGCAAGCATAGGAGGAAATGCCAGGAAGGAGCTCGTGTCTGGCAGCAAGTGGACTTCCAATAGCTTGATTACAGAGTCGTGCAACCCTCTTGAGGGCCAACAAGTCTGCAGGCGTGACCTCTCCAGCTACCGAAGGAGGGGGGAAGCATGTAAGCTGCGGCGTGGGCAAAGCCTCCCAAAGGTGAATGTGCCGCTAGCCGTATCCAACGCGTCACCTTCCTTTCACAGGGTGGGAGACAATACAGCCATTTCCAGGGCTGTTGTGCGAAAAAAGACACCCAGTTGAATTCTTGTCGGATTATGAAGAACAGATCAAGCACTACCCATGCGTTGAAAGCTTGTGCAAGTCCATGGACGTGGAGGGTTCGATTTCAGATTCAGACCTCTTGTTGATGCGTGACGAGTCTAGCAAGATGTGGCAGATGATGAGTCTGAAGGGTTTCGAACCATAAACCACCACCAAAGCAATGCCAAGAGGCTCCAGGAGGGAGAGGGGGGGGAATAGAGCATGACCATTAAGGTGGTCCCTCTGATAGTGGAAACACGATGAAAGGTGGAATGGGCCAGAGTGTGCCTGAGTCGGGCCAAGGTGGGAAGTAGCAGAAACCTAAGGGTAATAACACAAGCCGTTGCCCACTCCAAATAGGCCCCAGCGGTCCTGGGCCTGCCCACGAGGCCAAGTGGAAGATTCTTACCATCATCCTGTGTGATGTGAAGGACTACTCTAAGGTGGCAAGGGCAATTTGATCCGAGATTTAATAGCCGGTGGAGGCTGTAAGACAACCCAGAGATTGTGAATGACTCCAGTGTGGTTCAGAGGAAGCTTACCGCACCTGCCAGAGGCTTCTGTCGAACTCTTGGGCTCTAGCACTGGGCCTTACAGCTGGGTAAGGATCAGATGGTCAGGGGTGTGGTCAAGAGACTTTTTATCAACACAAGGCCAGGTGACATCCAGAGAAAGCTGATGGAAATGGGATTCCCCATGAAAACCATCACTCAGATGCTCTCCCAATAGAAACAAGACTGGAGAGAGGCATAAATTGCCAAACTTTGCCGTCTCGCTGACTCTCGCAAAGCTATACTCTCACAATCCTGTGTGAGCTCCGCATCTTGGTGAAAAGGTATGTCGCCCGATGGCCCCATTCAGTGCAAGAAGTGCTACCAGTTCAGTCATGTGCAAAAGGATTGCAGCGCCAGTCCAAGATATGGGTTATGTGGTGGTGACCAAAATAGGGGCGGGTGCCCATAGGAGAAGCAATCTCCACCAAAGTGTTTGCACTGCTCAGGGACTCACTCCTCGGCCTGGCATGGCTACCTGATGTACAAACTACAAAGCTCTATAGGATGAAGAAACAGCACGAACCTACAAGGTTCCTGAAGGGAGGACAAATGGCCTAAGCAAAGGTCAGAAGCTATTGAGACACGTTGAAAAACAAAAGGTCATCATGACTCTTGCTCCAACCCTAAGGCCACCGGTGAACTCTTTAGCTGTTGCATTGATAGGGAGATCCCCCCCCCCTTCCTAACCTCTGCCCAGGATGAAGCTCCAGTCAAAGCTGCAATACTGAAGCATGTCCTGACTCTCCCCTATTCTCTTCCTGTCGAGGATCTGAACAAGACTACCCCTCTTTCTCCCAATTTTTGAACTCCTTCCCCACTCCTAATACCACCACTCTCACACCCTCTTTTCTCTCAAACCCCTTTACTCCCTTTTCCTTTAACCCGACCCCAGACGATGAGGCTGCCAAGGTCAAGACTTCTATTGAGCTGTTCAAAGAGAAACATGGACAGGATCTTGGTACTTTTCTTCGAGTCACCTGAGAAAAGTCCAGGTTTCTCTGAGGAGCAGCTGTGGCCAACTGGTCATGGGGCATATCAACCTCTATCCCATCTCCCATGGCAGCACATCCAAATAGAGGACCACCCGTGTTAAAAAGATCAATGTCGCACTCAGGAACCTCAACAAAGTTACGAGGAAGAAGACTGGGCTCCAATGTTTACTGGCTAGGCATCGTGTCGATGTAATGCTGTTGTGAGAAACCCACTTGCACCCCACAATGAGGTTCTTGTTGGCAGAGTTTATGTTTCATCGAAGCGACAGAGCGAGGAGTGTGGCCATGGTTGGACAGCCATCTTGCTCCAAAGAGGCCTCGACCATTATGCCATCTCGCTTCCTCCCCTCCACCCTATGGAAGTATCAGTGAACTCTACAATCGCCATATATCTCATCTCCATCTACTTCCCTCCAAAGTGTTGGTTCAATCAGGCTACTAGAGCTGACATGGTAGCATTGCTACAAGGCACCAAACCTGTTTTAATCGATGGTGAATCCAATGCAAAGCATTGTATTCTTGTCATATGTGTTTGGTGCATTTAAAGCAACTTTAAAACTTTAAAACTTTTTTGTACTTTAGTCTTGTTTAGTGAGTATGTTGTTAGATAGCGTGAGCCATTTGTAAATATGGTTATGTAACCAGGAAGACCTAGTTAGAAATTTGCCAGATGTTTATTCCATAGATAGCCTGGAATCCTACTCGTGCTAATCAAGGAATATTTTCTAACACTACTCCTACCTTTTGGAGAAAATAGTTTGTACCTGGTTGTATTCTAATAGAGTTTAGTGCCTTAAGTATGTTATATATATGTTGCTACCATTACTCCTTAAATATGAGTTAGTAAATACTTAGTGGTTATGAATTAGTAAAGTTGTATTTGACCGACATTTGATTTGTTCTGTTTCAAGTTAACTATAGCTATGTGAATTGTTATGGTAGCCTTTCGTTCTAGAAAGGACTAAAGTTCCTATTTAAGGAGTCGCGTGTCATAGAGTTCAAACAGAGTTCAGTTGCCAATTGGCCTAGTTAAGTTACATGAGTAACTTCTTGTAACGTATCTTATTTACTCTATGCCAAGAATAAGTTTAGGGGCTCTGTAGCTATCTACTGGTCTATCTTAAGATATTAGTTATGAACTCCTTTAATAGTTATAAAATTTTCAATCATATTCTTGTGTTCAATAAAATATACTGTTATCTTGATTAATTTACTTGTGATATTGCCTATCCGCCCATTATATATACCCATTATATATATATATATATATATTCACATGTGAATGCCTCTTATCAGGTAATGAATGTACTGCCCTGTTAACTGGCGGATGCACTTGATACGAGTCTACCCCCAAGGCCACCGATCGTCGGAAGGAAGAGGGTGGCCAACTACGAACAAGAGAAGGCTGATGCTCTCGCTGAGCACTAAAAAGTGCAATTTGTACCGAATAACAATCTGTCAGACCCGGTGTACATTGTGCATGTGGAGGTCATCGGTGCAGTTACAGATCCTAAGATGAACCTGAACCCAAAAAAACAACATAGATTTCATAGGAATTAGCCGATTTAAGACAAAACAAAGCTGCCAGACCAAACAGCATAAGAACTGTGGTTCTCAAAAACCTGCCCTTGGAGGCAATAATCTTTCTAATGGAGTTATTCAATGCCGTCCTGCTCCTGAGTTATTTCCTTGACCTCTGGAAGCAAGTCAATGTCCTTTGATTTTACAAATCTGGTAAGGACACAGCACTAGCTTCATCTTAGTGGCCGATCAGCTTGCTCAACTGTTTGGGCAAGGTATTTGAAAGACTATTACTACTAGACTGATGAGGCATTTTCAAAGGGCATATGGGGGCATCCTGCTGGTAGAGCACTTCGGCTTCCGAGTCCGACACATGAAGTCTGGCACCAAATTGTCCTTGTCCTCCTGGTTTAGCAGGTCACAAGTAACTTCAACATTAACAGGCTGACCAGTGCTGCTTAACATAACGTGGCAAAAGCCTTTTACCGTGTATGGCAAGAAGGACTAATTTTCAAACTCCTTCCTCAGCCTAGACCTTCCTTTTTACCTAGTTAAGGTTGTATGATCTTATCTTTCCATTGCACCTTCTCCACAAACTTTGAGAATGCCACATCACAGGTCAGAAGCATCAGGACTGAAGTGCCTCAGGGTTCTCCTCTTCAGTCTGTATTTGAACAACATTCCAAAATCCCCAAACACGCGGTTGGCACTGTATGTGGACCATATAGCTCTAATAACCAAGTTGTAGGGGTAGAAAGTAGACTCCATGCTCACCTGACGCAGTTGTAGAGGTCACTGACCACCTGGAGGACGAGTATCAACGTGGAGAAGAGCACAGAAGTGTTCTACATATGGAAGAGAAAGTACTATAGTTGGGAATATTGATTTAGAAGAGTCTCTTGGTAATCCGTCCCTTAAAACCTCCCTTGAATCTACTACCCCTTTCGGGCCTGTGTTACCTGCACATCAGTTAGGTTTGTGGACTCAATGCCTGGGTAGTATTCCCTGTGTGATGGGCATTCTTGTTCATCTCCATTCATAAATTATTGTTATTAGCTGATTTAAAATTCATGATATGTTTGGGTATTACTTCCAGGTTTCTTACACATGTGTTTTGGTGGGGAATTCAACAGAGTTTGTCTTAGAGAGTTGTAAAGGACTGAGTTATGGGCGTGTTTGTCTCTAGGAAGGAAAGGGAAAGACTTTGCATAGAGTTTGTGCTTAGGTTTCATCATCCTATTTAGCCGTTGAAAATGTTTGTTATTTCTTTATCAGAAGTTCCGAGATACTAAACCTTCACTTAACAGAGTGAGAGTTAGTGGAGATCCTAGAAAACTTGGACCATCTAACCCGTAAGCACTTTGTGTTCTCCTACCAACCTTGTTCTTTGTTTGAGTTAAATGGATTGGCGGTTAAAATGGATGGTTCTTTCTTAGTGGGGAAGTTGTATTTGGAGTCATTCTCTGTTAGTAATGTAGGCTGTAAAACATCCCTTATAGCGGACAGTGTTTACGTACCTATGATTGCCAGACCACCCCTTTCTTCCCTCCCTACATTAAGTAAACCCTGGAAGGATCCTTTTGCTCTCGTTCATAGAAATTCTGATGTGATGATATTATCAGTCTGTTCTGAAAGTACACGTTAATACCTCCAGAAGAGATATTGAAAACGTCTCAAATGAACAATTTGACTTTGTTTTGAATCAAATGCAGGGAGGTACAAACAGAATCGTGTTAATAATATTATTTTTATCATGAGACAAAACTATATTGCAAGAGATTGGAGTCACAAGCACACACATAGTTCGCCTCCTGTTAAGTTCACAACATTTTTACAAAACAAACCTTCCGAGGACACTCATGTTTCTCAAGTTTGAAATATAGTCTGGCAATAGAACGTGAAGTTTGATAATGAATCCAGCCTTGTTGATTTTTTTGAATGAATTGAAGAATTAAAAACTAACATCCTATGGTGGCCGCATGGTCTAATAAACTACTCTCGCAGGAGACTAGAATGGGGATGACAGGGAGATCGCAGTTTGAGTCTCGATCAGGTATAGCGAAGGTGGTTTTTCCCTAAACTTCCACTCTAAATATATAATCTTCCTAATCCCTAAAGTCATTAGCATAATTAGTATATGAGCGTTTAACCCGAATGGGTACTAAGATGCAGTGCTAAAGAATAATAATTTAAAACAAACTATAAAATAAGCGACACTGAAATGTTGATAGCATTACAAGAGGTATTTGTAGGACAAAATTTTCTTTAAATGAGGAACAATTTTAATATCCCTTTTTGGCTAAGTTTTTTTTTCCCCCTCCTAATTTCACAGATCCACTTAATAGAGACATCTTCAAATGTATTCAGACAGACGGTGAAAGGATCAACGATTATTTCTTACACATTCAAACCCTTATTTGCAGACGTGGGTGGATTTCAGAAGACCAATGCCTTGATAGCATTTATGAATACCCTCTATTAAGATAAATATTAGAAGGAGCATAGTTGAGTCAATAGTCCAACTGCTTCATGTTGCTGTTCATTATCAGAAGTGGAACATGTAAATCAGGATTATTACAAGTGGGCACATTCTAGGGAAACCGATGTTCGTGACTCTGGGAATGATGGGAAGCGCACTGGTGGTAGACCTAACCTTACTCAATCTTGAGAGCCTCAGTATTTTTTTAAATTTTTTTTAAGTGACTTTCATGACACAGTAGACACCCTGAAACTGCATTCTCAAAAATATTTGGTTGATTATTATTAATAAAATAATATCTAACCTAGAATTTCTCAACAGAAGAATTTTCACTTCAGAATATAACATACTTTCATTCATTTACAGTTTAAAAGTTCCTCAGCAGTGCTAGTTCTAATTTTAAAAAAAAGCACTTGCACCTCTATGATCTTATCACACCAATTATCTAAACCCACTTTGGGCTCATAATCTTGAACCACACCCATCTTCTCTCTATCTCTATCTATCTCTATATCTCTCTCTCTCTCTCTCTCTATATATATATATATATATATATATATATCTCTCACTCACTCTTTCTCGCACTCTTTCTACTCCTTGCATTGTCTTGTTTGGTTAGTCACAATGAAGAAAACAGAATGAAATTAAGTGACTTTGATTTTGATCAGAAATATTTTGTTGAGATTGTCCCCATTCACTCTCGTGATTTCCAGTACAGTTTAAATCATGTAGGTTTAAAACTGGCAACAATCCAGAAAGTGTAGAGGGCCCTATAGTGTTAGTTCATGTAACCATGGGACCGAGCTTTGTAAAAACTCCACTGGGTGCCCGTGTGAGGCGAAATATATATTTATTTATTTTAGAGTTTAACGGCAGTAGCTCAGGCGATCGTCCAGACTGAATCTGTAAAAGGAGTCCAGAAGGACTATGGACATTTGGTCAAAGATGGGTGCCTCAGTGTGTTGAGGTTATTCAGTCCATATGAATGTGTTCTTAAGTGTGCGCTTAAGCAATGTCATAGCAAGTTCAGCGTTGAATCTTTTTAGGCCGTATTTACTGTGACCGGCCTTTTGTGTCTCTCATAACTGGAACCATACAAGTGATTTACTATATTAAATTATACTTAATTTAATGTTGTGTCTAATTTATTCTTTCTAAACGCTCAGGTGTTGGTGTGAATCTCTTTTCCTAGCTATACCAGAGAAATTACACTTACTTAGCTCTGGGTCCTTTAACTTCTAGAGTTATAAACTCAAGTTACAAGAAGTGAGCAAGCTGATCGGGGTTTGAGCATGGAAACATCAGTGTTTATAAAACGCTGTACTGATTCCTGAACGAGGCAAATTCTGTAAGAACATTTATATTAATTGTTATGAATATCCTTTATGAAAGTAAAGAAATTTAATCTGTTTCGGTGGCCGTATGGGCTAAAGCACTACTCTCGCTGTAGACTAAACTGCCGATGATGGGGAGATCAAGGTTCAAATCTGCCTTTCGGCATCTCTACAGGGGTTCAAATGCTATGCCACTTACTACATACTAATTTATTTTGACATCCAGTTTAAATATGTGTTCAATGTACTGGATGATATAAATTTCTTCGTATAATCTAGGAAGTCATGCCAAACATGTCAGTCCAGCCCTGGATAGATTGTGTGAGACGAATATGATGGTGAACCCAGAAAGATAAAAGCTGCTGCAACTGAAATAGAATATGTGGGACACAGGGTATTGTGCTGAGGAATCTAAGTAAATCCTGAGCATAATGAACCCATGAGAAATCATCTCATACCAACTAGCTTGGATAAAAGTTTTTATACTTTGGACAGAGGCCTGCTTGACCATTCTTGGAGCAATGCTTTGCCAAGAAACCAAAGGAATCGCTTATATGCCAATTGCATATGCGAGTATAATGTTTCTTTCGCATGAACAAAACTATTCTACCTTTGAGTTGGAAGCTCTGGGAATATTTTTCGCCACCGATAAATTCAGGACATACCTATAACATTGTTAATCAACCTGCATACAGATAACTAAGCTTTGTCTTGGTTAATATGAGAAAAGGAGACTTAAAGATAAAAGTGAAGTTTAAAAGTTTCAAATTTACAAAAGTTGATTCAATATTGGTAAAGAAATCATTAAAATTGGAAATGATTAAAGCGATTAAGGAAAATTAAAATATTGACATAATTAAAGTAAGATTGATAGAATAAAAACTAAAGTAAGATTAAAATAAATAGATCAAACTATTTTAGCTAAGCAACAGAGTTGAATAATATAATATTTAAAATTATTTTACTATATCATTTAGGTTAATCCTAAATGTACTAATAAAAATTGTAATAAAAATTGCTAGTAAACATTAAGATTTTTAATTGCTAGTAAACATTAAGATTTTTCAAGTGTCAAGCAATACAAAATTATAATTAATAATATGAGATGGGTGAGAAAAAAACTGTTATTTTAACTATATTACTTGAAATATAAAAGTCAAATAAAGTACATTACATATCATAAAGTGAAAAGAGAGAACATTTTTATGTGAAATTAGATGAATGATATGTTAAAACATTCATGAAGCATGATATGTTAAAACATTCATGAAGCATTATTGTTAAAAAATTTGATATGAATCCAAAGCCTTATATTAAATAGTCTTTTGCTCTTTTTGATCCAAAAGATTGATCTCAGACTGGGAAATTATTTCAATTAAACATGTTTTAGCTATTTGATTGCCATCTTCAGGAAAGAATTAAGAATTGAAAATAAAGGAAGATATTGAAAGTGCATATTTAAAGATATAAAATGAAATGAGGGAAGTGAAATTAATAGAGGCTAAAATATTTTAGGTTAAGACATAAAATACTTAATATTTCATAACCAATATTGGATAAACTTTCATAAATTTTTAAACTATTACACTTCACTTTTCTCTTTCAAAGTCTTATATCATAATAAATAACGCTCCTCACTTCATTATTTTTTAGAATGTTTCCTAAAATGTTTGTCTTGGCTGTTAAAACCCCCGAGGCAAATCGGGAGGATTGGGTGTTGGATTGCTAACCTCCAAGTCCCCCAAGTCCAAGATCGCTCATATTCTGGGCGATGACAACTAAGTGGCCAATTGTTTGTTGAGAAAGTGTGAAGAATATGAACAGACCCAACAATGCCCAGACCAATGTTTCCAGTCTGTATTAGGAGTTCTCAGCTGTGTCCCAGAAATATTCATTCCTTTGAGCAATGTAGAGGGGTAATGATTTTCTGGCTCTTAGCATTCAGCCATTCCATATATATATTATTTTGCTAAAATAATATTATTCTTAAACACCCAAATGGAACTGACATCTTATAATTACTAATAAACTAATAACTTGAAGGGAGAGAATTAAGTTGGAATTTATTGTGATATTTGAACTGCGATTGGGCACAAATATATATATACACATATTACATATATGTATATTCATTTTCCCCTGTTTATTTTGCTAAAATAATATTATTCTTAAACACACAAATTCAATGTTCATGTAAAAGGCTTGTAAGTGCCTATCAGTTATAATATCCAAGAACATTTGACTAATTTACACTTTATTCAACTTAATTCTCCCCCCTCAAGTTTATTAGTAATCATATGATGTCATTGTCAGTATAGCGAGGAAACGTACTAATTGTATATTACTGCTATTTAACCAGTTAGCCTTATTCTATTCTTAATAGCCTTCACTACTAAATTGTTTAGCTAAAATGTTTGATTATAATAAAGTGTGGGGTGGGGTTCCTGCTAATTGTAAGCAGTCCAAACCATGATCATAGTTGTAAGCAACATATATATCAAATTTCAATACATTAACTTTATTTTTAGGCTATCAAATATCAATCTAGTATGTTTCATTCTTATATTTATCTATTGTTAAAATAAAGTTTTATCTTAATTTATTACTATTACTTTTCACTTGAAAGTGGTGGACTAGTTTTACTTCGTTTCTAGCTGAAAACTGGGTTCTATTTCAAGCTGCAAGGATGGCTTCACAAAGTAATGGGGAGGTTTTGTGTGGAACAGCCAGCCAATCAGTGCTTAGCATTGGCCTTATTTGTTTGTTAACTGGAGGGATGAAGCAAGTGAAATGCAGGCACTTTTCTAGTAACACACCGAATGAGTGACAGTTTCTTCTTTTTTTACAAGTGTTTGTTGCAATTAGGAGGTTACGGGTGTAAAAGGGCCAACCCTGGTGGTGTTTCTAACAAATTCCATCATTAGCGACGTGCTTAAATTTAGTGGTTAACAACTTCTATCATGTGGTTTGAGAATGTGAGTCAAACAGTTACTTATTATACATTACATGAATAAAGGAAGATTATAACTGCCCTGAACATAGTGTCATGTCAAGGTTACAATCTTTCGGGTTATGGCGCATCATCCCTCAAGTTAACTTATTTCACAATGTTGTTTCTGACACTATAACTGGCTTAAATATTCAAACTATACCCATTGTATTTGTTTCAAATGTTTAAAATAAAACTCACGTCATTACCCTAGTTTTTTTTTCTGAACTCACTTCCCCACCCCCATAAGTAACAAACCCCCGACAAGATATTCAACGCTCTACTGAAACTAGCGACTGCCGTGGACTAATGACCGCTACCAAAGAAGATATAAAGAAGGAAAAAGAAGTTAGTGGTTACCGTGAGATGCAAAGGAAGGAAAACATAATCAGAGTGTGAAACTAAGTCACAGCCTGATAATTTAAAGTTAATAAATGAAACCATTTTAATTAAACCCAGTTTATGTTCATGTTATGTGTATGTCCAACTACATTTAACTAAGATGCTCTTTGAAAACTTTCATGAGTCTCCCATTGGAGGATGCTTAGAGATAAGATGCACCGCTCTCAAAATAAAGGAAAGTTTATGATCAAAGGGAATGGAGGCTGACATCCAAAATAGGGTAAACTAATGTAACACCAGCCCTGTCTCTATGCCAAACCCGCTTGAGATACCTAGTATTAGATGCTGTCCAGTAAGGTCGCCAGTTTTCCCCTTGAGAGGATTTTTATAAACCTATTTGGCCCTCTGCCCCATTCAAAGGAAGTGAACTCTATTTTGCTCAGTCATCAACATTCTATAAATTTGTGTGGTTAATCCCCCTATATATACTATAGTAAAAATCTTCAATTGTGTTATATTTAGTCACTTTGGTTCCCCTTGTGAAGTGGTTTCGGATAATGGGTATCAGTTCACCTCAAAGGTTTTTTGTGACATATTTCATCAACAGAATTAAACAGTTCACGACTTCCCCTTACTATCCACATCCATCACATACAGAAAAATTTAATAGGGAACCTTAAGTCAGTGTTAATTGCTTTCCACAATATTCACCACAGGGGTTGTGATTCCCATCGATCTTCCTTGCAGATAGAATTCAGTTACAATGAAAGCCACAAAAGAGTGCCTGCTGCCTTTAAGCTGGGGAACGAACAGCTCTTCCTCATTAATTTACAGTGGGAGATATTACAGGACACCTCAATGATGAAACAAGCAACGAGACAGGTAGCATAAGAACAACTGAAAAAAACTAGGGAAAGAGTTCCTCAAAGATATCATCTTTGCCAATGTGCAATACCTTATAATGTAGATGACCTTGTAGTCCATGAATTACACAGCCTTATTAAGGCGGTTTCCCAATGGAAGTCAGCCAAACAGTGCTATCGCTGGTCCAAGCCAATGACTGTGGTGAAGTTTCTGATGCCCGTCACGGTACAATTGGTCGACCATGTCACTGGCTTAGCCACATGACCATGCTCATGTGAGTCAATTAAAAACTTGCAAATAAATGTGAGATAAGCTAGGAGTCAGTAGTGTAAGATTTGATGGAGATCGCAGAGTTTTTTCATCCATCACTAGGCTGGAAGTTCCTTTCGTCGGTCTTGAAAGTCATATGTTCCAGGAGGACTTGGTAAATTAATAATTATGTTTGAATAAATTATTCGTTAAAAATTGTGAAAGTGTCCTTACAAAAAAGCAATAATTTGCAGAGCATGAACCCTCAACCTATTTAAATGACAAAAGATCGATAATAGAAAAATTAAATAAAATGAATTAACGTTATTATTAAAATCGTTCACTCAAATAACATACAGTATATATTAATATAGGGTTAGAATTGTATAAATTGTAGCATCATATGTTTAAACAATGATAGCATGGTTTTCTTAATGAAACCTCGATTTGGTCCGTGTTAAAACCTAAACCAAATGAGATTACACTGTTACAGACATAAGAGAGATGTAAAGTCATTCACAAGGTTTATTTGCATCTGGTTCATTAATTTTCCAATCATCATTCACCCTCCACCCAACAGTCACCTTTCATCTACGAGTTGTTCTAATTTTAGTTAATAATTTTCTAATGCTTGTGTAAATGTACTATGTCTTGTCTTTCACTGTTATTCTTGAATTTTAAATTTATTATTAAATTGATAATGTACTTGTATTTTGAGAGTGGAGAGTCTGTGTTTGTAATCAATGTTTGTGTCAATATAATTATATTAGTTTTAGTCCCTGTAATCATGTTAATGATCTTGGTAACAACCTTGCTGGGTGCGCAAGTGAGGTGCACGATGATCTTTTTTAGTAGAGATGAGGAAGAGTAACTTGGTAATCATCTGGACTGGACGTGTAAAAGGAGTCCAAAGGTATCACCGACCTTTTGTCCATTCGGTAAAAAATAAATATGTGCATCATTGTTGTGAAGTTTTATTAAGTTCAATTCATTAAGTGTATGATAGTAAAAAAAAATTATTCATTTAATTTCACAGGAACAACAGAGGACTCTCATAAAGAGACTCCACTTACAGCAGTTCACATTGGTAAAGACTTCTCAAAGAATTTTAAAATTCTCATGAATAATTTCTATCTCGCCTGATTAGGCTTCTCTTTTCCTAACTACAAACTGCATGGTGCATACTTTATGTGTGGTTTAGTTTCACAATTTAGTATTATTTTTAGTATTATTTAGCATCTTACTACCTGTTTGGGTTATACACTTTAAGTAATAATTACGCTAATGGATGAGGAATTGGGAAGGTTGAATTAGAGGAAGTGAACACGCATTTGCGTGTAGAGAGAGTGGAAAACCATCTAGGAATCCCCCCCAGTTCACCTGACCGAGATTCGAACCTCGATCTCCCCATCCTCAGCAGTTGACTCAACTCGACTAGTGCGTTAGCCAACAAAGCCACCGAGGCAGGTTACAATTTAGTAAAACCATCCATAATTTACTTTCATTTGTTACTGTGCAGGTTGTCAGTGTTTTTCAATATCTCAGAAAACTTAAAATATAAATAGCTTCAATAAAGAAATGAAAACCTTCACTAAATATGGTTGAAACCAACTGAAGTAAACACTAAAGTGCCAATGACAGGAATAACGAGGTTCAGAACTGTTGGATGTAATGAAGGTGGTTTTTCCAAAATTGTATTCCACTCGACATCCATGCAAACATTCATATACTTCTTTAAATAATTCAACCTTCCTCATTCATAGCTCCTTAGTGTAATTAGTACATGTGTGTATAATCTGAACAGGTAGTAAAACATGGTGCTAGAAAAAATTAAGACACTGTCGTGACACTGCAGGGAATTAAATTGTCTAGATAGACCCAGAGCGATAAGGGGTTGGAATTGGGTCGGGGGTATGAAGATAGTATATAGATATGGAATTTATTGTGATATTTAACCCGCAATTGGGCACCAATTATAATGATACTGGATTTTAAATTATGACTATGCGGATGTTGATAATGATGGATTGTATGATGACACCGATGCATGCATTCCCTACTATACACTTATCCCACGGTTATGTGATCAATTATTTGTGATTCTTATTCCTATAAAATGAGTAAGACTTTCAATGTTATACACGATTTATTTAGATTATTACACCTTCGGTACATAAGATTTGATATTAAGTGATACAGTTTTTTTTTTAATTTACAGACTGTTTTTCTGTGATATTACAACTTACTGAGTACTGTGTACTGTGATATTACAAAGTTCTGTGTCACTGTGTAGATTTATGCTACTGTGTCACTGTGTGGATTCATACGCACAAGCTACCTATATATATATATATATATATATATATTACCTACCCCTTGCTTCTTGGACCCCTTGTCAACAATGTTAAAACTAACTAATTAGAGAACTCCTGGCAACCTGATGTTGTGAAGGCTAGTTTCCTATTGGGTAAAGGGAGCCAACATGTCACATGGTTTTCAAAATACAAAGGAGTTTGTCTTTTAAAGAAAGAAAGTTTTAAAATGTAGTGTATTGAAATTACTTCTGAAAGCGCATGATTCTCCATGGATTGAGTATTAAAAGGAAACTTACTATACAGTTCTTTAAAGAAAAATACACTTCATTCATGACTTTTTGAATATATGTAAGCGGTACAAAACAATATCATTACAAAAATGACTTACAAAGTGAAGTACAAAACTAACACTATTTATTGATAGAATGTCTAAATTATTAGAGAAAGGCTCGAACAGTACATTAAATCACATCATGTGGGCATTCCAAGCTATTGATGGCATTCGTGTTTGCCTAAGATCTCCCGTTCAACCCCATATGGCAGAAGCTGTGTGCAGCAATTTAGCTTTAGATGATCATCCCTTTATGGTTGTTAATTGACAGTCCCTCACATGCACTTTATCATGACTTCTCTTGCAGAGGTGAAGCTCCACCCCTACTATTTAGACAACCAATCACTAAATGCTTTTACTAAACAATACTTGAAACTCGTTGATATATTACCATCAAGCGAGCAAGGTCAATTGGTCGCAAGATATTTGCTCGGCAACAGGATATAATACTGCATTCTCAGCAGGATGATAACCTGACACTGCTTGACTTTCAAAGAAATGTGCATGCACGGAATAGCATCTGATAGAATAAAGTTTAAAATATGTTCCTACATTATCATGTTCTTTCGGCTGCATGAGATTTAATAAAAAATAGTGATTTTTACCTAGTTGTAACGAGTTACAAGTAACAAGCTCAATCAAATGGGAGAATACTCACTAGTGATGGGCATAATCAAATAATTTTAAGAATCGAAAAATAATCGAATAAATCAAAAGAATCATTCGAAGGATTTTGAGAAGTAGTAAAGAATAGGTAATAATCGAATGTTTACTACTTTTAAAAGTAGTTACTAGTTGTTAGTTTTGCTTTGTGCTACTATTCTCTGCTGTCGGATCTCCCAACACATTCCTTTGTGTTTGCAGCTTATCAATACTTTTCTATTACTGCATTTAATTCCTTGTGCCAGGGTCAAAGACCAAAGTACAGCCACATCAAAATACTAAACAGTGAATGAGCGAATGCATTAGTTACATAAGTAGCTCGCAATTAATATAAATACTTTCACATATGATTAATAATTAAATAAAGAACATATGGTTACCTTTGTGTTTAAAAGAGTCAAAATAATTTACCCTTTAATATTTCCTTAACATAACAAAAATATATAAGCTTACAATCTTATTTATATCTCGGGTAAGTGATAAAATACTTTCTATTTGAATAATTGAATCAATTATATGCCTCCTGAAAGCTTCACTTAGAATCAATAACACAATTACTACTCGGCAAACAACGACGTAAGTCTGCTGGATAATGATATTTGTGTTATAAGAATGTAAAATTATTTCAGTGAATAAAATTAGAAAACGATCTGAATATTACGACCGGGCAATGTTTTATCAAATACATAAAAAGTATATACTTATCTACTTAATAAATTTAAGTCAACGTTTAAAAAAATTATCTCACAAACCATTCGTACTATATGTGTTTAGTTAGTTAGGAAGGTAAAACTTAGAGGAAATGAAAAAAAAAATCCACTTGGTAATGTAGCAAAATAATCAAATCATTTTGTAATTATCATTCGAATTATTTTTGTCTGTTATTCGATTGTAAATTGTACAACCACTTAAACTTTGTATTAAATTAGCCTTAGAATCATTCGAAAGTGTAAGGTCAATTATTGTGTAGCAATGGGGACTATTTATTGAAAATGAACCTAATAGAAAGGAAGACCTGTATAGAGATAGCCTGGAAACATTCATAATCATAATGTCGATTTTCCTCAGCACTTCTGGTAAGGGAGTGGTAAGAGAATGAATCGTCCAGCTCGCGTCAAGTCAGCTACTGTTTTCATTTGAATGATTTTTTTTTAATTCGAACGATTTTAAAAGGATCGAAAGAATCGATTCTATTCATCCGATTCTGCCCATCACTAATACTCACCCTCTGCCCTGTTGAACTCTCCGGAGCACAAGTGCCATGACCTCCTCTTCCTAACACACGATTACAGACTAAATGCAGAGATGATTCAACTGTCTGCTCATGAAGGAAACCACACCCAGAAAGAACAAGCGACGGCAACTACGCGCATCTAGTCTTTGTTTCCACTGCCTGGGCAGTTCCAGCACTTTCTACTGCTTTCTACTAGTCCCTAGAGTGTCCAAGAACCTTCCCAGTGTTGTTCTGTCTCCTCCCTTCCCCTCCCTCTCTCTGTGGGCATGTCATGGTTACGTGCTTGCTATATATTGTTGTGATTCGTTTGTATCATCACTCATTGTATCACTGGCTTACTAAGGTGAGACTGCTGAATTAAACTCAGACTTAATTAAATTCATCAAAATTCTATTTCGGCTTAAAATGGGAGAAATATCTTCAGAATAATTGTTTCGGATTTATAAACTTTAATTGTTAACTTTGGGATGGGTTTCTTTTGGGTTTCAACGTGGTTAGTTTGTAACCGTGATTTATTTCTAAGTAATTGTTTGGGAAACCAAATCTTTGTTCATAAGTGAACCTTGCTTCTATTCTCGCCGCCAGGCGGCTAACTTTGAGTCGCGCCCTTACTGCCTTTATATTTAATCATTTGCATCATTAGTAAATGGATATTTTTCAGGGATGTTGACCTTGACTGTATTTTCTTTCTTTTATTATTATATGAGGCGCAGTCCCTTGTTGTATGTAACTATGGTTACCTTGTCTGCCTTAAGCGGGGCAATAGGAAGATGGCCGTTGCATGCTTGTGCGGTTTTTGTACGAGCCTATCTCTATGAGATATATTGCTAGATGGGGTACTTAATTTGACTCTGACTTTATTTAATGTATGATGCGTGCTAGCTTATTAGTGGTAGTAGACATTTTTCTCGATGTTGTACCTTATTTCACGCTGCTCTATTACATCGTTAGACAGAGCATTAGCCCAGGAGGCGGACAAACTTTATTATGAATTTATTATATGATCTGGAGATCCTTGTCATTACTGTGCCTGGAGTATTTACGCCATTATTGGCAGGCTCGATTGATATTATTGTCTTTACCTTAGAGTGCTCTGGGATTTATAAATATATATTTATTTTAGTATTGTAATGTATTTGTGCAATATTAATACCCTTATCTTTGGGTTGTCTAGTGAACTTCGTATATTTACGGAGTCTTCTCATTTATTTTGTCCTTAGGCGGTTGGTGAACTAGTGTATATTTATGAGGACGCCTTATTGATTATTAATGTGTCTCACATTAAATTCTAGTCTATTTTATATTAATGGAATAATATATTTATATTAAAGTCTCTAGTCTATTTTCATATTAATGGAATAATGTTTATATTAAAGTCTTCCACTTTAAATTGTAGTCCATTTTCATATTGATGGAACAATATGTTTTTATTAAAGTCTCTCACTTTAAACTCTAATCTATCTTCATACTACTGGAACATTATGTTTAAATTAAAGTATCTTACTTGGAACATTCAAGTCATTTTGGTATCTTATAGGATATTATGCTAACTACAAAGTCTTCTACTTAACTCGCTTTAAGCGATATTACTGCATTTGTAATTTTTATTGTGTATCATTCATTTCTCTTATTACAAATAAAATATATACTGTTATTCTCTGGTAACTACTTGACTGTTACTTCTCACGTTTTCATGCAAGTAAAGGTAGTTACATAGTCTGTGTCCTGAATCGCCAAGGGTTTTTTAAAGGTGGTTTATTTTACACTATAGCAAAATAATGTCAGAATTAAGATTGTGTAGAAAAAAAGAGGAACTATGGATCGCCAACCTTTGTGGGCCATGATCAACTCATAAACAAATGTATCAAAGGCCCTGTGATTACCAATTGTTTCTCCACTCTACTTTTTTAATTCACTTTCACTCACCTCACTTTTATAGGAAGAAAACAAAATAAAAATTACCCTTCATTTACCCTGAAAGGTAGCAAGCGTAGATTGAATTGTTTACTACAGCATTTCTTTTAAGATAGGGTTATAGAGTATTCCGCCAAGGAAAGACTGATAACTTTCGGATTAAATTAAATCTACATTTTCATATTTAACGATTTAAATTTCTTATAACACCGATTATGGCATACCAAAGTAGTTTTGGCCACTTTGAAACTACTTGCTAGTTTGAATGACTCAAAGATAAATTTTAAATGGTGATGTGGTTTTCTTACACGTTCGAGGGAAAATTGTCATGAGGCCAACAGGACTATCGCAATCAATCGGTTGCCTATCCTTGGTACAGTTAACATAATTTCTTTTAAACTCTTATCACATCTCAGAGATTTATTTTTTCAAGTTCAAATTTCCAAACACTGGCCGAATAAAGTAATGCTCTAAGTTGTCCCTACCTTGTCCGCTATCTTGGGAGCCTCCAGAATCATGTGAGATGCCAAACAAGGGTAGAGCTGTTAACATAGATACACAAACAAATGATTGATTATCTTTATGTTTGATATTTTATAGACCTATTTATGCTAGCTTAGTCTGTTAATTTACACTCTGTAAATCACTTTAATAATTATTAATATATTTTAAGTGTGTATTTGCCAGATTTAAAAGGTTTTTTTTGTCACCACGTTTCACTTCTTGTTTGGGTTATGTGCATATGAACTGAACTAATTACTCTTATGTGATAGTGATGAAGGTATAATTTAGATTAAATGTACCTTCATTTATGTGGAGATAGTGTGGAAAAACTATTTAGGAAAAATTACCCTCAGTAGGCCTTACACCCGAACGTATTCAAACCCTGAGTTTCCCATCAATTACAGTGCAGTATATTTCAAAAGTGACACCTTAGACCATGCAACAACCAAGGTGGGGTAACTTTGAATGGTATAAGATGAAATATTGTGAAACTCACAGGAAGAGGTGAGAGGGCTAATTATCAGGAAACAAGTGGTTTATGACAATTCTTTGAAAATCTTACAAGATACCAGGTTTGTTGGGTTCTTCCCCCGCCCCTTCCTAATTTCCACCCTAACTGCACAAAGAGCTTGAGTTCGCCATTCTTCGGTTGCATAATCTAATCATTCTCTCAATTGACTAAACTGCCGATGACAGGAAAATTAGGGTTCAAATTCCGGTTGAGTGTCCTGAGAATGGTTTTTCCTAAATGGTTTTCCACACTCCCTACACGCAAATGTGGGTAGATAGCCTCTCAACATTCATCCTCTGTAACTCATTAGCATAATTAGTATATAGATATATAACCTGAACAAGTAGTGTGACGCGATACCAGAAAAAACTTGTGCTCGCAGACCCCTGGGAAACACTGTAATCACACCAACCTGCCATTGGATCTTGTTGCTGACTACTCCCTCCTCCTAATAGACTCATCAGTGGGTGCTCATCTCCTCTCTGCAACGTTTGGTCCAAGCTAACATTCATTAGCGGGTCGTGGCCTCCTCTCAACATTTTCTCATCTAGAGTCACTTCCTCTATGTCCGAGTCATATTCGATAGGCTCCTGTTTGGGTCTGGTCAGGCCGACCTCTTTAATAGGCTCCTGTTTGGGTTTGGTTAAAATGACCTCATTGTCTCTGAGGTTCTCTGAGCAAGCTGGCGAGCTTGGCATGAGTCTGAGGGCAGGAGAATTGTGGGGGGACGAGGTGAAGGGCGGTGTCGGCGGTGGGGCACCCACACGAGCGCGCTTGATTGGACGAGTGGGTGACTCCTCTGAATGGACCACCAATGGTTCCAAGACCGATGAGTGTTTTCTTGTTACAGTCTGTTTACGTTGTGGATGAGAAGCCTGAAAAAAAAAATGATTACCTAATGTTTTCAATTGAAAAAAAAAATTAAACCATTAAAGGGATGTTTCTCAGTCAACAAAGATAAAAAAAAATGGTGCTAAAAAGCTTTATTCAATAAACATTGAGAGGAAGATATAGGGGCAAGGCCTATACATATACAAAAGAAATGTACGATAAAATAGGCCTTAAAAGTTCACAACCATAAAACATCACATTAGTTTTCTCGAAACATCATGCCCCTTCTTAAGCATATTACTGTGATGTGTTTTGTTGATATTCATCAAGTAATTTTCCTTCATTATTTCAAAGTTGTGAAAAAGATTGCATTCCTAGGTGTTCAAGCCAATTCTTGTGTTATAACCTTTCATAATGTAGCTACTAAAGTGACTTTTTAATACCATAAGAATATCCGCTGGTTGAGAATGCAGAGCACAGAAGTCTTATAGACATAACTTGATAACACACATATAAATCCATGCCATTGCATTTCTATGACATGTAAAAAGTGATTGTACTTATATATACAAAGGGTATATGTTGTTTCGATAGAAGTTTTCTCATCCTCTATCCAAGATAATGCGGATGCATATACCTTCCTAATCTTGACCCCTTAGAATAATTGTTTACTTTAATTTTTGGCTATAATGAAGATCTAACAGAAAAATAGAACAGAATTTGAAATTTGACAAGATATTTAAGACCCAAGATATCAAAACTTACCAAAGGAGCTGGAGAATCATCCCCAGTGAGGCCTTTAACTTGTAAAGTCTCGGCAGTCTTAAGAAAAGAAGATAATTCTTCTTGCCGCACATTAACTTCTCCCAAATACATAAACTCCAAGATCGAGATAAGTTCTTTGTGTCCAACATCCTTCATGATGACAATCGGATGTTTGCAAGGGTTCACTTTGAAAAGTTCCTTAAAGTAGGGGCTGCACACTGAGAGAACAATCTTGTGCGCCTGTACGAAGTTACCTCCTGCAGCTAACGTGACATCCACCAGATCCTCCCCTTGGAGGAGGGCGTGGAACCCCGAGGAGAGGTTGCTGTGGAAGTTATTCCAGCGGAGAGAAAACTGTTCTGCATCTGTGTCCGACATTTTCCTGTAGGTAAAATAAAAACTATTAGGAAGGGCTTTTAAGTAAATATTATTTTTTTTTAGTCAACATTGATACCGTCAACCGGGTTACTTGGAACACAGTAAATGGGTTATTTCATAGGAAATTAAAAATCAAAAAAGGGTAACACTAAGTTAATTTCGTTTCTAACAAATGTTATGTCCGCATATTTTTAAAATTTTATGTTTCATCTGGTAAAATTTAAATGTTCATCATACATATTTTGGTCTTCGCAAAATATGCTACAAAATTGTATCTGTACACCAATATTTTTAAAAAAATTGGTAAAATACTTGAATTATTTGTGCTATAAGCCTTCCTCTTTAAGAAAATGTGATATTTTTTTAAAATTTTGGTCTGATAATAATTTATTAATTATTATTAAATGAAAATAGAACATACTTACAGCTAAGATGGGGTAACTTGGAGCACTACAATAATAACTTAATCATTCATTTGACCACAACAATAACCTAGTGCCTTGCAATTTATTAAGTGATAATTGATTTATTGACTGATTAATAATTGATCATTCGACCACTATAGTAACATAGTTCAACACATAGCTAAGGAGTTTATATATTTTTAAGCCTACTGTGTTTCATTAGTAGACTGTGCTGTTTTATAAAATAACATTGTTTTATAAACAATAGGTCTATTATTTAGAGTATATTTACAAAGGCTCATCAATGTTTGTTTGAAAGTATTAATTGTGTATTTCAGTGGGTTGTAACTTTTGAGAAGCATCTAGTTGGTTGAAGTTAAGCTAAGTCAAGAACAACATAACATTGGACTTTTTTTTAATAAATGTAGGCTAGAGATTTGTGCTTTACATCATGCTACAAAAGTATTGTAGACATGTAGGAGCCAGGAAATATAGTGATTATTCAGAGGAAGGTCTAAAATAAGCAGTGTCCTTTACACTTAATCAATATCTTAAAAGAGATGAGGGAAGGATCTGGTAAGAAACACACTAAAAGAGCACAGACTGTATGTTGAACCAGGAAAAAGGATATCACAGGAAGAAAGTGCCAGTTGACCAGCCATCCAGTTCTTTTAGGTCTGCATCTTGCCAACAAAATGAAAGTGATTGTGAAGAAGAGCTAGCCATTATCTTGGAAGATGAAACTGTCACTAGTGATGATAAGTTATATGATACCCCCATAAAAGTGAATGTCGTAAATTGGGTATTAGTGTAATATTGTGCCAAAAAAAACTTTTAAATATTTTGCAGCCCAATGTTTTGGACATGGAGAAAGTGATGCTCTACAAATACAACTTTTAAAGAAAGGAGATAATCGATATTAGTGGCTTGAGAAGGACGATATTGATATTTTATTGGTGAAAATGATGTTGAAAAAGTTTTTTGAATCAGCCAACTTTGGGACAAAGATAATAACTTGTGTTTTAGAATCCCTTGAAAAATATAATAGGCCTATTTCTTAAAAGACTGTAGGCCTTATGTTTCCTCAAAACTTAAAGATAATTTAAAAGCTTGGCTACTTTTCACTGTTTATAAACTATTTCATAGCCTGAATTGATTTTAACATACTTTTATCTATGTTTTTTAAATTTTGTGAATGACACAATATTGAGCTACAGTACCTTCATCTTATGATTATCTTACTTCTAGGAAATAGCTTGTTAAAATTAGAAATATCCCCAAAGATTACGATAATATGATTTATTTCTTCAAATTGTCTTACAGTTTAAACCCTAGATAAAATATACTACTCAAAGAAACTTTTTTAGATTATCATGTTACTGATGACAACAAGAGTGTAGCCAGCCAATAATTTCAGAAGGGGCACATCCCCCAATTACCCAACACTATTGAACATTCTAAATGATTAACCGTTCTAGAAGCCATCTGAAGTGTTTTTATGGTAACATAGCACCATAACTGCCGAAAGCTAGAAAAGATTTTAAATAATCAACCCCCCTCCTGGACCTTGGGTGACACAGGTTTTTGAAAAAACACTAATACATTTTTGTAAGAAACTATCATGTTATCATTTTAAAGGGCATATAATTTCTTTTTTCACCTTGTTTAAAGTTTTTAAGTTTAAATTCTTGAAAAGGCATATTCTAGTTAAATGCATAAATTAAGATTAGTGTTCCAGTTACCCTGGTGGCGAGGTAACTTGGAACATTGACTTTTACTTTTTATTTATGCTTTGGCATATAACCCGAACAGGTAGTAAGACGTGGTGCTAAATATTATTATTATTATTTATGCTTTGGGCTAGTGTAATAATTATTCCCAGCCTTTTAATTTATCTATGGTTAAAAAAATCAACTACATATCTAAAAGCATTGAATAACTATACCTAAAATGCCCTAAAACTGTTCCAAGCAACAGTAACATTTTATTTATCTATCAAAATTGGCATTTTAGATCATATGACTTAACATATGAAAGTAGATAAATAACTTTTATAGCTATCAAATAAGGTTTTTCCTATGAACATTGATAAAAAAAAACTAAGAATATTATATAATGCAAAAATGTTTTTCTTCGAGCAACTACTTAATTGATTTATTTTATAAGGACCATGGAGGCGTGGGGGAGGAGCTTGGCATATTTGTCACATTCGAAAACAAGTGACAGGCCTAGAGGTTTCTGCACAGGAGCTTGGCAATCTTCTTGGGTGCTTAGCTTCCTTGTGACAGACTCTTTCTCGGAAAATCAACCAAGATTGTTGGTTTGCTAATTGTTTCACTGTTCACAAGTGTGTGATTTTTTAAAACTATAGAAAGTGGATGAAAGGAAGATGCCATCGCCATACATTAGAGTCTAGGAATATTTTATAATATTTGCCCAGACAGGCACTCTTCAATTATTTCTAATATCTCAGGGTTGTGAACCCTTATTAGACTCGTGTACGTGTGGGGGGGAGGGGGCGGCGGCGGATGTGTGTTGATTCTTACTACCTCTTTGGTTTATTCGCATATTTACACTAATTGGGCAAGGAAGAGGATGGGAGAATCTAGAGAAAATGTACCCTTATTTGGTTGGAGGAAATCATTTAGGAAACACCACCCTTTCAAACATATGGCCGAGATTCTAACTATAATATCTCCATCACCAGCAAACCAGATCAAAATAAACTTACGTTTGGCCTGTGTGCCCACCAATGTGGATCTATATTCTCTATTTGTTAGTTTATATTTAAAATCATTAAATGTAGACCTTTTAAAGGCAATTGGAAACTTCAGTATCTTGTTGTGTGTAAATGTGGTGTAAAACATTAAATTTCTCATAGCTTGACAGAAAAAACTAATACAGAATTTCTACCTCGGATCACACTATGGTTAAGGAATATGTTTAGGAAAAATAAGGCCTAAATTAGTGTGAAGTCCTCAATTGAAACACTAAGCAAAACAATAAAGTGGTCAATGAGTTCTTGCTTTGAAAAAACAAGAAATAAATTGGAAGCTTGTGTGTGTGTGTGTGTGTGTGTGTGTGTGTGTGTGTGTGTGTGTGTGTGTGCACGTGTGCATGTGTGTGTGTGTCTCTTGGGCCATGAAATTGCACATACCGTGTCTTAAAGCTGGCATACACTTTGGTTTTTTTTTCCTTTCGTCGTTTGACTCGTAGGGTTGGACGGATCTAAGTTCCAACCGTTCGGATCGAAGTACAAATGTGCCTATAAACCTATCCATTTACCCATCGTCGTCGTCATTATCAAACCAGTTCCTTCCTAGACACTGCAATGGCCAGGACTGTGGCAGCAGCAATCGTGCTCACGTTTAAATATAAAAAAAAAGCGGTTAAAATAGGCAAAAGAGTGGCTTTTGAAAATAATATATCAAAGTTTGATCCCAGTCGGGTGCACTAAGGGTCCTCTTAACTAAATGGTTTCCCACTTTCACTTTACACACAAATGCGGGTGCATTTCCTCTAAATTGCACCTACCTCACCCCTAACCCATTAGTGTAATTAGTACATTTAAGTGTATAACCCGAACAGGTAGTAAGACACGGTGCTAAAAAAATGTGTTTACACTAGGTTCCCAAACACTTTATGCATGGCATGACCCTCAAATTAAATTCCAATTAAAATTAAAGCAGAGGTATTTGTAACAACTGAGAAATAAACCGTTGTGCCAACTGATGGGTCCACACAGTGACTGTTTAGCTCGACATTGTGCAAAACCGACAGGGTTTTATTTTTGCTCAGCAGATAATTTGGCAATCCAGACAAACCTACGAGTTGTACACGTTCATGTCGGGTTTTTTTTTTATCGGTTTGACCCGTACTGTTCGACACGACGGGTCAAACGGATGACAAAACAAAACGTGTATGCGAGCCTTTAAAACACCATAGTAGAGGTTAATTATTAATAAATGATAACGATTGTGAATGGATTAATTAGAATTAGTAAGAGGCAAAGCATGCATTTGACAGAAAAAACATTGTTAAGGCTTTAGCATTCTTTAATAGGTGACGCCGATAGTGTAAACTTTGTTATGAACTTCAGCAATAAACCGGACTTTCATTTATTTTGTATATGTTTATACAAAAAATTATTACTGTACACTATAAATTATAAAGTATAACTTAACAGTGGTGAAAGGTTAAATGAAAAAAAAAATCCATAGGCTAACAAAATGTATGACTGATGAAAAGTGAGATCAAAATAATTTAAGAGGTCATTTTGATACTTCATTAATGATTTAACCATATTTAATATAATATGAATTATGAACATTAGTAGAATTATTACTGACCTCAATCTCACAATAAAGAAATATATATAAATATTAGTAAGGGTTCAAATAATTAAATTAACAAGAAATAAGATTCATAATAAAAACAGTAGCACAATTACTAACAAATGCTAAAGTAATTAACATGTAGCCAACTTACCAATAGTCCCGAGCTAATTGACCAAATTTCCCATTGGGTGTACTATATTGTTGATAAACTTATCGATCTCTATGATATAATTGGATGGAAATCTGCGGCTAAAATTTTCGAGCTGTCGTCTTCACACCACTGTGTAAGAGAACCGGAAATTTCCTGTTATCACTTAGCATTTTGACATTGTCTGTAATTTTTATGAATATATTAGATATATCAATGTATGATAAGTTGAACGAAATAAAAGGGTTAATAAAGGGTTTGGAAAGAGTTAGGCTAAATAAGTAATACTCCCTACAGGCCCATAAGCTAAATGATCATTTTAACGTGAGCCTTCTACAAAAGGTTTGTCATTTGAACAAAATTAATCAAGTTTTTAGAGGCCTTATTTCATTATAGTTAACGAACATTAAATATAATATGGTTTCTGAAAGCAATATACAAGCTGAGAGCCAATTTTAAATATATTGTAATATAGTAAACGAGCCCTATAACCTAAATGATAGTTTTAATGTAAAACAACTACACACAATTTGTTATTCAAACACATGTAGTTAAGTTTCAAGCTACAGTATTTCATTATAGTTATCAAACATTAAATATAATATGGCTTCTGAAAGCAATAGGCTACACAAGCTGTGCACCAACTAATTTAAATATATTGTAATATTAGTAATACTTCATACAAGCCTATAACCTAAATGATAATTTGAATGTAAAACAACTACACAAAGTTTGTCATTCATGTTTCTGAAACCATGATAGAAGATGATAACCAATTTTAAAAATATTGTAGTCTTGACAGAATATAAACATTAAACAACATGGGCGTAATCTACATATGTTAATATATTAAAGATTTTATTCTTATTTGTACAATATTATTTTTAAAATTGAATTATATATCATTTAATGTAAATGTGTCTTCAGGCAAGTGGGGTATCCCCTCGCTGGCAATCAGACGACAAACTTTAGCGTCACGATTTGGTCCGTTTCAAGGGGTGTGTTTATGTCCATCCAGTATATTATAGAGATCACTGGATTAACCACACCTAACTTTTAAATAACCTTAAATCTCTAAATGGTACCTCACAAAGTCATCTAGTACCGTGTATTACATGACAATATTCTTTGTGAATAAACACTATAATCTTTATTACATATTTTCTTATAGTATCTTTACGCTTTTGGAGTTGATTGCAAGAAATAAAATAAAAGTAGCAAACAACTGGTACGATATAAAAAGTAAATAAAGTGCTATAAAATAACCAGATAAACCCCCATATCTTGTACGGGGAGCAAAGGTCGGTGATAGACGAGGAAATGAAAAGGCAGACTATAAACATATAGGTGTGTCCTTGAAAAGTGACCAAAATTTGCTGATGATGGGGATGGAAATGTAGGAAAAAAGCAGCAAAACCAGAAATAAGAATAAGTGTGTGGTGACTAAAAGATAAAGAATTGTGCCTAAGAAAGGCAAGGCGCTTAATGCCTAAGGATAAGACGTAAAGTGTATAGATGGAAAGGTTCACAAAATGTTTGGTGGGAGCTGTAGCTGGGAGAACAAGTGATAATAAGTAGGAAACATTAAAGTGTAACGCCAGAGTGAAGGAAGTAGTAGAGAAGAATCAAGCAACTATAAGAAGTTCTAATAATAAGAATGAAAAAACAGAGGAATAATATAGGAGTAAGAATAAAATAACGAAGTGAGTGTTAAGAGAACCCAGGAAGAATTGGATGTAAAATGGACAAAAATACTGGAAAGGGATGAGTAATAAAGTAAGAAGGTGTTATATAGTCAGGTCAGAATCAAAAGGAGAGCGAAAAGACAAACATTTAGAATAGTGGATAAAAAAGCAAGAACGATGAAGATATGAGCAGAAAGAAAGGAATTATGGATAAGATAACTTGAGAAGATGTTCAACCTAGAATAGAAAAGAGATGAGAGTGTAATAGAGGAGCATTAAGAAAAGGCAGAAAAGTATAGAATTGGTTCCACATGGAAAGAGGTAGAAAATGCATTAAAGAGGACGAAACCAGTAAAATAACCAAGTATAGATGCACTGACGGTGAAAATGATAAAAGCTGCAGGATAAGCACGAATACAATGGTTATACAGGGTGCTAAGAATGATATTGAAGGAGAACAAGCCACTGAAACAAAGACATTATTGTACTAATTTCCAAGAAAGGAGGATGTACGAACTATAGGAGAATAATGCTGATGTCCCACTGAACAAAAAAAAATTTTAAAAAAATATTGAAAAGAGAATAGGAAAGAAAGTGAAATGAAGATGCAGGGAGGAATAGCATTAGTTTAGGGAACAGAGACTGTAAGAATTTTAATTTGGTTGATTTATATTTTATTTAGTTTTAATTTATTCTTAAGTGTGTATTTATTTTGACTTGACTAGCATTCCATGCGGCCAGGTGCCACGCTACTTTTGATTAATTCTCATTGTATTCATTTTAAAACTTATTGTTTTAGACAGAATCGCATTGTGTCAAAGGAAACACCAGGTAATTATAACAAGACCAAACAAAAACATATTTATTTACCTGGTTTTAGTCAAAATATTACTTTCACAATTAAAACAACCCTGATCATCTGTAATTTTATTTAGCTATAGTTTCAAATTTTATCAAGCTTCTTAGTAATTATTATTTATTTCCACCCGGATACTCCCCGTTTCCAGTTTAATTTCCCATATTTCTAGGCAAATATATCAAATTTCGAACTTAAATATCACCATATCCGCGAGAGTTTTGGGGCTTCATCGAGAACTGCTAGGAGGCGTGAATTGAAATAAAGAAGTTGGACTGGTGCCTTGGGGATGAAGAGAGGATGACACACACATTATTTTCAGTGCTGCAAAAATAGAAATTTTAACAGTTAAGTTTAAAATAATCTTTAATTTGTCCATCAAAATGACTACTAGAGATGCGACGACAGCCTTAGACCACTGGTAGACATCTGCAACGACGATTCTTGGCCTTTCAGTGGGGTTTAGGACCAACTGAAAGCTTAGACGAGACGATCTCCCAGAAAATCTTTGAGAGGATATCAACACTTTTAAAAAAATATTTAGTCTCTACGTATCAACCTCCCTACTCAGACGCTATTTTTTTATCAACCTTTTCCACTACAATTTCCAGACTTTGTGTTATTTTCTTCTAAAGTTATATATATATTCTCTTAAGTTAACATGTTTTTTTTCAACAATGAATCTGGAAAGAATCTGTTGGCCAGAGTCGTTCCTCCGACACGAATGTGATGTCCTCTATTCTATTATTAATTTTGGTTAACTAACCTCATAAAGGAAATCTATTAATTAGTTGTTTCAAGAAATTGCAATATGTTTATTATTATTTCAATAATTACTCTCCTAAACTGAACTTAAGCTTTTTTTATATTAATACCTTAAATAACTGAATTGTTAGCTGAGCTATGAATTGTAATTCAGCAAACGTCTGCTAGGTAAATTTTAGATTTTGACAATATTATTTATTAAAGAGAAAACTACTTATTTTTTTCAAAGTCACCCATGACCCATGTCAAAAACAAATATGGTTGCACTACTAAAATCAGTTAAAGTTAATATTTATAATCTAAGATAATAGCCTACCTCATGGAAATCTATATAAAAAATATATACTGCAATTTTTAATTGAAAACAATTGTTGTTTAAACATTTTTTTTTTAAATTATTGGATAGTTAAACACTAGTGTAGTAGTGTATAATGGGTTTCAACGATTAAATTCACGTAACAATGATGACATACATTCACATCTGACACGTAAGATATTAGCCATCAATTAAAAATCCAAATTGATAGTACAATTTTGTTAAATTTGTCTAATTGTCAGGTTTCACTGAGAACTGCTAGTCCTCAGGAGTTAAATTAGGAATTTTATTTGAAGTCTTGATATTTTTTTTTATCAGACAGTTATTATAAAGTGCAAACAATCAACGTTATTAGAACTGCATTATTTGAACGTAACATTTTTGTTTAAGAGTAATACTATTCTACTGTTAAGGTATCTATGCCAATATTTTTTTAATCCAAAAGGGTATTATGAAACTTGGAAAATTGACCTACTTGTATCAGTTAAATGAAACTTTGCTAAAGCTTTGGTGTACTATAATAGAAATTATAATAATACAACAAATGGATAGTTAATATCGTGCTAATGTGCTTATATTGGAACGAATGGGGTGGTTGGGGGTAAGGTTGGAGAACAACACTAATACCTGCCTCAAATAATTAAAAATTGACATGGTAAGAAAATTTAAAATAGAACAAAAACATCTGAAAGAAAAATAGACACAGGCTACAATTTGAGTAGCCTCTATGGATGGATTAAACCAAGAATGACCAATAAAATATTGAGAATAACATGGCATGTTCACCATAAATCATTTCAGCCAAAATTGTGAAAATATTAATTAGTTTAGTGGTTCTTAAACTTTTTTTAGAGTGTACCTTTTAGCCACAACTAAAAGTTTAATGTACAGCCAAGATAAAAACAATTCAAATGACAGGCTTTAAAAATTAAGACCACTTGATAAATTATTGATCTATTTAATCTACCATGAAAAAATATCAGTAGACCTAGTCATAATATTTCAAATGTTACAAAACTAGTTAGAGAGAATCCTCCTGTTATAGCCTTAACATTTTCTCTTATTGAGAATTGTTATGAACAGTTAAAAAAACATTCTTTCATTATAAAAAGTTTTATACATTTTCTTCGCAAATTTGTTCAAAAATAAATAAAAAAGCAAACATAAACACAATATTTTCAAATCAAAAATTTTAATTGTAATTCTGGAGCTGATATATTATGAATCCCAAAGTTTTTCAGCGAGAGGTGTGTGGCTGCATAGTTTGGCACAACTTTTTGATGTCTGGTTGTCCTGTTGAAAATTTCAAGTGGAGGTCTGGCGCCAAATTTAGCCTTTTGCGTTACTTATTTTTTAGATAAACCATGGATGAAAAATCACTCTAACAGAGATAAGTTAGGCATAATCATAATAAATTGCTAATATAGAAGGTGTCAGGTAGAGTTGAAAATTTTCAGCCAAGAGCAAATACGGGAAAAAGAGGGGTGGAAATAATCAGATAACGGAAATTGCCGACAATTCGGGTTTTCCCTAAGTGCCTTGTTATTTTGCCAACTTTACCTTGAGAGCTGTTCGATGCCCGCACGCCCCAGTTTGAGAATTGCTGGTTTAGTGCAAACAATCATAGGCACTGTACTTGCCAGATGATTTTCATTCAATATAACACTTATCTAACTCGGTATATTATTGCATAAGATTTACAAAACTATTTATAAATTATTTTAAAACTATAGTATAATTGGCTATGACAACTAACCATGTTTATTCCATGTGCATTCTTTAATAATAAAATGCATTAAATACATTAAAAAATCATCAAAATTGTATTTAATAATATAACTCATCCTATCCTGACTTAACTTAAAATGGTTGAAATGTAGATTTGGGATTAAGTTATGATCCAACCCGCTTTGGTGGTTGCATGGTCCCTGGATTGCCGGTTATGGGAAGATTGTTTGAACCCCATCTGGGTGTATTAGGGCCGATTTTCCTAAGTGGTTTCCCAACCTCCATCCACATAAATGTGGGCACATTTCTCTAAAACTATACCTACCTACCTCCTTTACTCTACCTCCCTCAGCCCTATTCCATTAGTGTAATTAATGTATATAGGCCTACAGCTCAAATGGGTACCAAGATGCGCTGGGGAAAAAAAAGATGTTAGGATCTGGGCTTAGCAAGTGACAAAATTACATGTTTGAATTATTTAAAGTAAAGGTCTACAAGCATTTTTATTTTCCTTTACTGTTGTTGCCTTTGTCATTTTGCTCACTTTAACTGTTATTTATAAATATATTAATTGACATTGAATGGTTTTTCGAGAGATATTAAGGTGCTACAATCAAAATTATTATATAAAAATATTGCATGTTTTATATGGGTACAGTACAAATTAATATGAAATTGATTTTGTCTTAATATTTAAATTAAATTAAAAATATGTTTGGTCTGTTGGGCCTAAACGTAACAAGCCTAATTTACTTACTAATAAACTTATTCCTGCATTTTCATGGAAGAATAGGGGTGAGGGGGGGGGGATACTTAAGAAAAACATCTCCATACAACCAGATGGGATTCAGACCTCTGTTGGTAATCTGAACTCATTGGGTTTGAAGCTGGTTCAGATTAGTGGGATAGTAAGGAAGGTACTGCAGGTAGTTTATTTCAACAAATTTTCAATCAAAGCTGAATTAATTTTATAAAAAAACAAACCACATTGTGTTGACTAAAACGTAATAAATATTTAGCAATAACTATTTATTTTCTTACAATTCTCTTTTAACTGAGTTTGTTATCAATAATATAGGTATATATATTTCATTTGACTTTGCTATTTTTTTACCTTAATTAAAAAAATTGTTCAGATTATCTAGAATTTTGGACTATCGGGGATCAGTCAAATGGGGTTTTACTGTATTTTCACCACCTTCGGGTTAAACACGTTCAAACTAAGGACGGTATGCAAAAATGCCATTAAATATGAGTGGCTGTCTAGTGGTGAATTAGTGTGATCTCAAGTACACTCACTGGCCACCTTATAGCCTATGGCATAAGCAAACAAACACCACTACGAGTCCACTCACACTAAACATCAAATTAGTGGCGTTCTTGCATACGGCCATATGTCTTGTGGTGATTGTCTTCCGAGTTTTGGACTACCATATGTAAATGTATTCGTGAACTTACGTAAATTACTATATTTCAAAAAATATGGTTTTTACTATTTTAGATTATTTTATGATCGACCTTGGTGGTCTCGAGGTAAAGTACTTGCCTCAGGACCTAATATTCTTGGGTTCAAACCCAGCCTGGGTCGATGGATTTTTATTGAGCGATAAAAATTCGCAGCAAAACTTTTTTTGGAGGAGATGTAGAGTCAAAAGTCCTATATCGATTTTAGCATGTAAAAGAAATCTGAAAGTTATGTGAAAATACCTTTCCTGGCAAAATTGCTAGGACCTTTCTCTATCGCTCATAGAAATTCTCGTGTGTCTATATAAGCATTCGGTTTATAAAGTGCACATTAAGTACCTCAAATGAATAAAATGTTATGCTTTAATGGTGTGTGATATGATTTTTTTACTATTTAACTTTTAGTCATCTTTACTTATTGATTTAAGAACAGTTTATCAAACAACAATGTTAGAATAATTGGTTGTTTAATACAACCACTATTAATGACTTGATTTATTTGAGAGAAGACAAGGACAGCATAGAAGTATTTGCTTGGATAGAAAATGGAAAAGATGCATTTAAAACCGCGATGTGCAAAATCACCCCTATTTCACTCAATGGAAAGAATGGGGTTCGAATCCTAAAGTGGTGTACTGAGGTTGAGGTTTTTTTCCTAAATATTTTCCCACTCCCTCCACACAAATGCAAGTACAGTTATTCTAAATTATTAACCCCGCACTTCAAGTGCAATTAAATGAGTATATAGCCCAAGTGAATATAAATATTGGGTTATAGGAATTTTAGTTGGAAATATCCCATTTGATGTCCATTTTTTATACATTTCCTAGTGGTTATTGTTTGGGTTAAAAGTCCAAAAGGAATGAGTATGAGTACTTTAAACAAAACAAAGATTTTGTTTGTTTTTTTAGGTAATGATTCGACTGAAAACGGTTGGTGCATTTATGAACAGAGTTTTGGTCAGATGTTACTCAAAATCTGTTCTGGTTCTCGAAAATCTCGATCCGTTGCAAGAAGCATCACTTGAGGAACGCTGTATCACTGTCAATGAAAAGGACCACGCCATAGGAAATGCTACTAAACGCGAGTGCCATCAAGTTGGTAAAAATGGACAGTTGATCTTACATCGTGCTTTCAGTGTCTTTATTTTCAACTCCAAAGGGGACTTGTTGCTGCAAAGGCGATCACCTCAAAAGATAACTTTCCCTGATTGCTACACCAATGCCTGTTGTAGCCACCCACTTTATGATTTAGAAGCTGAGCGTGAGGAACGAGGTGCTTTAGGAGTTCGTAAAGCAGCTCAGCGTCGATTGCAACATGAACTAGGGATACCACCACAGGAGGCTACTCCTGAAAGTTTTCATTACCTGACTCGAATTCACTACCAAGCAGGTAATCGTGGACAGTGGGGTGAGCATGAGATAGATTACATAATGATACTGCATCGTGATGTCACCCTTAGTCCCAATATGAATGAAGTAAGTGAAGTAAGGTACATTTCAAGAAATCAATTAGATGACTTCCTGGGAAATAAGACAGTGCCTCTTTCACCATGGTTTTATCTGATTGCAAACCATCATTTACGTCTTTGGTGGGACAACTTGCATCAGTTACAAAAGTTTGAGGAACACAAAATTATTCACAGGTTTTAGAGGATTATTCAATCTAGATATCATATTCTGAAAATTTAAAAATGACACCTGAATACAATAATCAAACCCGGGACCTTTGGCTTAGTACGCCAATGCTTTAACCATTGAGCTATCCAGGAGTCGTCCCGTGCCCAGGGCCATTATTCACTCATATTTTAAGGCGGAGTCTATGATGGACGTGCAGAAATTGTCGGCTACAAATGTGTAATTTTTTATTAAGATCACGAGCTATCGGATCACGCAGCCACCCTCGACTCGGTAGTTGGCTTAATGCTGCCACTTGTACAATTATTATAATTGTAAAGGATTGCATATTTAAAAATCAAATAGCCAAAGCTATTATTTATGCTTTTATTAGTAAGGATTACTCCATCTAGCTATCATATTCTGAAAATTGAAAAATGCCACCTGAACACGGAAATCAAACCCAGGACCTTTGGCTTATTGCAATCCCTTACGTTTATAATAATTGTACAAGTGGCAGCATTAAGCCAACTACCAAGTCGTAAGTGACTGTTATCTAATAGCACGTGATCTTAATAAAGAATCACACATTTTTAGCCGACGATTTCCACACGTCCATAATAGAGACTGCCTTAAAATATGAGTGAAGAATGACCCTGGACATGGGACAATTCCTGGATAGCTCATTGGTTTGAGCATTGGTAAGCCAAAAGTCCCGGTTTCGATTCCTGCGTCCAGGTGTCATTTTCCAATTTTCAGAATTGGACAATATTGACTATTCCATTAAATTTATCATAAAAGATTGCATTTTATAAACTATCCATATGATACCATTTAATATCATGGAACATAAAAAGATTTCAAATGTTGCTTGTATAAGTTTTAATTCATATGTTTACTTTTAAACTTTTAACTTTAATATAACTCTATAAGGAAAACCTCTTTTCGCTTCATGAGGTAATTGTATTATATTTGGAAGAAGGTATAGGAAAGGTGGATAGAGTTATATCATTATATATTCACATCCAATGTCCTTTTCCTGTGTTTGTCCTTTATGTTATACCTTTTACTTGTTCCTATCTATGTGTCCTATCATTCTTTACCATTTTCCTTTTTCTCCTCTTTTGTGTTTTTTGGTTTTCTCTTTTAGGAAGTTGCGTTGCGCGTTTCACACTCCTCCCTGATGAGTTCCGATAGAATGAAACCTAGGTCGGGGGATTGGGCGGTGACGATAAATTTTCTTTAAGAGACATCCATTACCTCTTTGTCCATTGGCAGCAGTGTAAAGTGTGAACTGGGTTCTTCTTTTCATTGTATAGGCCATATTGTGTTCGTCCCCCCTTTTATATGTTTCTATCCACCTTTCCTATACCTTCTTTCAAATATAATACAATTTAACTTTAATATAGTTATAGAAGAGTAGGTCGCATTTTAGCACCATATCGGGTTTCTCATGTCTCCTATCAAGTCCAAGTAAAATCATCAAAAGTGTCACAACTATCAAAGACTTATTGAAAAAATAAGTTTCAATAAAATGACCAACTGGCTTTGACACAGCTAATTATTATAAATTTTACTTTTAGATGGTAAACACGCTCCAAAGAACTGAGCTGTAAAATGTGTGTGAAGTGAGACAATAGTCGGACAATATTACCGTACATGTAAACACTTCATCGGTGTGTCAAAAGTGAAATGATATAAAAACACACAAAGGGATTTCAATAAATGGCTCATTGGAATCTTAATGTATTGTATGAAAGTTATTTGTTAATAAATCAATTAGGTCTAATACACTGTCACAATCACTTAATTATCATTATACTTATGGTGAACATTTTTGCCCATAGTTTCATTGGCTGAGCCAGTTACTGAAACACCTTTAACAAACGAGAACCTAAAAAAATATGTAAATCTATATTTGAAAAGCTTAATATATTGTAGGCACTGCTAACAGTGTTTGTTTTACACATAGGGCCTTCAGTTCAATTTTTATAAGAAGTCATATATACAAAATAAGTTGCTACCAGCATTGATAACATTTTACTAAGAGGGGAGTTCAGAAAGTAACTTTCGATGGGCTATAAAAATGTAAGAAATACGAAGAGGAAAATATATCTTCACTTCTAAATTACTTTTCCACCTACTCGCCACCTTAATTGATGTTTTTGTCATATCGGAGAGCAAGTTTTTCCATTCCCTAATCAAAAAATTCAGAGCCTGTGTGAGTGCAGCCACATTTGTACTCCTGTTTTAAACTCTTCGCTGTCCTCGAAGTTCTTTGTACCCAAACAATTTTTCATGTGTTTGAAGAGGTGATATAGTTACTCAGAGAAAGTTCGAGGCTGAATGGTGGGTGATCAAACAATTCCCAATTGAATTGTTTAATTTTGAGCCTCGTTATGCTGTGCGTATTGTCGTGCAGCAAGACAATGCTGAAAGTCATCATATTATGCCTTTTGTTCTGAATGGTTTTCCAACATTTTTGTAATGTCTCACAATACACTTTGAAATTGTTTGTTGTTCCTTGTGCCAGTCAACATGCAGTACTCCTTTTCGGTCCCAAAAAACTGTCACCATAAGCTTCTTTGTATTCAATGTTTGCTTGAACTTGGTTGGTTTACTTCAGTATTGACATAGGAAACCCATGTTTCATCACCTGTTATGATGCATGATTAAGGAATTCATGTCCCTCACTTTGGTATCGCTCCAGGAAAGTGAGTGCTGAGGCCACTCACTTTGTTTTGGGGTTGTCTGTAAGCATCTTCCCACTGACTACAAAACTCTTGATAACCAATCTGTATGACAATTTCATAAAGAAAAGTACATCAAATTTATATAAATGAAGTGAAAGCTTAGCTATTGTGAAGCACCAATTTTTCCTTACCTTTGCATCCACTTTTTGCACAAGCTCATATGTCACAAAAGACGGCCGGCCAGGTCAATCTTCATAGTTAACAGTAGTTTAGCCATTTTTAAACATCCCACACCATTACCTAATACCGCTTTCACTCATTGTTTGGTCTATAAACCTAGCAAAGTTGACAAATCTTGGCAGCACTTGTGTTTTTTTTTGTTTTTTATGAAGAAAAATAAATGCACACACTTCACAGCTGGTGGGGTCATTAATGATCAATAGCATTCATTGTAAATCTTTAACTATACAAGAGGAATCAACAGTAGTGTGTTAATTTCATGGCTGGATAGCTGCTGAGTAACTTTACATTAATGCCCATGCGTGATCTCCCGCCTGCTTTCCGCCGAGCTGTTAAAAATAAAAGCATTTATTATATAGATGCTTTGTTCTAGAAACAAAACATAGCTTGTTATATTATAAGTACCTATTTGGCCTGTTAATATACTTTATATGATTTTAAAGAAAATTAAAAAAAAAAACTAATATTCAAATGGCTATGACCATGAGATGAAAAAATTGCCTTTTTTTAGCACGCTTTATTACTATCTGTTAAGGTTGTACACATATGTACTAATTATGGTATGATTTTTGGAAGTTTTTATTAATAGGAAGTGTACCTAGATTTGTGTAGAGGGAGGGGGACAAACCACACCAGCAGTACATCCAACAGAGATTCAAACCTCGCTCTCCATGTCAATGGCATAATATTGTAATTAATTTGTACTTTTACATATGTGTTTTATTCTTGTATAAGGTATACTGAAGCAAATAAACAAATTTATTAATAAAAGATGTTGCCTGTTCATTCAAGAGAGGTTTCCCATGTCAACATTGCTACTTGTCCCATAAAAACAAATAGTGATTCTAAAGTCTCCATATATAGGGAGGTTGCACAATTTGAATTTTGTATGTATGTCCTTATTGTTCTCTGCCACTACCATGAGTGATATGCATTAGAGATGGGCGATAAATCACTGACTGTGATTTTTTCACCGATACCATTTGATCACCGCTACTCCCAGTGACTTGATCTCAAAAGTTTCGGTGATTGAGATATCAGTGATCAGAAATACTCCATACTCGCTTCGCCGCCCTTGTTATTCTTTTATTTTCTACCAGATAATTGAGAATCAACCTTATTGACTGGTATGATTTACGTGTTATTTCTATTTAAAACACTTGATCTCGTAGAGCCCATTTTTCAAAAACAGTATCAGATTGCTACGTAAAAATGATTTTAATGGTTTAAATGTTTCATTCACATGCGTTTTCAATACAAAATATTTGTTTTTAATAACAAAATCGAAAATCTTGCTTACTAAGCAAATCACATTTCAGATTTTTATTCGGTGATCCTATCCCCAAAATCGCTAATAATAAATTAATATAAGTAACAAAATAGAAAATATATAAATAAACCTTAATATTTACTATGCGTTGATGATCCTAATCATCCTATAGTCTAATCTAAATTATATTTGCTTCTAATATATATAGTTCATCTACTACTAGATGTACTGTATTTACAATAAAACACTACAATAATATAATATATGACCTGCATTCCAAACAACATTTCCTAAACTAATCACCATTATGTTATGTTCATTTTTAATGTCACATAAACTTTAACTGTAGTTAAAACAGATCACTAAATAAATTACACAATTACAAAAGTTTCTCAAAGTATGTTGAATAAGTTTTAATATTGGTATTCAAGTTTAACATAATGTTTGTTGGACAACTAATTCTGCCCAAATTACATAACATTTCACTATAAAATATGTTTTGCAGTTTTGCTTTCTTTTCTTATCAATTGTATAAAACATCTTAAAACGCATACTTTTGTATTGACTGTACATTAGTCAGGCTACATGGAACCTTGAGAGATTAGGTAGCTGTATGTTGAAGGTCACAGTGAAAAATCACTGGTATAAATCACCGATATTATAAAATCACAATCACTGTATTCATTGATATCGTAAATTCACTGTTTCGCCCATCTCTAATATGCATTAATTGGTGGATGTTTGTTAATTGCCATGTCTCTGTTTGGTCATTAACACTTCCGCTCCTTCTGAACTCCTCAATAAGTTTGACAACAGTGTCGTGTGTGATTTGCCTTCCTGGGGAGTCTCTCCCCTTGAATTCATCTGCAACAGCTTCTGAATGTGGTCAGGAGAATGATCTTTTAGACTCGTCCTTAGGAAAGGCAATTTCAGAACAATGCCTAAAAAAATTATTTCCTAATTATAGATATATTTTTGAATTATCCTGTAGATAAAAAAAAAGCATAAGAAATCCTGAATGATTTTTCAAGCTATTACAGTGAAGTAAAAAATAAATATTAACTAATGGATACTTTCATGAATACTAGTTACCCGCCTCGGTGGCGTAGTTGGCTAACGCGCTAGTCGTGTCGAGCTTGACTGCTGAGGACGGGGAGATCGAGTTTTGAATCTCGGCCTGGTAAACTGGGGTGGTTTTTCCTAAATGGTTTTCCACTCTCCCTCCACGCACATGCGGGTTCACTTCCTCTAATTCCTAATTCATTATCGTAATTAGTACTTAAAGCGTATAACCCGAATAAGTAGTAAGACATGGTGCTAAATAATAATGAATACTAGTTTGAATCTCAAATTATATTTAAATATGTTTTTGAACTGTCCAAAACTAAAGATTATTTAAATATACCTGAAAATGCTAGTAGAAATATTACTGTAAGCATTTTTGATCATGAAACTATGCAAGATTGTCCATCAAATTTAACATGTGTTTTTATTTTATAATTTTAACCAATGCTACTTGCTTTGGTTTCCACATGGTCTAAGACTGGTTCCCAAACCCTAGGTCGTGAAAATATGAAAATAAGAAATAGAAACTAGGGTCTCGGTCACCAGGCTGGGAAAATATATTTAGTGTTACAGTATAAAAAAAAAGTTTGGGAATCACTGGTCCAAGGCATCACTCTCCTGTTGGAATAGACTGCCAAGGACAGGGAGATCCGAGGTTTGAATTCCTATTTGGTGAACTGAGGGTGGATTTCCATTCTTCCTCCACACAAGTTTGAGTACACTTCCTCATCGCTAACTCATTAGTTTAATTAGTACAGAGACGTATAATGTTAACAGGTAGTAAACCGTGACACTATAAAAAAATATGCTGTGATGAGTGTCTCAACATCTTGTGATGGTAGGTATGTGAATGTAGTAAACTAGACTTGCAGGGTTATTTAAACTTAATTGAAAGAAGGTATAGGAAAGGTGAATAGAAACATATAAAAAGGGGGACACACAAAATGGCTTTTACAATGAAAAGAAGAACACAGTTCACACTTTACACTGCTGCCAATGGACAAAGAGGTAATGGTTGCCTCTTAAAGAAAATTAATCGTCACCGCCCAATCCCCCGACCCAGGTTTAATTCTATCGGAACTCATCAAGGAGGAGTGTGAAACGTGCAACGCAACTTCCTAAAAGAGAAGTTGCGTTCTCTTTTAGGAAGTTGCGTTTCACACTCCTTCCTGATGATTTCCGATAGAATGAAACCTGGGTCGGGGGATTGGGCGGTGACGATCAATTTTCTTCAAGAGGCAACCATTACCTCTTTGTCCAATGGCAGCAATGTAAAGTGTGAACTGTGTTCTTCTTTTCATTGTAAAAGCCATAATTGTGTTCGTCCCTTTTATATGTTTCTATCCACCTTTCCTGTACCTTCTTCCAAATATAATACAATTACCTCATAAAGCGAAAAGAGGTTTTCCTTATAGAGTTAAACTTAATTGAGCCATTTTAAGGAAAAGAAGAGCTTTAACCGTGGAATTATAACAAAGAAATGCCAAGTAATCAACTTTATGTACGACCTGTACAATGTGCCTATTATAATTCTGAGTGACTGTATAACCATAACCCTTACGGATTAGTAAGACGTGCAAAAAAAAAAAAATTGAGTTAGAAACGTTGATAAATGTCCAACACTTTAGCTCATCCAGGAACATATGTACATCGTTTCTTAATTAATTTTTTTAAATAACCAAACTATTGCTAATATTGCATGACAAGCAAAGGTGACCAGTTTATCAACACCCCTTTTTATATTAAAAAGCAAAAATATTTTTATCAAAACCTCTTGTACTATAAAAGAAAAAGCTATAACAATCAGTTCAGCAGTGCACATTACAACCAAAATAAATAAAACATTGCATTATGTTGGAACTTTTATTTATTAATGACGGTACACACTATAAATGTGAAATGGTGCTTATAGTGTGCCAATTTTCATTTGCCACACCAGTCCATTACAATCTTGTTTAAATTGATCCTTTCTAGCAAGCTAGGCACACATACGTCGAAAAGGGTAGTTTGGAAAGTAGCTTTTGGTGGGATGTAAAAAAAACCATTAAATGATATTTCCTAACAAGCTATGCACATATATGTCACAAGGGTAGTTTGGAAAGTAACTTCTGGTGGTCTGTAAAAAATACAATAAGTACGGGAAGGAAAATATTAAACATAAAAAATATATATGCATCTAATTAATTACCTTTCCACGTAGTCACCATCTGCAAGCTTCTCAATTTCCTCATCAAATAAATCAGCTGCCTGTGAGCACAGCCATGTTTGTACACCTGTTTTCAACTCCTTGGCGTCCTTGAAACGCTATGCACCCAACCACTGCTTCATGTGTCTGAACAATACCCAGATGAACTGATCAAGCAATGTTTGAGTTCAAGCAGCAGTAAGGGTGTATGCGTTGTCATGCAGCAAGATGCCACCAAAAGGAAGCATAGTGTGACTTGTGTTCTGAATGGCTTTCCAAAGTTTTAGTAATGTCTCACAATACATTTGGAATTTACTGTGGTTCCTTGTGCCATAAAGTCTCTAAAAACTGTCCCCACAAGCTTCCTGGCATTCAATATTTGCTTGATTTTTTTTTTGTGAATGATTGTGCGGCCAGCGCAGTCTGTTTTTGTATTTGTATGGACATTAAACCCTGGTTTCATTACCTGTAGCAAGTTGATTAAGGAATTCATGTCCTTCATTGTGGTATCACTCCAAGAAAGTGAGTGGTGAGGTCATTCTTTTATTAATCACTGTCCATAAACATTTTCAAGAACCGGGCGCAAAACTTGTGATAACCTAATCTTTCTGTGACTATTACATACAGAACATTATATGAAATTTGCCTAAAATTAGGTGAAAGCTCAGTTATTGTGAAGCGACAATTTCCCCAAACCTTTGCGTCCACTCTATGCACAAGCTCATCTGTCACAACAGAAGGTTGGCCAGATCGCTCATCATGACCATTTATTTGGTCATTTTTAGGTATCCTACACCTTTGCCTTAAGCTTCCTTCACTCATAATATTAGGTCCATAAACCTCACATACATAGTCGACAATGAATCTTGGCAGCACTCGTGTTTTTAGCAAAAAGAAAAACAAATTAGCACACTTCACAGGTGGTGACAGTATTGATGATAGCACTCATTTTAAATTGCCTACTACATGACTCAAATCAAAAGTAGACAGTAAACAATGTGACAGCTTAATAGCTGTTACGCTATTTGACAGTACTGCACAAGCGTAAACTCCCACCTGCTAAATTGTTGAAAAATATAAACAGAAGTTACTTTCTGAACCATCCTCATGTATGTGAATGTGTGTATACCGCATATACAATTAACCCAGAATATACAAATAAAATTCAAGATAATATATACAATGTATTAAAATAGGAATTGAATTTGAAACCTTCAGACTTTAGAATCTCAATACTATTACACAACTATCCAAGTTGAGCGCATGTCAAAGGTCATTTTTGAATCAATATTTAAGACAATTTGTGTTAAAATATTGGCTATTTCAGTATTATAAGAACACTGCAATGTGTTAGTTTTTACATCAAGTATGTCAAACTTGCGAGATGCATGTAACCCGACCCACTATGTACAACCCGTGGGCAAACATACAATGCGACTTGATTTATTTTTTATTTTTTAATACAAAAGTTGAAGGAAAAAAACTATTTGGAAATTTTATACTTCAGATTAATTTTAATTGCTTCATAATAAAAAAAACTTTCCCATGTAGTCAATTTAATGAAGAATGTTTGATCTAAAGTGCAACAATTTGGGTAGAAAAAGTTAAAAAGGACAAGTTTTGTATGTTTTGGAATAATGAATATGATCCCAATAGTCAACTAAGTCTTACCCAACCGCTCTAATTCTAGATAAAATAATGCCTTTAAAAATCAGTATGAGCTACCATGATCATGGGAAATACAAAAATTGCCCGATGACATGCAAGGCCAAAGGTATAATATAGGTCATAAGTTACATCTATATTCTAAGTACTTACATAAACATGTTCAACAAACACAAATAGGTCTAATTTTATTGTGATACATAGACTAAACACTACACAAAGATAAATAGTGGTGTAGGTAGCTAGACACTTCGTAAGGAGATGGGTTTATAGGTCTTTCTGGATATCTAAACTTTAAAGTTAGAATTTTTTTGACATATGGATTATGACAGATCTTTTTTCAGTTTAATGTGCCCCTCCCTTTAAAAGAAGTTGATTTTACAAACTTGTGTGTGGATTTTTTTAAAACTTGATACGTTCATACCTCGAGGCAATATGATTTTAAAGACTTAAGTTTTGAAAATTTGAAAGTACTAGAAAATGGCTAGACATCTATTTTGAACAGAATAATTAAAGTGTTTTGCATGATAAATAATATTGTATTTTAAATTTAATTTAGCACCACATTTTACTACTTGTTCGGATTATACGCTAAAATTGTAAGCGTTTTGATGTTCTAAAAAAAATCTATATAAAGAAGTTACCAGTAACTGAATTATTATTTTAAAATGCATTTAACAATCTTACTCAAAATTTATATCTGAAGTGTGTTTCATATGAAAATTAAAATAACTTGATTTTTCTTCTAAGAAGAACTTTAAAGGGTAGTTTTCTAATAACCAATTTAATGAAACTTTTGTTCCAAACTTAAATAAGCTATGAGAACTCATCAAGGTTGCCACTATTTTCTTAAAAAACTACAAAATTTTCTGTGCAGAATGAATTCCTAGACACCTAAGGTAGGTAGTAGTATTATAAAGAAATTAAATTTAATTTGACAAAAAATAGCTATCGTAAAGACATGTTATTGGTGTTTAGAGCAGGATGATTTGACCTTGAGGGGGAAATATAGAGGATGGCACTTAGTCATTTTCTCCCTAGATATTTATTTATTTAAGGTATTTAACGTGCACTTTCTAAACTGAATGATTATATCAGCATAATAGAATTTCTATTAATGAGAGCAAAAGGGTATATCAATTGTACCGGCAAAGGTATTTTCACATAGCTTCCAGGGTTTATTTACAGGCCACAACTGACATGGGATCAGACAGTTTTACTTACCCTTCTAAGGAAGTAGTGCTAAAGATTTTAACCACTGAGGAAAAAATTTGTAAATCCCAGCTGGGTTTGAACACACAAACATCAGGTCATGAGGCGTGCGATTTACCCCAAAACCACCGAGGTTGACTTCCCTTTAAACAATAATTTATTATGTATGGGCAAATTTAATTGTGCGCCAACCTATCTATACACATTTGTTATGAAACCCAATGTTTCAAGGAAAATCGAACCAGAAGAGAATAAAGAGGTGGCTAGAATCCCCATTAAAACAAACTAATTTTGCCACTGCGGCTAGCTACATCAATAAAATATCGAGAAATGGAACAGTTATTAAAATGGTTCTAAAACCAGTGATTTTTCTTTTGTGCTACTATTCTAAATATGTGAAATTCATATGTAGGGATTATTTTTATTACTAATTTGAAATTATTACACAGTAAATTAAATTGATATTCATTATTTTAAACATTGTTACATACAGTTAGTCCTTTTATTGATACATTTTATCCATTTAGTTGGTGATTGTACTATACAATCTTTTAATTATTTTTCCTACCATCAGTTTTATTTGTTTTAAATGTCAAGACGACTTTACTACCCCCTTTTTAAAATATAATTGATATGACCTGACTTAACTTAAATTCTATATAGCTAGTGTATTACGAAAAAGGATCAATGTGATGACTAGGACTGTAGAGTCGGTATGCCAAGGCCTCAGAAATGACAAACACATTATTAATTAGTAATAACAAACTTACTGCAGTAAAATACTCTAGTACAAATTGCTTCATGGGAAGCTTCTTTGGCAGTGTGAATTTATATTTGAAAAAATTTGTCATATATTGCTATATGTACATAATACTATAAGTTTTTATTTTGAAGCTAGAATCAGTACATCTTTATCGACTATGACTCCCACCCAAAATTGCTTTCGACCAGACTCCGCAGTCCTAGTGATGACTGTGGTTTTATGCACGTTAGTTTCCAATGAATCAAACCAAACTTGGAGAATATATGTAGACACCAACCAGAACACCACAGAGATAGAATTTTATTAATCTTCTTCAGACCAATATTTTACAGGCAGTGTCCAAATTTTAGAAAACATAGTAGACCCTATTAAAAGAGTTTTGCTAAACCACCTGCTTGAACTGTAAGACTGTAATAATAAAAATTGGTTGAAACTGAAATAAATTCATTTCCAATATATAACACAAGGACGTGCGAGGATTTTTTTTAAAGTTTTTATGTACAATTTTAACAAACAATATATTACACACAGTATAGCTTAATCTTTTTGCACATGATAATTATTAATTGTGTTTTTGTGATTAACTGGGTAAAGAATTGGAATATTATACTATCTAGTTCAGTGTTTTCCAAACGGTGGTAATGTGTATCTTAGGAATATGATATGAAGCACCTTGTGTACATCTAAAATCATAATATATATTATAAAAATATTAAATATGTTTTAAACAAATTATGCTGAAAAAGCCCATAAATATGCCATATTGCATAAAATATAAGTACTCTACTATACTAACTTATGTTTATTAGGCTATTAATTAAAAAAACATTTTTGTATTGAATATTACCTATTGTATATTTATTAGTTACATGGATCTTCATTTTTAGTATCTGTTTAATTGTTTCTCAAACTGTTAGTCGCTTACACCTTTCGGTGACATGGCCTAACCATTATAGCCTCTCCAGCTCTTCATAAGAAAAAGCAAACCAATTCCTGCGACCCTGTAAAGTTTTTAAACCTTCATTTCAAATTTTACAAAGCTTCGAGTTGAGCAATGCCATGATTGAAAGAAAAACTAAAAAAAAATTCATTGTCATGTCAAAATCTGCACTAATTTGTTTAAAAGACTTAATATTTTTATAATATATTATGATTTTAGATGTACACACGGTGCTTCATATCATATTCCTAGGGTACACATACCACCGCTTGGAACTCCCTGAATGAGGTTTTTCAGTGCAGTGTCATCTTCGATCATCCTTAAGAAATTGTATTTATTTCTGATGAAATAATGAAAATTGACAATTGTTTGGAATATTTTTACCTAGATGTAATTGGCTATGAAAAATGGTTCAATTAGCCTAAAGGAAAACAATGATTAATGAGCTTGCATAGAAAGTATTTGGTTTAGGTGATACCCTGTTTCAAATTGGATGTGTTATATTGTACTAATGTTCGTGGCAAATTTTTAAATATCGTTTCAAATTAGTTTTTAGTCAAATTAAATGTGGAAATGGAGCTCTTTAAATAGTTGAAGCACAACCTTAGAGCCCCATATACAGACGCTGTAGCCGTCTGTTATCTGTAAGAAATTGATGCCACAGTATCAGAGTGGTCTATCCACAGAGTCCTGATCCGTATCCTTAACCTGGTCCGTACTCCATAAAGTTCGTCAACTTTAACTTTCTAGGTGACCTGGCGGTCTAGGGGTAAGGTGTCAGATTTCTATGCTGGCGGCCGGGGTTCAATCCTCGGTCCCGGCAAATATTTATCTGATTACCAAACCCTTCCTTCACCTCTGACAAGACATCTTGTGAATGTGAGGAATGCCAGGTCTCCACTGTGGTTCGGATTCCACGTTAAACTGTAGGTCCTTCATTTCATCTCACAATCACCCTACCATTACACATTAGCGTAAGTGTGTATAACCCGAATGGGTAGTAAGATGCGGTGCTAATAATAATAATAATAATAATTTAACTTTCTAATGACGGTTAAGTAAATATATGCGTGCACATCCACATTGAAAGTAAAACACCAATGGCAGCGAAAGGATGTGTTGCTAATTATAAGTTTGATAGTTTAAATCATGTTATAAATAACTGTATTGTGATTGTACTTAACCTACATTTCAAATATATCTTAGATTTTTACTCAAAAAAGTTATTTCAGATTATTTTATTGATCAACTGACTGCTTGGCGGTTGTACCTTGCTGTAGACAATTTTCTTTCAGAGTTTTATTGGACAAAGTCTCTATCTCATTAGTTTGCATGGTCATGTGACTAAGGATATGGACTGTGTGGACGTGAATATAGATAATTTCTTAAGGACAGGGATGACAAATACAGTCTCTTTGTTTGGGTTTTAAGGCTATTCACAACTATTCCCAACATGCCAGGATACAGGATGACAATGCCATATCTACAAGTTAGATTAACGTTGTCTATTTAAAAGTGTCCATAGATTTGGTCCTTCTAAATAGTATCAGTGGAACAGTTTATTCTCACAGCCACATTTCTGTAATTGTAGCAGAATAGACATTAAATCAAGTGCAAATTGATGTTTAAGCATAATATCTCCATCTAAAACACTTTAATACAAGCATATGTCATTGTGCAAATTGATGTTTAACCATAATATCTCCATCTAAAACACTTTTAATATAAGCATATGTCCTTATTAAATATACAAATTAAAAACTCGATTTTACCATTAGCTAGGTCCGATGTGTGGCGGAACAATTAAGAAAATTTCACACTTAATTACATATAAAAATTAAAATTTGTCAACATACAAATATTTGTTGATTTTCTAACATATTAAAGGCTGAATGTTAAAATTAGGCCTATCAACTGAAAATAGGGAGACTCCAATTAGCTATTAAAAATGGCTCAACAATATATATATATATATATCCGACACCTTAGCTCGGTCAGTAGTGTGTTTGGTCTACTGAGATAAGGGTTCCAGGTTCAATTCCCGGCATGGCCAAAAAATTTATCTTTGGTGAAATGTGGGTTTACCCTTTCACAAAGATGAATTAATGGTTGGGGACTGGATTGTGTGATTGTCCTAGTTTTTAAAAGTTAGATTTTAAGGCATATGAAGCTATGACAGGCCTAGCCAACTGGTAGTGGAAAATATATAACTTGAATAAAAAATTGACCCAGGCAACAGGCTGGAAACAGTAATGGATGTAAAAAAAACCCTATAAATATGGCTATCTATTCACATGAGTAAGGGGCCATGTTGTGGTGAAAAAAAGTTAACAAAATTCCATTTCCCTTTCTATGCCAACAAACTTTAACTGCTCTGTGGGACCATACCTGTAGTCAAAAAATAGTTCCTCCCCAGGTTGGATTGACCGCTTAGCAAATATACCTATACGGTGGTCACCATTGACAGTCATCACCTTTGCATAGCAATTAGGGTTGATGGAATGATTAGCAAACCTGATCTTATTACCCTTGCGTGTTGCATCAACAACAAAATCGTTATTTAAGTTGAACAAGAAACTGCACATATATTTGTCATACACTTTGCCGCGTCGGTCAGCTTCATCTTGAGAAATGATTTCTCCACAGTATTCTGAAATGAACTCATTCTTCTGAGCACTGTCTTTCAAGAATATTCCCCAACCAGCCACGTCAGAGGGTGCCATCAACAGGTGTTTGTGCATGCCACGCTGCACACTTACATTTTTACAGGTAATGTTGGACACATCAAACTGATCTGCTCCACAGGTTTGGCACAGGTCAGGATCACATTCCCTAACAGCGAGATAGCAGGGACATTGTTTGGTGTTGCATTGGGCTTTACATCGACACCCTGGAAAGCGATTTTGACAATCTGAACTACATTGGCAGAACTTCTCGCAAAAGTTTTGAGAACCGATGCAAGGGCAAACATTCTGATCACACGATTGATTTGGATGGTCGCACGGTGTGAAGTTGAACAAGTGGTTTGCACTTGAATCCTTCTTTAGTTGAATTTTACGACAGTGCATGGACCAGAGCCTATGTTTCTTCTTCTTCTTACGAGGTGGGGTGAAATCTTTCAAAGATTCTTCTGTAGGAATATCTGCGGCTTCTTTCAAAGCAAATTGATACACTTGCTGACAGGATTTTGTTAGCATGATTTGAGAGATGGCACAGTAGTTTTGTAAGAACACCTTGTGCAATGCTCGGAACATGCTCTGTTCAGCGCCTATCCACTCAGAGTTTTCTTCAGGGCCTAGCAACCCAAGAAGTGAAAACGAAGGTCGGAGTGGCATACCTTCCTCGCCTTTAATTCCAGTTTGAGAGTCATTGCGTTTCAATTCTTTGTTGTATTTATTGCTACTGTCATTGCTATCCTCCGAGCTTGCCTCATTTCCTGAATCAACAGACGCTTGTTTTCGTACTTTTCTTGGCTTCTGCTTTTGTTGATCTAGTACTGCTTGTGTCTCGGCTGCAGCATTTCGCTCATTTTCTTCTTTAGTACGCTCTGCTATAGCTGCTAATTTTTCACGCATCCCCTCCAATAGCACATAACAATCTGGGCCACACGGATCACCCATTGGTTTTAAGTCTGGGCCCCTACGTTTTTGGAGATTCGGACCAGGGTGTGATGCCTGAAGACGGTGCAGAAAGCAGTCATACTTAAAGCAACGTCTACAAAACAAAGTGTGAAAGGAATGCATTGTTTGTTCACGGGGAACAGACTCAGCAGATGGACCATCAATATTAGGGGTACACTCTGGTGGCAGAGCATTTGGATCATGACGCTCAGTCAATTCAATATATTTTTCCCTGAGCTCTTCAGGTCGGCCTTTGTCTGGAAACATTTGGGAGATTGATTGAAAAATAGCCATGATGGGGAATGGTTTAGATTGTGTTTCATCTGAGCTTTGTTGTTTACGATCCTTGGCAGAGTTGCTTTTGGAGGGCTTTTCTTTATCACAGTTTTTTTCTGGAGAAGAAGTTGATTCTTCATCTTTTAGTTGGTACTGAAGCAAAGCATTCACTAACTCTACAAAAATGCAGTCATCAATAAAGCCAACATCTGGGTCACCGTGCACCTTCCCATCATAGTTATTAATTAGTTCCTCTATGAATGTCCCATCTTTATCGAGGATCTCATCACCCATGTATGGAATATTATACAACACAGTTTCATCTTCCACCATGAAGTTCTGTTGAATGGGTGCCCATGTGTACATTGTAGGGATGGGTGGAACAGCATTTATAATTTGCACAGGACATTCTTGAATATCTCCATCTGGATAGACTGATACGGCTTTCTTCATACTCTTCACATGAGGTGGCGATTTTGGCAAAACCTGCCAAACGGCTTTACCTTCCGCCCACCTTTTCTGTTCAGTAGTCAGAATGTCTGTCATTTTCTTCCTGTTGTTACACCACGCAATCTTAACTTCATCAGCTCGCTTGTAACGCTTTACTTGACGGAGACGCATGTATTCAGACCTGACACGTTTCTTCCACTCTGCTGAAACTTTAACTTTACTTGACATTGTGGTAATTATTTGTTTCACAACACAAAGCACATAACCAAAAGGTTACAATTAAAAGTCTCGTTGACAAAGTATAACTACTACACACTAGCTAAGTGTGCAACTTAAACGACATATTTATTTGAAAATCTATTCAAAATTAAATAGTTTCAAATTATAAAATGTAATTAAATGTAAGAATTTGTAGTTTTACATGATACGTTCCAAACGCCATTTTGATTATGTTTATCAAGGGATAACTTTTTAAGTTTTCTTCCTAAATTCAAAGTCCCTGAAAATAATTAACATATTTCACACTCTTATAATCAATTTGCCTAATATAAGAGTCTTCAAATTGAAAACATATTGATTGAAATCATTATTTTCACAAAAAACCGGGAAGCTGATAATTTACAAAAGGAAATTAGACACTAGTCAGTGAAACGCGGACACTGAAAAGTTGTTTACTATAGATGTTTTTATAAGATTATTTCACAGAGTTGCTATATTCTTTTCGATAGAAAGATAGCTAACTTTTGTAGTATTTCGGAATAATTGAATGTTTTTATACCGGGTTAATTTTCTTTAATTGTTCTATATTATAAGCTTGGTAGAAACATTAATAGAATAAGAATATTATGAAAAATAAAAAACTATAAAATTAGAATAAAACAAATTATACAATTATTTTAAAATAGTATGTTTAAAATTTACAAAAAAATAAATAATTAAAAGTAGGATCAGATCGTACTTCAAATGAACAAAGTAATAACATAAGAAAGTTAGTATGCAAATGATGTCCCAATATTAAAAAAAAAAGTTTATTTATTCAAAGTTATGAAGAAAGAAAGAAAAAACTCTGTATACACATGCATTAGAAAAGTGAGAAATTGTGTTAACATATAAATATAAAGGTTTAAACTATAAAACTGTTTTTACATTTACTTTTTAACACTTTATTATTTAGATTTAATCATTTATACTGCTTGTCAAATGTTACAACTGTATGGTATGGCATATATTTATGTAAGGCTGTTTCGGTTTGATTGAACGTGCTCACCACTCCATCACACTGTGGAAGACGTCAGAAGAAGTTCGGCGTGGTTTGAAAGGCTCTGTCCGGGTTGCTGGTTACACAGTTCTATCTATACTGTGAGTCCCTTATTCCAATAAATGAGTTGTTATAAACACACCTAGTGTAGCAGTTGGTTAGTCAGGGTAAATATTATTCAATCCTACCTTTTGTGTTTATCATCTTTGGTTATTGCCGGAGAAAATCGTTTCAAGTTAGGGCTACTAGCGCTGTCTACATGTCAGTAAGCTGACTGCGTTGTTTTTTTTCGTGTCTGTTCTTGTAACAGCTGATTATAAGCGGATAGTTTAAATGTAATATATATTATCTTAGTAATTTTGTAAAATGCCCTACTTTATTAATATTAATATATTTATATTTTCGATTTTTTGTTTGACTCATCCTAGCAACCTGTTCGAGTGGCTGTACCAAAGAGGTTTTTGTTAGGTACTTTCTTACAAATGAAGTAATTCTAACTAAACCTTTGCCTGTTTAAATACTATAAAGGCCAGTCTACAACCAACATACCCGCTTGTCGGACTCGCAACTACGCAATCGCAAATGCACTCGTAATTACGCTTTTATTAAATACAAAATATTATTATTATTATTAGCACCGCGTCTTACTACCCGTTCGGGTTATACGCACTTACGCTAATGTGTAATGGTAGGGTGATTGTGAGATGAAATGAAGGACCTACAGTTTAAC
>CABEEJ010000058.1:479838-502575 GCA_901482245.1 Timema douglasi
CGTTTTTGTCATAGACCAAATAACTTCATATTATTTGATTTTAGTAGTCCATCCATATTTGTTTTTTGATTGGCTGAACGCAAGCCAACGTAATTACATAAACGCAAGAGATGGACAATGTTCATCTCCTCCCGACAAGCTGGTCCGACAGTTCCGACATACGATTGTGTTTGCGTAAGCTATTGTAGACAGACAAAATTACGTTATTACATAGTTGCGAGTCCGACAAGCAGGTGCGTTTGGTTGTAGACTAGCCATAATGGGTAAAGTTGCTAATTAAATACTATTCTTTAACACCTAGATTCATTTGGTCATGTAATTGGCATGCAAGTTCCCATTAATTACAATATTCATTTTACACAATTCTTCCTCCCCAAATTTCTTACTAGTAAAAATGTTATGCCATTGTCAGTATGAGGAAACATCCCAATTAAGGCCAGTCTACAACCAACATACCCGCTTGTCGGACTCGCAACTACGCAATCGCAAATGCACTCGTAATTACGCTTTTAATAAATACAAAATATACTGTCTACAATGAAAAGTCGTAAAACGTAATTTCAACCAATAGGAACAAACAGTAAACATGACTATAAAAGTCAAATTCATATTAATGTTTTCAAATAAGAAATAAATATTTAAATGGTTAAATACACATGATTTTAATTGAAAATCCTGTATTAATTACTATACATTTCCAAACGTTTTTGTCATAGACCAAATAACTTCATATTATTTGATTTTAGTAGTCCATCCATATTTGTTTTTTGATTGGCTGAACGCAAGCCAACGCAACTACATAAACGCAAGAGATGGACAATGTTCATCTCCTCCCGACAAGCTGGTCCGACAGTTCCGACATACGATTGTGTTTGCGTAAGCTATTGTAGACAGACAAAATTACGCTATTGCGTAGTTGCGAGTCCGACAAGGGGGTGCGTTTGGTTGTAGACGGGCCATTATATAGTTTTTCTGTTTAAATTGTTAGATCTATTGTAGGCTATTCTTAATAGCCTTCCGCATGTGTCCTCCTGTCTATTCTTAATTTAGTAATTACTTATTCTTAAACTTATCTTCTTTATCTAAAATGTTTAGTTATAAGAAAGTGTGGTGTTCTATTCTAATTTTAAGTAGGCCTAACCTGATAAATGATCAAAAGTGTAAGCAATATATTTTTTAAATTTCAATTCACTAACTTTATCTTTAGGTTATTAACTTTTCATATTGTATAGGCTTGATACTTGTTTGTAATTATTTGGTAGTGACTGTCGTTTTCTAGTAAAGTAGTTTATATTGGAATGGTCTGATGAAAGCACAAACTGCAGGCTTTGAAATTCAAAATAGATACATCAAACTAGCGTAGCTGTCTCCAGTTGCCAAAAATCTTAGCGCTAGTGCTAGTCTTTCTTCAGGTGGTAGGGTTTTCCTGCAGTTTAGGTTTTTCTTGGAAATGTTCTTTTCAATCATCCTGAGTAGCCAAATAAAATTATCTGCTTGCATGCGGGTAAAGTTGCGGAAAAGACCTAAGGAAGGTTAGAGCAGCAAATCTATTAGAAGTGTTCCATTTCCATGGGTTTGACGTCTTCGTAAAATTCTGTCACCCAAATTTTCCTTCTATTCTGCACAATTTTTTTCCACAACTACAAGGGCACCCATCATACAAGCTAATACTATCTGTTCTTCATCAACACTTCTTTCCATAGTACACTATTTAAACTATAATTATGGCCTACAATTAAAAATATGAGTAGGCTACTCAACACTCCTGAGATACCTGCAGCTGGGTGGTTCTTTTGCGAACATCGCCGATTCTCACGTTCTTTTCACCGATGTGAACACCTATCAAACAGGTCTGAACAGCTCCTAATGGAGCCAGAGTGAAAGCTCTTTGAATACTCGCTACCTTGTATTCTCTGACGTTGACTCCGGTGTAAATTTACCTTTAGAATTTGGGTAGGTGCAAGAGACATTATGTACCCAACCATAAAAATTTGGGTGTAATTTGGGTGTGTGTACTGTACTGAACTAACCCTCTATCCTCCTCTTTAGTTTCTGCGCCAGTTAAAGAAACTTTAAAAATGAATAAATGCATAAAAGCTATGCATTTATTCATTTTTGCTTTGAATGGCAATCCCATATACAACAAAGGTAATTAAATAGAATAAATTTATGAATGGAATCAATAAATGTATTCTTATTATGAGCATATATCCTAAAACACTAAAACTAGTTAAAGCAATTGGCCCTTTTCATTTGGCGTGGAAATGCAGAGCCATGGGAACAAACGGTTATCTTCATAATTTTAACAATGCTCCAATATCAATAATTTTGACAATTTTCAATAGAAAACTGCCGGCTGAATAACAAAAAAATAAGAAAATGTAACACCTAATAAACATTGATACATTATCATAGAAGAGGTGTTGAAAATATGACTATAAACATTTCACTCGTTCTCGAGAAAACTGATATTTCCAAACATGATTTTTCCGCAAGACCTGTCCGGTAGCTGGCGCCATCTATGTTTTCTAGGATACATCTGTTCTTGTTGGCACGGAATGATACTTTGGTCGGTTGTGAAGCCATGCCACACCTTTCCCCCTTGTACCCACAAAATAGGTTTTAGACTTGCACTCGACAGGGCCAAGGGCCTTAACATAGTGTTAATAATTTTGGATCATCTAAAGACAACATGATGCATATAATCAAGCAGCATACAATATATGAAAGATTATTAAATGTTCAAATCATATACTTAAAACAAATTTTCTAGAACATTTTAAATCTGAATCCATACACCGTAGGTTGGATATATAATTTTTTATTAATTATACTATTTCTAATAAGTGAACTACGGTGCTTTGTTTTTACCCTTAGAAATAGCAATCTTACTTTAGTTCCAAAATGGTAGTGTTTATAAGACTTCTAGCTTTAGGTAGATGGTGTGTACATTCAGTTTACTTTGAAAGGTGGTAATTCTTATCTTTTAGGCTACACCGTAATTTAATATATCGAGGTAGATTCACTTGGAATGTACAATGTATTTTTACTATTGGCAGCATAATGCCACAACTGGGTTCCCGGCAGCTGTGATATCAATGAAAGCTCTTACTTAGTAGCCAATTATATTCACATGTCCATCACAGACTCTGCCTTAAAATGTGAGTGAAGAATGACCCTGAGCATGGGACAATCCCTGAATAGCTCAATGGTAGAGCATTGGCATAATAAGCCTTAAGTCCTGGGTTTGATTCCCGTGTCCAGGGCTCATTTTTCAATTTATTCTATTATAATCAAAATACGCCTTATTTTCGTAAATATAATCTTTCATCCCACAAGCGTCACCTTTCATCTGTACTTAAATGTATAGCTTTGCTTTCTTTCAGATATGATGGAGGCTAAACACTACTCACAACCAAGATGAGATATCCACCAACAGAGTGTTTCCCAAGTAATTCAACAGTCCCCAATTCAAACAAAGGGAAGTGGATCACAAAATACAGATTATGGCTAAGCTTCAATAAAATACCCCTTCTTCCTTCATGTTCATCTTACCCCATATAAGGTTTTGAAGATTCAAGATACATTAAAATATTGGCAGGAGAACCTTTTAGAAAATACACTTTTTTATTCAACATTTTACTACTTATATTTTAGTTTAACACTCTGCCTAGTTGACTTTATTCTCTCATAGACCTAGTTATATTCCATTCACCATAGGAATTGACTTCTGAAAGGCCTTTTTCCTTACCATAAATCTACTATATAGTAGGATATTGGTAGGAAAAAAGACCTTTCAGAGAGTAATTCCTACCGTGAATGGAATATAGGTTGTGTAATGTATTGATGAATGCTGATATAAATTGCCAGTAAGCCAAGTAATGGATTCCTGAGTCCACATACCATAGTGAATGTAGTTCAATGCTCACCATGCGTCCTTAAGTGTGGAGAGTTGCCTACAATCCCTACTTGGGGAAGGCTCTGTTTCTTGTTAATTGGTCAAGAGGACACAGCCATTAAGGAGGAGGAGACACTCTTCAAGTTAGTGATTGATGTAGTTTTCAAAGATAAGTTCTCACTTCTAAAATATAGCTAAATGTATAGACATGGTTCAGACACCATGTTCGGGCATAGTGTGGGTTACTGATATTACATCTTCATGATTCTTATGTCTTTAGCTAGCATAGTTAAAAAAATACCCTCACATTTAATGCAGCCATTACTGTTGATTAGTAGCATTCTTCAATAAATAACTTCAAAACAAATTTCTATAGGTCTCGTGAGCCGCAACCCCTTCCCATAGCCATCCTGACAAGACGACGGCATAAAGGGAGATCAGAAGGCTATTTTATAAGTTTTGATAATATAAATCTAAAGTGAGAGTTGCAGCACATGATGGACTATAAAAGAATAAACTGTATTAAATATTTCAATAGCTGGAAATAGATTTGCTTTTATCTTAGATCAGAAATTAGTGTTATTTATTTGGTGGGTCTGTTTTTGACATCTTTATGTTTGATAAAGTCAAAAAGGTTAAAATATGTACCATAATATTGTTTTTAGAATGGGTTTGTATTTAGTCATAATAGTGAATAGTGCATAGTAATGATATAATGCACAAAATTTATAAACACGTTAGCTTACTTAGAATGAGAGCAATAATACTCTAAACATAGTGAATAGTGGACAGTTTATTAAGATGAGTTAAAACTATGAAAATAAAGTGGAAATAACCTATTTTTAATTCTTTTTTTGAGTGGGTCTACCATAATACACACCAAAATGACCAAATCAGAAGCAAAAACATGAATAAATTTAAGTGAATAGTACGGGCAAAACTTAACCTTTTTTTATGCCATGCCTGTACCAGATCTGTTTGCAAAGAATGCCACAGTTATTTCATTATTTTTATAAGTATGTACAAGAAAGGTCACCAAACTGTTATTTACTAAGAAATGTTTTAGATTGCTATAACATTTATCTGCACTGTTCTATAATAGATGAGGAATTCTCTCGTTAAAGTGACATAGTACAATCTTAGCATATCTATCCGCTAACGCCAGAACTAGTGCATATTTGGAAAACCGATCAGATTGTGGCATTTTAACAGTGGAAGATACTAGCCAATCAGATCGGCGTCTGGCATTAAAAAGGTTAAATTAGGTTATTTCATGTTTCAAAATAAACAATTAAATGAGCAATTTTGTGTGTGTGAACTTATAAAAGAAGTATTTTTAGAGATCTTATTTAATATAACAAAGAGGCTAGGCCAATTTCTAGAAGTAAAATAACAATATATTTGAGTAAGATATTAATCATTATGTTTATAATTAGTTATGACTCATAAGTTAAAAGTTACCATTCTATTGGATTCTATAAATTATTATTCTCTTAGCCAAACTTTTTTTATTATGCTCATTTCCACTCATTCTAACATTTTATTTAATATTTCTTAAATTCAATGCACCTCATTTTTATAATAGAAAATAAAACAAGCACAATATATTTGAAATTGTAACAAATTCCACTTATTCACATTATGATCTTGTGGTTAATAACACCTTTAATATCTTTATTCAACTTGACCAACAATAAAAAATAATTAAAACAATACTAAATACTTACAGGTTGGAATGAATTACATTACTTATTTAGCACAAGTCTCTTTGGTTTATTAAGAACTTTGAAATAGCTGTAAACTAGTTCCAATTTAAATCACTCCAATCACTTGTACAGCAATAGCAGTTTGGTTATCATTAAGGGTAAGCTGTAGGGAATCTTGAATCAAAATAGTATTGCCTGTAAGAGGTGGCATATGACTGTCTGAGCCGATGTGCATTCCCAAAGAAGGAGTTGCATCCATATCTATTATTGGGTTTTCACAAAAAACGCCAGATGTCTCTTCCAAGAGCTGCATACAGTTGGTTTTATTGTCCAAGCTACAAACAACAACAAAAATATATTTTTATTATTATAAAAAGAGTTGTGTTATCTGTTAAGAATCTCTAGTACTGGTCTGGTTTTCATGGGAAGGCTGTCATTTGTAAACTGTAAACTCATGTTGTCACAGTGGCTTAAAATATTACAATTGTATTAAGAGAAACTATATAGTAACCCGTAAGAAGTTATTATTGGAAGATAGTGATCCGAGCTCCTGGCTTCTATCCTTGGTGTGGGTCTAGAATGAGATCAAACTCAACCTTGTGAGGACAAATGAGGAGCTACTTGAATAAAGAAGTAGTGGCTCCAATCTATAAAATTGAGATTAAGGGCCACAGGGTTTGTTGGGCTGATTACATGACACCCCTTACTCACTCCACAAATGTTTTATCTTTGCTAACGGCAGCGGGCGCTTGGTCAGTATACATTGCTTGTAGACTCACGCAATGGATTTAAATTTGTTTAAATAAATCAGCTAGTGTGCTGATATATTCAGTCGGTTCAAAAATCACATGTTTACTACCTTATATAAATAATAATAAATCAAATTCAATATATTTATACAACACTAAATTTTAGTGCCATTCAATCAATGTTGGTGGTCGAAATTGGACATCCTATAAAAATGAAGGTTTAATTCAATAATTAATTTTAGAAAGGCCTGATGCTACCATAGTGGATTGAATATTTATTTAAATTTAGCCTTTAAAATATAAACTTTTCACACAGTGAAAATGTAAGCGCCAGTTGTAGCAATTTACTCTTGTATCCTTAACGATGGAATTAGTTTTTAAATTGATTCTGAATGGATATAAATCTTTAATTATTATTATTATTAGCACCGCGTCTTACTACCCGTTCGGGTTATACACACTTACGCTAATGTGTAATGGTAGGGTGATTGTGAGATGAAATGAAGGACCTACAGTTTAACGTGGAATCCGAACCACGGTGGAGGCCTGGCATTCCTCACATTCACAAGATGTCTTGTCAGAGGTGAAGGAAGGGTTTGGTAATCAGATAAATCTTTGCCGGTACCTGGGATTGAACCCCAGCCGCCAGCATAAAATCTTTAATTACAAGTGGGATGTAATATCTTTTAAAGTGGATGTATATATGTATGAACATAATGCACTGGGGTGCCTAGCAATTTCCATTAAGGGCTATGGGGGGACAGGGGGCAGTGTGATTTTGCCAAGCTCTCTCACCTTTTTATAGATCTACACCAGAAATCCTATATTCATATTGTATGAAATATTATCCCTATATTATATAGACGAAAGACCTGAGTAATTGATTCATTAACATATCTCCTCAACCCCTCAACTTGGAATACTGAAATTTGGCAGGGAGGTTTCTTTCAGGTAAGATAAGAAGAGCTTTTGTGAAATGCAATCCCTAAGGGGGTGAAATGAGAGTTTCAAAATTTTTAAAGGCATAGCTTTTCAGGTAATGGTCTAAAAGATTTTTGGGATTTTTTCAAAATTACACCCCTAAAGGTAGTGAAGCAGAAGGGGGTGTTTTTTCCGTGTCTTTCAAACCGCTTGAACTGGATATATTAAAGTTGGCAAGGAGGTTCTTTTTAGGTAGCGAGCCAGAGTTTAATTTGGGATTTTTAAAAATTCAACCCCTAAAAGGGTGGGGAGGGGAGATATTTTTTTATCTTCCTAACCACTCGAGATGGAAAGAAAAGTGTCAGCGATATTCTTTAGAGGTAACCTAATAAACCAGAGTGATTTGGGCTTTTTTGAAATTCCACCCCTAGAGGGGATGAAACAGGCCATTTTTTTTATCACTTCCAAATTACTTGATGTGTAAAGGCAGGAAGGTTATTTTTTAGGTAACAGGTTAGAAGTATTTTGGTATACAATACAACCTTTTTAATTCAAAGTCCAGGGGAGATCTAAAATAATTCAAAGTATCCAAAATTCGAACTAACTGTTTTTATGAGAATTGGGGTGGCTAGTACACAATAAATTAATAGTCACAAAATATGCTAAATATTACCACACATTTTATATTGTTATGTAAAACACACACAATATATACATAAGCCTACATGAAAAAACAATAAAAATTTAAACACAAACTATAAAACACGGAAAAAATAACATAAGGAATTTGTAGACTTAATCAGTTTTTTACACTTAAAAGACATTACGTTGAAAAAACTTAATGATCTAAAGTATGTCGTGGTTTGCAATAAACAAATTTTGCAAGTTCACTGATTGCTTTAAAAATGTTGTATTTAACATCTGGTTTAGATTAAGCGAATCTTATCTTTTACTATACATCAATATCTCTAGAGTTATTTGGTATTATTGGTATATTGGGTGATTTAATAAAATTAAGTTTGGTTTGAAATGAGTACAAGCTTAAACAAAATCAACTAAGTTTATAGTCATCAAATTAACCAAATATTTCCTTTGGAAAAGCCAAATAATGTTATTTTTTTACCATCGATTTAAATAGTAACTTCATGGAGAATCATGGTGGGTTTGAACTATCCAATTTTTCGAATTAACCAATGTCAAATTAGCCAGATCCTACTGTATTTAGAAATTAATTTCCTAAGATGGTGAAACAGAAAGGAGGTAGCTTGTGAATAGTTTCAAAATGTCAAAAGATGTGAAACCCGCACGAAGCATTGGCTATTGTCTAGTCTGATATAAATTATTCTCAAATACCTTGGATGACCATAAACATATTCCTTAGTGAAATATTGTACTTACAAATAACTAATAATAGGGGTGTGTGAAGTCCACTTTTAAAATTCAAAGTGAATTATAATCGTACATAGAAAATATTTATGAAGCCTATTCGAGGTTCAAATATTTTTTGTTGGTTGTTTTATAATTGAAAAAATATTATATTGTAGTTATTTGTATTAATTTATGCAGTAAAATTACTTGGAAAATGTTTTATTTCACAATTAAAGTTTGAAATATTTTGTTTTAATCCGATAAATCAATTACTTTAGATTGTTTGCATATGAATATTAATTTGTAATATATATAGCAGCTCAGAATTGCAATAATTGAACAAAAATTGAGTATTTTAGAGGTCAATATTTTTATTGACAAAGCTTCAAATGTATGTATATGAATTTCATTTTTCTTTATTTCGGCAAAGTGGTTTTTTTCCTGTCGTAAAAGTATCAAGTTTAGCTGCTGGGATTTCAATTTTTATTTCTTCACGTGACTTTAATGTTTTTATGTAAGCCCCATTTAAAAAAGTATCATCAGAGTACTGTGATTTGAGTGTCCATAACAGTCAAGAGATTCAAGTGAAAATTTTGAGGTTCTTTGCTGGCCCTGAGAAGCTTCAAGATAATGTCTTTCCATTTAGCTTTTATTGATGGATGTCTGGTGGTTTTATTTCTTTCGATAATAATGTGCACTCTAGCAAATAACTCAAAAAATACCAGAATAGACAAAACTCAAGATTTAAATAATGTGCAAAGAAATGTATTGTTTGATCGGCCATTAGAGGTGCACTATCAAAAAGTACCGGCAACACAGACTGCCAGCTCAATATGAACTTTTCCATTACTATCTTTAACCTGTTTAAAATCGTCTATGCATAATTAGCCAAAAATTGCTGATTTATTTTGATAGTCATCAACGGGGTGGTTTTATGTTGAGAAGAGGAGTGCAAGGATCAGCCAAAACAGGATAGGTTTTAAGGATTTGGACCCTGTAGCCGAAGGGTTGGAGGCTGGGTGCTATTCAAAGAGGTCCTTGCACAAAACTTTAGTATTTGCATACCCTTTGAAGATATTTAGAATGGTCATCGTCTGGATTTTTGAATAAAATTATATGTCTCTAAAACTATTTGGACTAGTTGGGCCTACACTGCTAGATTTTTTTTTTAATCCAATGAAGTGATCCTCATCTGGAGTTTAAAAAAAAATCAGATGCCTCTAAAAGTTATTTAGGGCTGTTTTTTGATTGTAATTAGAGTTCAATGCCTCCTCTACTTATCAAATAATTATTTATAATATTTGTGTGTGTGACTGCCTCATTGAAAACAATATTTGAAGCAACATTAGGGGGTGACATGACCTACCTGCCTGCCCCCCTCCTCACCATATAGGCACACCTATGACATAATGGAGCTTCTAGTTAACATAATTATTAAAATATTCTAAATATAATTATTTTTGTGAGTTATTTAAAAATTCAAATTTGATGATAAAACATTACATTTTTGGCAAATTATAGTGCTACTGCATGTATTAAGTACGTATAAACCAGAAATGTTAAGTATATGGTAGGGGGTTTAATTTGGGGATGCTGAAAATGGGCAACTTAGAAATGTATCAAGTTTGGATCTTTACACGTTGGTCACTGTAGAAAAGTCGAAATTTCTAAATACCAGTATTTTTTTAAACAAACAAATACATTATTATGAATCTTGAAAAGTATTAAGAAATAATACTAAACATATTTGCAAATGTAACTATTTAATACTTGCCTAACTTGTTTTCAGATATAAGAAAGATTATTTTAAATTCAAAACTCAAAATTAGCAACTAAATTCAGCAATTAGTTTGAATTGTTGTTGCATAATTTAAATAAAGTAGAATCTCTGTTTAGATAAAGGGAAGAATTGCATGGATGAACAAATTTTCATTTGGTGTGAAAATGCAGAGCCATGGGAACAAATGTTCAAGAATAGAAGCATGTTGATTAAGTTATACTTTTTATATACACACCTCCTTTATAATCTTAACCGTGATCAAATATCGATAAAATTGACATTTTTCAATAGAAAACTGCTGACTTCATTACAAAAAATAAGAAAATATAATGATTAATAAACATCGATACATTATCATAGAAGGTTTGTTGAAAATATTAACATACAAATTTCACTCGTTCTTGAGAAAACTTATATTTACAAACTATGATTTTTCCACAAGACCTGTCCGGCAGCTAGCACCAGCTACAGTTTTACAGTTTCCATAATCCACCTGTCCTTGTCAGCGCAGAAGGATACTTTGGTTGGTTGTGAAGCCAAGCCCCGTCTTTCACCCTCCCACAAAATAGGTTTTTGACTTGCACTCAACAGGGCCGAGGGCCTTAAAAGTAAATTTAATTTTTCACCATACTTAAAGATAAACCGCAACTCTTTAACACACCAGAGTTTAATCAGAAACCTAGGTCTTTTTATCACTGCGTCTTACTACCTGCTCAGGTTGTACAAATATACATACTAATTACATTAATGTGCTAGGTATGAGGAAGTGTAATAGAATTTGAATAGGAGGGATGGTGGAAAACCACTCTTAGTACACCGGACAAAGATTCAAACCTGTGTTAACGGCAGCCAGTCTATTGTGAGAGGGTCACCTTGAGCCATTTAACCACAGAAACAGGTAGAAACCTAGTTAAACACACACGTGGAGAAGGGCAGGGGGAGAGAGAGAGAGATGGATGGAAACAAAATTGAATAACATGTGTAGGAATAATGGCAAGTTTGCTGTACTAGCACCTTGTACATACCTGTGTTGTTTTGTGTGGCGCCTCAAAGCATAGTTTGTATTGAACTTCCTTGAACACTGTGTACAAGAATATGCCTTCGGGTTCTTGTGAATGTGGAGAACATGTTTATACTGAGCAGCTCTCGTCTTGAATGAAGAACCACACACCTCACACAAGAAGGCACGGATATTAGAGTGAACTGCCTGGAATGAAGTAATTTGATTAATTAGTATCATCGTATAACTTGCTCAAATGACCGCATGATCTAAAGCACTACTCTCACAATGACTATACTGCCAAAGATAGGGAGGATTGGAGTTCAATCCTGGTCAGTGTACTGAGGGTGGTTTTCCATTCTTCCTTCACGCAAATGTGGGTACACATAATCTAAATTCAATCTTCCTAATATCTAATAGTGTAATTAGGACATTAGCATATAACTTGAATGGGTAGTAAGACGTGGTGCTAAAAAAAATTTATCAGCAAATAAGATCCTGTGACATAAAATTATTATTATTATTATTATTATTAGCACCGCGTCTTACTACCCGTTCGGGTTATACACACTTACGCTAATGTGTAATGGTAGGGTGATTGTGAGATGAAATGAAGGACCTACAGTTTAACGTGGAATCCGAACCACGGTGGAGACCTGGCATTCCTCACATTCCCAAGATGTCTTGTTAGAGGTGAAGGAAGGGTTTGGTAATCAGATAAATCTATGCCGGGACCGAGGATTGAACCTCGGCCGCCAGCACAGAAGTCCGACACCTTACCCCTAGACCGCCAGGTCACCCTGTGACATAAAAACAACTTTTCTGTGGTTAGGTATTATCAGGATAATGGTATAGTCTTTCAATTGAAAAATGACACTCTGAAAAAAAAATTATTTTCCATCAAATTGACTGGTGTGAAATCATGTAACTTATGTTTAAATCAGGATGATTTAAGATTGATGGGGGAATAAATTTTATGTCGGTTAACAGTTTTTCAGGTGTGTGGCAACCCTTCTAATGCACTGACAGGCCAGAAAAGTTTTAGTGTATAGGTTTTAACAAATGCTGAATTAAATTAAAACTAACATTTGCTTAATCTGGCAAGGTTTGTCTCAAATATTGGCCCGACTCTCAATCCCAGGTGGCTACACTCCATACTGGTTGTCTATTTTCCCCAATACCTATTTAAGAGATTCACTTTTTAGTGCAAAATAACAAGCTAATAATTACATGTTATAGAAATAACTCTAAAAATTACAATAAATAAGTAAATTAATAAATCACAAGTGCAAGATATTATTATTCAGACACAAACCTATAATTACAACACAGTTGGTTAAATATATTTTTAATATCCAAACTACATTTTACTATATTGAGCCAGACTAGAAAGTATAGGCTAAAACTAATATCTATTGACTTTGTATATCCTAAAATAAAATTTATTTTGAAGGCTTTCATGGTTGGTGTTTGTATTAAAACTAATATTTTCTGGCTCGAGTTACGTTTAAGCAATCTAACTTCTGACTTTTCTTCACATAAACCAGATAATCACTGTTGTAACTAATACTAAACATTTAAGTTACTATTTATTTAATAAAGCTCTAGTCAGAAAATATTAGTATAAATTTCAACCTCCTATAGTTTTGATTATAATATAAAAATTAATTTCGATTGTTGAAAAATAAATATCTCATTATGTTACATAGATATATAAAGTACAGTAACAAAAATTAGTATGTTACAAGGCATAAGGTAAGCCATACAACCACAAAACACGGACACAAGAAAAGTTCAGAGTTTTTACTGTTTTCTTAGCAAACAATTTGTTTCTTGAAAATAAATCAAATAATGCTTCATTAAAAACGTTCAGTTTAATTTTCTACACTGAGTAATCTCAACAGTTCCTGAATATCTGTCATGAGCTTAGCGGCATTTGACAAGGAACTTTGTAAATGAAGAGAAAAATTTCTCATCAAATTCTAGGACACCCTCGACAGATATTCAAAACTTTTTAAATTATCATTTGAAGAAAATTAAATTATATGTTTAATCTGGAGAATAGTTGATTTATTTTGCTTGATTTTTATTTATTTAAGAACTGCAAAAACACTGACATTAGCTTGCAATCCCTACTATCCCACCTTATATGTGTGTATAACTTTTTATGACAAGAACCGAGAATCAAGTCCTGGTAAAAATAACTTCCCACTTACCAAATGTGTGTTGAGTTGGGCCTGAGTACGGAAAATCTTACTGCACACTTGGCACTGATAGGCGCTCAAACCATGGGTGGTAAAAGTGTGGTGTTTCAGGGCATCCGAGCGCTTAAATGACTTGCCGCAATGGTCGCATAAGTATGGCCTTTTGTCATTGTGTACATTATTTACATGCCTCATGAAATGCTCTTTACGAATAGCCTTATATGAGCACTGCAAAAAATAAAATAAAACATCAATTATACCCTGGTGCTATTTTTAATCATGCATAGGCCAAAATGTGTGCTCATTAAGTGTGTTTAAAATATGTTAACCAACTAAAAATTTAGGTAAGTAAATTACCTACTGACAAAAATATTTCTCACTCCCACATGAATTAAGAGGAAGGTGAAATGCTAACTAAAATTATTTGTTAATACAGGCTGAAGTCAAATATAAAATAATTTCAAGCAATATTATATTTTGGAAATAATCTGTTTATAAGTTGATGACCGCCTATGTGGTCAAGCAGTCATAGTCCCAGGTTCGATCCCCAGCACTTCAAGGTTTTCTGTAAAAGTTGTGGGTCTGGAACGGGGTCAGCTCAGTCTCATGAGGACAATAAGCTACTTGATTGAAAAAGTAGCGGCTGTGGTCTAGAAAACTGAGAAACCACAGGAGGGTTTGTTATGCTGACAACATGACACCCCCTATCCACAGAAGTTGGCACTGGCTCAATTGCGAGCTGACACCATGGAGTTTTATAAATTTATTGTTCGGTAAGTTGCATTAAATGCTCTACCTGCTGACATTGAAAGTCCATGTCCCGTTTGGTGTTATGATGGCTACGCTTATGTCTTTCCATCAAGTGAAGTTTAGTTGTACTGTATTCACAATCATCGCAACTCAAAGTTTTCTTTTCTGAATTTACCTGGAATGAGATCAATAGTTTTAGATGTATTTAAACCACTTCTTGTCAAAAGATGACTAATAAAACCTATTAATGATATTTAAACACCTTATACACTACTATTACCCATTTACAGCTCTTGATGCACACTACTCTTACCCATTAACAACCCCTGATAAACCATTATTACCCATTTACAGCCCTTGATACACACTACTCTTACCCATTAACAGCCCCTGATAAACCATTATTACCCATTTACAGCCCTTGATGCACACTACTCTTACCCATTAACAACCCCTGATAAACCATTATTAACCATTTACAACCCTTGATACACACTACTCTTACCCATTAAAAGCCCCTGATAAACCATTATTACCCATTTACAGCCCTTGATACACACTACTCTTACCCATTAACTGCCCCTGATAAACCATTATTACCCATTTACAGCCCTTGATGCACACTACTCTTACCCATTAACAACCCCTGATAAACCATTATTAACCATTTACAACCCTTGATACACACTACTCTTACCCATTAAAAGCCCCTGATAAACCATTATTAACCATTTACAGCCCTTGATACACACTACTCTTACCCATTAACTGCCCCTGATAAACCATTATTACCCATTTACAACCCTTGATACACACTACTCTTACCCATTAACAGCCCCTGATAAACCATTATTCCTCATTTTCAGCCCTTTATACACCACTATTCCCTATTCTCAACTCCTAATACAAATTCATTCCAAAAGATCAATAGGCCTATGGAGTATGTCAAATGACTTTTGGCTAAATGATTTTAGGCCAAATGACCTTTAGGAATACTGAATTTTAGGCCAACTGTCTTTTAAGCCAAATTACTTTTAGACCAAATTATTTTCAGGCCGACTGCCATGTCTCCCTTTACACAGCAAGGGATAGATCTGAAGAGTGATGGATTTCTGTGGCCTTATTTCAACTTCTTAAGTCAAACACCCGAAGGTTGTTTACATCCTTAGCCAAGTATGCACTCAGCCCTTCGGCTGGTTACTGCTGCCTGCACCATCTGGTACTAAAGGAGTTCAGGGAGTGTGATGGTTCCTCGTTGCTTTACACACTGAATTTATATGAGCAAGCGCAAAAGGACTTGTCATTTTCCCCAGAAAGGTATTTTCACATACCTTCCAGGGTTATTTTACATGCCACAATTGACGGCTTTACTTCCCCTCCAAAGGAAATTGTGCTACAAATTTTTATCACTCAAGAAAAGCTGTTTACTTCAGCTGTGTTTGAACACACAAACATCAGGTCCTGAGGTGAGCACTTTACCCCAAGACCATAGAAGTCGACAAGAAGAAAATAAAGAGGTGCATTTAAAAAAAAAATACACACAAGGAACAGTCTAAATAGCTTATAGGGGGTATCCAATGCTCAAACATTTGTTATAAGAGGAACCCCTCACTAGCTTGGGAGGCTGAGCCTATTTTTATTATAGTTGTTTCCCTGGTTCGCCATTTCATGGTTTGATGCAAGTATTAAAAAATTCAGGGCTATCCTTGCAAAGTCGACTAGGACTTGAATGAAACGCTTCCTTGGTGTGCTCTGAATGACTTCTTATACCTTCTGCATACCACTTATTAATATATTTTTAGCACCACATTTTACTACCTGTTTGGGTTAAACGGCTATATACTAATTATGATAATGGGTTGGGAATGAGAAAGGAATAATTTAGAGGAAGTGTACCCACATTTGTATGTAGAGAGAATAGGAAACTATCTAAAAAAATTAGATTCTCAGTACACCCGACCAGAATCAAACTATTATATTCCCGTTATCGGTAGTCCAATTCCTTGCGAGAGTAGAGCCTTAGACCATGCATCCACCAGAGCAGGTGAAAATAACTTGATTTATCATAATAAAACAAAATATTACTAAAAACTGTGAAACAAAGCATATTCCAAATAATTTTAGTTAATAAAGTTATATAAATAACGAGAATATAATAATATTTCAAGCATAAAACCACTAACAAAAATATTTAAACTTTGATTCAGGATAGCGAATAATTCATATATTCGATTCGAGTTCACTTTTAACTAAAAAAAGGGGACTTCACACATTTCTCTTAGTAACAATAGGGGTTTCATTTTTTTTTAGCAATAAAAGTTTATTTTATTTTTACTATTTTGTAACCTGATTATAACAAACCAGTTTGAGTACATATTTAAGAATTCAGCCAAATTTTAGAGAAAAGTTTTCAAGCAGTGCCATATTTTATTTGTCCTGGGCACCATCAACCCTGGTTATGCCTCTGACTGGTTCATCGTAAGTGCTGACTTATCATTAGAGAAGGTATTTAATGGCTTTGCATTTAAATCCTGTAGAAGGACTTCGAATTGATGTTTAATGAATGGATCAGAGAACCTTTTTTTATTAGGTGTTCCCACGTACTTAGTAGTCATGTTGTATTAAATATCATTGAAAGAAAACAGCTTGAGTTTATTTTAATCTTAAAACATACCTTGTTGTTGTTATTCCAATGCTTGAGGCGCTTATGTTTCAACAAATATTTGTAATGGTCGGTACGATAATTACACTTGTCGCAAGCAAAGTCGACAGCATTGTGCGTCATCTTGTGACGACGTAAAACACCTTGTCGTATACATGTAAAATTGCATATGTCACAGGAGAACACTTGGGAAATCTAACACGAAAGGGAGAAGCACAATTAGTATCTTAAGAATAAGATAACATGTGTTGAGTTGCGTTAGTTTATTTTTTAATATGTACATTTTAACTACATCAATAAACCAAGGATTAGGAGGGTGTATTTAAATTATAGCACCATATCTTACTGTTTGGGTTATACACTTAAGTACTAATTATGCTAATGGGTTAGGAATTGTAAAGGTTAAATTTAAAGGAAGTGAACCCAAATTTGTGTGGAAGGAGAGTGCAAAACTATTTATGAAAAACCACCTCCAGAGATTCGAACCTTGATATCCCCAGCCTCGGCAGTCTAATTCAACATAAAACTAGCGCGTTAGATAACTACACCACCGAAGCAGGTAGGGAGATGTAATTTAGAAGAACTGTAACTGTACTTTAACTAATAATTTCCCTTTCTCTTTTTCCTTACAACTATAACTGTACTTGTGTGGAAAAAGAGGATGGGATTTTTTTTTTCAACAATGAAGGTAAGCAAAAAATTAATTATTTTGAAGCATGACTATTATTTTATTTTTTGGCAGTGCGTTTTACCACTTGTTCAGGTTATACATCTATGTACTAATTAATTACTCTAATGTGATAAAAATGAGGAAGGTTGAAGTTAAGAGAAAGTGTAAGTCTTACCCACATTTGTGTGGAAGAAAAGTGGAAAACCACTTAGGGAAAAATATTCTCAGTATACTCGATCAGGATCAAACCCCAATCTCATCATCTGCAGTCTAACCTATTGCAAGATTAACGCCTTATACCATACGGCTATCAAAACAGGTCATGACTTTACAAACACTTGATAGCTTACATGTTGCATGCTAGCTGAATGACACTATTGTCACACTTTTTATTAGCAAACAAATGAGTTACCTGGATATTATTGCTAGCTTTGATGGCTCAACCAATAGAATTTGGTTGGTAGATTTTATGGTTTTCATTATTCCTGGCTAACATATTATTATTATTAGCACCGCGTCTTACTACCCGTTCGGGTCATACGCACTTACGCTAATGTGTAATGGTAGGGTGATTGTGAGATGAAATGAAGGACCTACAGTTTAACGTGGAATCCGAACCATGGTGGAGGCCTGGCATTCCTCACATTCACAAGATGTCTTTTCAGAGGTGAAGGAAGGGTTTGGTAATCAGATAAATCTTTGCCGGGACCAAGGATTGAACCCCGGCCGCCAGCATAGAAGACTGACACCTACCCCTAGACCGCCAGATCACCCCTGGCTAACATAAAGTCTTTCATAAATTAGAAAAATCAACAGAGGCTATTTGCTGACAGCAAAACATCTTGGTCAAACAGTATATTAACAAAAATCTACCTTCAAGGATACCCTTATAGCAAATCAAAAAATAATCTGCTAACTTTGTATGAATGCAAAGTTCTACAATAATTTACCTCTAAAAATATTCCATTTTTTTTGTCTTACTACCCGTTTGGGTTATATGCTTATGTACTAATTACACTAATGTGTTAGAGATTAGAAAGGTTTAATTTATAGGAAGTGTAGCCACATTTGTTTGGATGGAGAGTTGAAAACCACCTTGAATACACCTGACCAGGATCAAAGTCCGATATCCCAGTCTTCAGCAGTCTAATATATTGCGAAAGTAGTGCCTTAGACCAAGAGTCCACCGTTAAAAATTTGAAATTTTATATCTTAACTTTAGAATAGTGTTTCAATTATCCAAGACCCAATCATCTAGAGTTCCATATTACCAGAGGTGGTAGTCCAATTTACAATTTCACAAGAATTGTCTAAGAAATGGTTTCTTTACTGTCTGTTCCTATTGTCGAGTAAGTGTTTCATGTATAGAGGCTAGTTTTTAGTAAATGATTTTATTTATTGTGTAGTAGGGGTGTGCAAAGCTTCGAAAACTTTGATTTCCCTTCAAATATTTGTTTGCTATGACTTCAATTCGAGAGTAAAATTCTGTATTAAGTAATTACGAAGCTTTGAAAAAAAAGAAAGTTAACACACGTTTATTTTCTGTTTTTTTTCTGCTACTATTTCCATCACAAATTAGTGTTGTGTAGTAAAAATTTTGGAATAATTATATAACATGTTGTGATGCTAACCTAATTTATTATTTTTAAATGAAATATGTTTATTGTGTTTTGAATAGGTTTATAGCATTTTGCAAATTATATTTAATACATAAATTTACATATTTATGCAAAGTATAATGTTTTTATCCAACAATAAACTTTTTTTTTTAAATTTTCAAACTTTGATTCAGCTTTGGGAACATCTCATATTAGTTGATTCGAATTTAAAAAGTGGACTTCACACACTCCTAATGTGTAGTGACGTTTTTATAAGTGTTCTTTAACTCACAAGTATCCTATGTTAAAGTTGTCCATGATATTCCCTATAGTATGAGTTTTTGTTAATATGATATCTTGGTTGCATCCACCTCGAATTATCTAAGCTCTACTGTATTTAAAAAAAAAAATTCAAAGGGTTAAAGAGTCTCACCTGCTTGTGAAGTTTTTGGTGCCGCTTGTAGTGACTTTCCCGTTTGGTTTTGAATGAGCAATTAGGACAAAAATACTTGTACGGTGCAAGTTTCTCATAGTTTTTCTTCTTTTCTTTCATATTCAATGATTTAGAAGATAAACAATTTTGAATGTTTTCAGAAACTCCATCAGATACATCTAAAAATGGTTTCCGTCGAGGTAAGACCGAAAATTGATGGATATTTTCTTTGCCATTGTTGATATCATCATGGTCCTCTAACGTATTGGCAATTGACTTGCACAGTGTTTCATTAGAATTCAAACTTCTTGGCAAGGATGAATTATCCGGGAGCAATTTTTCGAGACTATTGTCACCCTCCTGTAGGACCGGTGCAATACCCTGTGTTGACAGTAACTGGGCAGAGGATGGGACAGGACCACTTAATGCAATGTCAACATAAACTTCACTTTCTTGTATAGGTTTGTAATCTTGGGATAAATCCTGAGCCATTGCTCCGCAATCTTCCAAAACCTAAAATAATAACAGAAGGTTCATTAAATTATATGTAAGATTAAAACCGTGAGCTTAAATGAAACAACAATACAAACTACAGTCTAATTTTCATATTAAGGATCCTATAGACAGTTATAAAACTTATTAGACCTAGGTTCACGTGTTTATACGTCAGGTTATATGACCTTGTTACCTTTGCTAAATATTATCAATACCTATAAAATAACAGAAATAATATAGTAAAATGTTATCAATGTTGGATGCAGGAAATAATAATTTTTTAAAATGCCCTTTCTATGAAAATTGAATTGTATTGGCAGAAAAAGACAAAGAGGTACTCATTGATTTATATGAAACAGCCTTGTTATAATAAAGTTGCAAAGGGTGATAACTTAAAAAGCAAACATGAATCAACGGTAGGCCTAATGTTCGAGATCTGCAGCAATCTGTTTGTAATGATATGATTTATAAAGGAATAATATTAACTTATTTTTAACCACTTCTTACAGTTTGTTTTGGTTACACACATATATATTAATTATGCTAATGTAGTATTAATGAAGGTAGAATTTAGAGTATATGTCACCGCATTTGTGTGGAGAGACACTGAAAATCCATTTACATAGTAAATACATTAGGATTTGGAACTCAAAAAATTAGATGATACAAACCCACCTTGATTCCTCATAAAAGTCCTATTTATATCAATGATAAAAAAATACATTTTAATTTGAATTTTAGAAGGAAATATTTGGATCATTCGAAGCAAATATAATGTTAATATTTGTTAGTTTCTCATCATTTCAAACTTAGCTTATTAAATCACCCCATATGCCAAGAATTATGGTAATACATAATAAAAGAGAAAGTGGGAAATTCTGCACCGGTGGTGAGTGGGTTACCTAGAATAGGAGATATTTTGGATTATCTTTTGTTGCTTTTGTGTGACAATGTATTCATGTGATGCCCAGCATGAAAGGGGTAAACTTTCACGTTGTGCGTCCTCAATCTGGCACCTTTATCCCTTGAGAGTCATCTGACAAGTGTACATTGTGAGGTTTTTACAATGTCTAAGCACGGAACGCATAGGCATACAAGTTTAACCTTAGCCAAAAAGGTTCACATGATTAAAGAAGTAGATAAGGGAGTGAAAAAGTGTGATATCGCTAAGTAATGTGAAATTCAGCCAAACAATTTTATGACTTACCTTAAAAGAAAAATTTAATCATGGAGAGTTGGAACGTGCAAAATGGTGGAACGAGTTAATGTGTTAAAGATAGTGATTATCCTGATGTTGATGAGTGTGTTTTAAAGTGGTTCAAACAATTGCACACCCATTATATTCCTTTAAATGGCCCAATAATCCCTGGTTGGTTTGCAGGGTTTAAAGACTGAAATAGCATTTATTTTAAAAATGTTTTGTGGTGAAAGTGCAGCTGTAGATGTAGAAATGGCTAACCACTGGTTCAGGGGGTTCAGGAGAGTCAGCAAAACCAAGGTGTTTTAAATCAGTACAAAGTTTACCAGTAGAATATGAGGCCAACAAAGGTCTTGGACGACAATTGAAATGTTCGAAAACTAGCTTACAACACTGGACAAAAAACTGTGCAAACCAACAGAAAGATTCCGCTCTTCATTGACAATTGTACGGCCCGCAACAAGAGTACTTCACTGATATGCATTAAAACCTCAAACATTTCAACCATCATCAAGTTGTTTAAAAATATTTAGACAACACGTCAAAATTAGCCATAAAAATTTATCTTGTGGAGGTTACTTGCAAGTTAAGTAATACATAGAAACAAATCCCTCCGCAGACAATTGTAAACTGCTTCCATAAGGCTAGTTTCAAACCTAAAACCACACAGCACCCGGAAGTTGAAATCGGTGATGCCTCTAAACAGCTTACAGTTCTATAGAGGTGGGAGAAGCTTTAAACTTACACTCACCAACTAAACATTGTATGGATTGCTTAATGGATGGGTACCCCAGGTGATTTGATGGATAAGTCACTTGAGTTGTATGGGGCAATTGATAGGTAAGTGATCTGATGGCTGAGTTAATGAGCTGTATGGGGTAATGGATGAGCAGGTGATCTGATGGATAAATCATTTGAGCTTTATGGTCAGACATTTGTGAAGAATTTACCACAAGAGGAAGACAATGGTGAAGACATTAAATATGGTAGTAGATAAAGGAAAATAAATTGGCTTTTTTTTATATAACAATATTGCACTTTTCATTGAGTCGATGATCAAATTTCACCAGAATTATTTGGTGGATCTGTCAGCTTTGATGACTTAAAAGAATCTAGTTTAGCTGATTTATAGCCTTTGACGTCCTTCTTGCCCAACTGTTAAATACCTGGTGTTGAGAGTGAACCCTTTCTGTGTCCAGACACTCTCACATGTAAGAAAGCTTAGAAGGCAAAACCATTCATTGGCTCTAGAATCTATTTAGAGTGCCTTCATTTTATTACCTTCTCTCTCTCCCCCCCCCCCCC
>CABEEJ010000058.1:502590-516927 GCA_901482245.1 Timema douglasi
CCCCCCCCCCCCCTTTAAATACTTTTCTCTACCCTCTACCTTCTAGCACCCCTCTTTCAAGTGAAAGAAGGCAAACTCTTGTAAAGTTAATTTAACATGACCAGCAAAGCTGGTAAAATCGAAATGATCTAAAGTTAGGTTACAAATATAACTGTATCAAGTATCTTATATATTGTAAATTGAAAAATTACAACTCAAAACAAGAGTGGAATGTGCCTATGAGTTATCCGGGATTCATCCCATGCTCAGGGTCATTTTTCATTAGTAGTTTAGGAATATTTCAATGGCGACACCTATAGTTTGGAACAGGTGCAGCTGCTGTTGATAATGTCAAGCTTCCATGAACCTTCCAGTGCCACCAGACGAGGTTGCGTGACTGGGCCAAGTTCTACCTTCAAACTACTCCTCAGCCATACTCACACACCCACAAAATTCTACACGGCATGCTTCCACCTCTCTATCGATGTCCATTAATGTGAGTGCTGCTAAATAAAATTTATCTGAATTCGACAAGTGCATCATAAAACGAAATATCAGTTTTCAAAGTCCCATAAAATGAGAGATAATTATAGTTCGTAAGTTAAACAATATCTACCTTTGATGTTTCTGTGTGGTGCTTGATGTTTGAAAGGTTCTTATGTATCATACGCTGTCTCTGTCGTTTATGGTTCAGGTACTTTTGTCTGAAGTAGCATAATACTTTAGATGCAGGACGTTTGGTAGGTGAGGTGTGGATATTTCTAGTTTCAGAATAAATGTCTTCAATACTGGACAAAGATTTGTCATCTTGAGTTACACTTGTCCCTTTGGCTTTTGCCAAACACTGAACCAAAAGAAGCTAAAAAAAACATAAAATAAGAACTTATCAGGATTTAAAATAAAACAAATTTCTAAATACCGTATTTATTAGTTCTAAGTCACACTTTTTTAGCCCCATTCTCTGAAAACAGGGTGCATCTTTGAATTGATGGAGTCTTAGTATTGCACTTCTTTTTCAGCCAACATTCTCGGTGGCTTAGAAGATTATATGTTATGGGATAACAAAAATAAAGACATCTCAGAAGAATCTGACTTTGAATGTGAAGTAGACTCTGATGGTTATTCAGATGGAGATAACAACGGCGATAGATATTGTTGTTAGTGAATTGAATTCTGTGGTAAAAATATTTCTTAAATATACGTTATCTTAGTGTTTTATTTATTTTCTTGGATTAAAAGCTATTCCTATTGGTCGTTCTGGAAAATTTAAGTCTTAACAATCTATGGCGTCTTAGAATCAAAGAAATACAGTATGTGAAACTCTTTTGGCATGGTATTTATCAAAGACACAAACTAGCTATGTATGTGACTTTGATTACAAAACACACTTCTGACACAAAGAGCCCGAGGATGAAAATGTTAATGAGGTACACTCCATTTGGCTTTAAAGATTGCAGTCTCCCTTGATGAGTTACTCTATGACTATCTTATAGGCTATAACAAAGTGGAATGGTGCAAGATAGCCATACCTTCCAAGGTAGATAAAAGGTGCATATAAGTCTTTCAAAATGTATTGATTATGTCTACTGTTTGATAAATGATCTGTCAAAAAGTTTACTATTATTAATTTATAATGATATAGACACCTAAGTCACCAATGGGATGACATTAGAATGGACCTGTGAGATAGGGAATAGAAGGTGGACTGGATAGAACTAGATCAAGAGAGGGATAGGTGTCATACTTTTGTTAAGTGCGGCAGTGAAATGTTGTGTTTCTAATGCCATAAATTAAGTAAAGACTTGCATATTAACTCTAATTAATCAGAATACCCATTTCAGAAGCATCTTAGTTTTGTATGTGTGTCTTAGTACCTGCCTAGGCCTTATGTATTTAATTACTGTAAACAAGGGATGAGTAAGGTAGAATTTAGAATAAATATACCATCATTTGCAATAAGGTAGAGTAAGATACCATTTACAGTCATTCAGGCTAACTTTGAACCATGGGGGTTAACTATGCACCACCTCCATTGCTTTACCAAAATATTTATTTTTAATATAGCCTACAGTATATTCCCCAGTTCTGCAAACTGTTTATATATATTTAAATGGGGTTTTCTGGTAGTACTGGAAGAAAATATGTTGGCAACACTCAACAACTTCTTTTTCATTTGTCAAGATGATTTTGAAGTGGTGCTAACATGAATCTTTAGCAAGTGCTGTTTTCAAGTTGATTGAAAACATTCAATTTGTGCAATTAAGTATAAACTTGAATACTATTTTTTTTATCATTTAAATCAAGTATTGATAGTGAATGGTGCATATGATACAGGAAGTTATATTTTAATCATAAAGTCTTGAAAAAAAGATAAACTTTACGCCACTAACATTTTAGCACATATTTAGTGTAGCTTTGAGCCGGCTCAATGTTACAGTGAGGTGTTGCCACGTTGTTTGTTTACTACTTATATTATAATAATAATAATTATTATTATTATTATTAGCACCGCGTCTTACTACCTGTTCCAGTTATATGCACTTATGCTAATGTGTAATGGTAGGGTGATTGTGAGATGAAATGGAGGACCTACAGTTTAACGTGGGATCCAAACCACGGTGGAGGCCTGGCATTCCCCACATTCACAAGTTGTGATTAATACACGTCTTGTCAGAGGTGAAGAAAGGGTTTGGCAATCAGATAAACCTGTGTCGGGACCAAGGATTGAACCTCGGACCCCAGCACAGAAGTCTGACACCTTACCCCTCCCTACGCCACCAGGTCACCACTCTTATATAATTAACAAACCTATATAATTATATATTTAACACCTGTTGATAATTGTTTAGATTAAACCCCTTCTTATAGACAAATTATATTATAAATTCTATTTATATAAATGAGATCCCTCTTGAAATACATCGATGAACATATTAATTAAAGAGAAATAACTTGTGGGTGTCATCCAAAGACATCCAGTGAAAGAACATTAAGAGGAAAACGGAAATAAATATCTCGAGTTAGAGGGTACATTTGATGTTGCATCTACTTCCGTCATAATACCTGAAGAAGAGTGTGAAGCTGAGCCAATGTTGGACGATGTGGACCTGTTTTTTTTTTACCAATCTATTAGGACTAGTGGCTGCTAGTGAAGAGCCGGTAACTAGTTCATATCAGCCATCAACATCTTCTGACCTTGTAGTTGTTGATCACATCATTGAAGGGGAAAGTATTTCTTACACTTGTAGCATCGGATGGGTTATGAAAGACACTAAAACAACCATAAATGGACAAGACTAACCCCGTTTGCTTGTTGACCGGGGCTGCATGGAAGAACGACGCAAAACCACCGGACGCACCTTCACGGAACCGGGAAAATAGTACACTGTTAGAGAAGACTGGGGGAGGGGGGGAAGGGAAGGGGGGAGGGAGGGGGGGGGGCAAGTTCAGCGAACGCCTTGAGTTGAGTTGACTTGCGCAGTGAAAAGATCCCCTCCGAGAAGATTCCCGAACATCCGCGGGCCTTCCCGAAGCTAAATCGGCATGCGCTATCTTGTATTCCTTTATAATCTCGAATGTTATTCCCCCCTTTTTTCCCTTTTCCCCATCTTCTGTGCTTTATGGTATATATTCTGGCGCCTGTGCCTACGAACTTTACAATTGGGCCTGAGTCGTATCAGGGATAGGATAAGCTCCGGCTTTCATCAACGTAAAATGTAAGAACTAAATTCACTCTCGGCAAATTTAACTTTTTTTTTTTGTAAAACTTTTCAAAATTCCATTTTGGCCTATTATTCAAATACTTTAAAAACAAATCTGACAGTTAGGATTTTACACTATTGTTCTTTAGAGGTCGCTTCATTGCGAGGTCATGGCGTCTTATCGCCAGTAGAGTTATTATAAATCGATTGTATCGATAATTATGTTCAAGGGGTATCGTGTTAATTTACTGTAATATTTAAATAATGTTCACGGGAACTATTCAATATTTCAATTTAAATTGTCTTGTTGTCATTGGCTATGCGCCGTTTCTAATGGACAAATATTTAATATTTTGATGTAGGTTTTCTTGTTGTTATTTTGCAACATACTAATTCTGATAGGCAAATATTTAATGTTTGAATTTAGATTATTCTTGTTGTTATTTTGCAACATGCCAGTTCTAAAAGGGCGAATATTTAGTGTTTGAATATGGAATATCTTGTTGTTATTTGCTACTAAGAAAGGCTAATAGATTTAGGATTAACTACGTTTTGGTAAATCTTCTGTTGTAATGCCGTCTGGCTATGTTCATAATTTTTAATGAGTCTCATTTACATTTATACGTTTATCAAGATCTTATGTTAACATTTTATTAATCTGATGAATATTTAACCTCAGACTCTATAACATTGGCTTAAATTCATGGTTGTTTATGAATTTCATCTATATTTTTATACACCTTCACAACAACAATGTAAACATTGAATAGAACTGTTAAATATCTAATTGAGCGATAGCTAATAAATATCGACTTATGATGACTTATGCTATTTCTTTTTAATTAGATATGCCCCTCCATACCCAAGGTATTTGATCTGATATTTTTCTATTGTTTATTGTGAACTAATAGGCAGGTTGCAGTCTCTTACTGCTTTATTGAGGTAGACGGCCCCTTTTGATAAACTCAGCAATAGGTGTGAGAGTTGCGAGCTTCGGTATTGGAATGTTTTGGGTAAAACATTCAAAGCCTTGAACTCCACAGCATTCGCTCCTATTGTACTCTTTTTTTTATTACCTTTTGTATTGTTTGAGCATCCTCCCCTTTAGGATGCTACACACTGAGAAAGCAAGGTGTTACTAATGTGTATTCTGACATCTCTACAATGCTGAAGGCTATGTTTGTCATTGTCCGATATGATAAAGAACTGTAAAGGGTTCAAATAATTGATGTGATAAATTTTTGATGAGATGTGTGGAGAAATTTGGTGCCTATTAGAAATGGTCCAAGAATAATGAAGTCTGGTATGAAAATCAAATGTTTAAAAAAACTATCTTCAGAATGAATTACCCTAGCAAGTAATAAAGGGGTTTTCCAAATCAATCTTTAGCTGCTTGGTGCAAAAACTCCATATAAATAATTTTCCTTACATTATATCCAGAGTTTTCTTCTTCCTCTCTTCCTACCTTTGCTATAATTTTACTTATTTGTTTTTCTAGCACCGCATTTACTAACCATTCGGGTTATACGCTTATGTACTAACTATGCTAATGGTTTTAGGTATTAGGAAGGCTATATTTAGTGGAAGTGTACCCACATTTGCATGTAGTGTAGAAAACATTTTTTTTTAGAAAAAACTTATTACACCCAACCAAGATTCAAACCTCAATCTTTCCATCATCGGCAGTCTAGTCTACTGTGAGTGTAGCGCCTTAGACCATGCGGCCACCAAAGTAGGTAATTATTATTTAAAATAATAATCTTTAGCACCGCGTCTTATTACCCGTTCGGGTTATACGCTTAAAGTACTAATTACTCTAATGAATTAGGAATTGGAAAGGTTTAATTATAGAAAGTGAACCCGCATTTGCGTGGAGGGAGAGTGGAAAACCATTAAGGAAAAACCACCCCCAGTTCACCCGACCGAGATTCGAACCTCAATCTCCCCGTCCTCAGCGGTTGAGCTCAACATGGCAAGCGCGTTAGCTAACTACGCCACCGAGGCGGGTTATTATTTAAAATCCTCAGCACCTGGAGGACTGTAAACTGCTAATTTAGTGAACTAGACAACCTTTAAAATCTTAATTATATCGGTTCAATGTTATCATATCTTCTAAAATAAATTAAATAAAGCATTTTGTATTTAATTTTTAGCACTGGTTCAAAGTTACCCCAAATGACAGTGTAACTTTGAACCAGGGAAAAAACATAATGTGAGTTGTACTACTTTATTATAAGCCATCAGTTATGAACAATTAATTAAAACTCAAATGGAATAAGAGGAAAAATAGAGAAAGTGGGTCAAAGTTACCCCCAATGACTGTAGTAAAATTTCACCCTCAGTACGCTCAGCCGAGATTCCAATCCAGACCTCCCAGTTACCGGCAAACCAGATTAGATGAGTTTGACGCTTAATATACAAGTCCACCACAGCGGGTCATCTTAGTTAAACATAGTTTTAGTGCATGATCGATCTATGCACTTACCTGAGTTTTTAAAATAGCGTTCCAGCTTCCTACAATTATCACACACTCTTCTTCCAGTTCCACTTCTACTTTGGCGGACATTGCGATTTCTTTAAGTAAGACTTGTTTAGCCTTAAATGAGTTTGCAGGTAAGGAATCCAAGTATGTTTGTGAAACAACAACTTGGGCCCATTCAAATATCTAAACGATAAGAAAATAATATCAATTGATGATTGCCTTTGAGTTATAACATGGAATATTTTACAGTAGATTATTGAGTTTGAAGTGAATAGGACTGGGCCCATATCAAAACTATCAAAAACTTGAATTAGTAAAAAACTTGAATTAGTACCAGAAATTGGCCATCTCTGCCTTACAGCATGTGCCCACCAAAGTGAGTATTTGTGATTATTCTTTTGCAACATGACCACGCAGTGTAAAAGGATGTACACTGGGTGTGTCTCTACCTTGAACTATCAGGAACTTCTTATTATTATTTAGCACCGCATCTTACTACCTGTTCAGGTTATAAGCTTTAAGTACTAATTACGCTAATGGATTAGGAATTGGGAAGGTTAAATTAGAGGAAGTGAACCCGCATTTGCGTGGAGGGATATTGGAAAACCATTTAGGAAAAACCCCTCCCAGTTCGCCCGACCGAGATTTGAACCTCGATCTCCCCGTACTCAGCAGTCGAGCTCAACACGACTAGCGCGTTAGCCAACTACGCCACCAAGGCAGGTATCAGGAGCTTCAAACTTTCCTGTAAATTTCTAAAGCTATTTTAATACAATGTTAGTTGCCCAAAAAGTGGACTAAATTCAGTGGTCCTATAGTATAATTATTTAAGTTTAATTCATTTGACTTTTTTTTTAACTGTCTTAAGTATCATCATCATCATCATCATCATCATAACATGTAGTTGAAAGACATGTTTGCTTTAAATTTCATTTTCAAAAACACAATGACCAGTCACCCAAAAATTAGTGCTGATTAAAGGGAAATATATATATATATATATTATGCCAATATTTTGGAGGCCTTAAATAATATTTCTTGATGTGAAGGACAATATAAAAAAACTGTATCTAAAAATTCAGTTAAATCATAATTATTGGAAATAACTGTTAATAATTCATCTAAATTCCAATCATTTACCATGTTTTTGTAACAAGAATAGATTTGTGTCTTTTGGCTGTCCATTTAAGTGCTTAGCAATTGTATGCTGATGCATTAAAGAAAAGACACTTAAAACTTCTTTTTTTAGGATTGTTATGGTTTTTAATACCCTTAACTTTCTTAAAGTCATTCAAGTCCGCATACTGACTTTATCTAAATTTTTATATTGAAATTTTAATAATAAGCAAATAAGGTACCAATTAATGTATTCTTTTTCGGATTGAATGGTATCAACACAAAATTAGACATATGTAATTGATAAATATTAAATATAATACTAACTTAAGCCAATTCTCCCATGTGAGAGAGGATTTTTAAGTCTGAGAACTTTAAAACTTATTATCTAACCTAAGAGGGGGGATTATACTTAGGAAAGAAAGTAAAACTAAGGCAAGAGACAAATGGCAAAGGAAAATAAACTAGTGAACAAATTAAATAGACGGTTGCAAGATGTACGCCACAATTCCTATAGTAGGTACCCTTTTCTTAATGCCACATTGCACCGAAGAAATAGCAGAAACATTTTTAGTAACTAACAATTGAGTTAATTAACTATTTTATTACTGTTTTGGTAAATGGTGATGACAAAATGTTAATAAAAATATTTTTGACAAAAATGTTGCTAGTATTTCATAAACAATTTGAAAAGGAAAAATTAAAAGTTGAAAGCAAAGTTGATTCAAACAAGCATATTAACAAGTTAATATCTGAGAGTATTTTCAGTTATAGCATGCTATTGGCAGCTCCTCCAGTCGAAGTCATGACATACAGGAGGAGGTGGCTAGTGCTGTCGCTTATATAGTGATTATTAGCGCAGGAAGACAGACAAATAAGAAACGAACGTGGATTCATCCATACCTTCAAAGTAGTGATAGTCAAAGTGGACACTATACCACAAGTAACTTGAAAAATAAAGACAAACATATTTTAAATTTGTGATTTAACAAGTATTGACAGTTTCAGAGGCTATGTGTGAATGTCAAGTAGGGAATTTAAGTACCTTGTGAACCGTGTAGATTCAAAAACTGTGCAGCAATACACTAACCACAGAAAATCAATTTCAGTCTCTGAAAGGGTTGCTCTTACCCTGCACATTTTAGCTACCGGGGACAGTTTTGACAATTTAAGGTTATTGTTCTGGATATCAGTTCCCAGTATATCTAAGATTGTGCCAAAATTCTGTGATGCATTGGTAGATGCTCTGAAGGATTGTGTCAAGGTAAGCATAGAAAACAACCTTGCATTTAAATATTTAAAACAAATGTAATGATAATACTTAGCACCACGTCTTACTACCCGTTCAGGTCATACACTTAAGTACTAATTACTCTAATGGGTTAGGAATTGGGAAAGTTGAATATGGAGGAAATGAACCTATATTTCCATGGAGGGAGAGTGGAAATCCATTTAGGGGAAGAAAAAAAACCTCAGTTCACCCAAGCAAGATTCAAACCTCAATCTCCACGTCCTCGGCAGTCTAGCTCAACACAAAACTAATGCATTAGCTAACTGCGCCAGCAAGGCGGGTAACAAATGTAATGGTAATGGAGATGGAAAATTGGAAATACATTGTATAGTAGCATGGTTGTAATAAATTGTCTTAAAACTGCGGTAATAACATAAAATTCAGCTAAAATGTTCATATATTGGGAAAGCACTGTTCATGTATCAAGGAACCAACTCTGCATTTGCTGTAAAATTATAGTTTATTCATTTCTTGACTCACATTACAGACCTAAAATATTTTAACACACTAAATTTATTAATGAAAAATGAAAGTCAGCTATCAAAATTTGTTGAATTGATATCACACACAGCCAAAACCGCAATGAAAGCATCATACCCACAATTTCTGACAAGGTTGGTTCTTACTCCTAGTGTTGGGCCACGTCTGCAGTATCCTGTGAGTGGGAGTGGGGGGTCAGTGTACAGGAGTGTTTTGGCAACAGGTTGAAGTCGAGGAAAAATCTTGTGTATAACTGTTGTACACAATACGTTCCATATGTGATGGATGATCATATTTTCCCAAGGTTGCAGAATACAGGATGTAATTAATTATATGATGCACTGTGCTTCTGGTACATGTTTTCAAGGGATGTAGTTAGGAGGCCACAGAGTCCCCAAAAACCTGGCTGCCATCTTTGTACTAAAAGTTGGAAATGATGATCTTAATGACAACATAAACTTCCTTTGCCATTTTACTTTGATCATCACTAGGGGAAATATTCCTAAGCACTGTGAATCCTTCCTTTTGGTAGGTAACTTGAATACCTTCTTCCCATCACATGTGAGAGGAGCTTCTTCAGTCCCTATCACCTCACCAAACATTTGCACAGCTGCCATATCTGCTGAGTCATCTGTACTAATAATCTGGTTCATGAACGCCTCTCCCTCTTCTTCACTCAAAAGTTTCTTCTGAAACAGACATTCAATACATGCATAGCCTCGAGAAAATACTAACCCAGCAGGTACAATACAATGCCGTAAACCAGCTGTACCTATACATGAACTGTTCATGTGAGTTTATATATTATATTAATATAAACATGAGCATAATTAATGTCTTAAGTACTCTTTTCAGTAGAAAATGCTCCAATTTCTTTGTTATATTCTAAGTTTTTGAACACCTTTATATCTTATTATCTTTTTAATTTCAGACATCACAAGTAGCTCAAGAGTGGACAAAAAGTAGCTGAAGACTTCGAGAGGCTGTGGAACTTAATTACAAGGATTATTTAAATGTTGTGCTTCTTGGTCTTGTTGATGCTAGATATTGCTTCCTGTATGCAAAATTTGGCTTCCAAGGACGAATACCCTACTGTGGTGTCTTCGTCAATAGTTCACTTGGAAGAATGATTGATTGGCTTCAGTTGAATATATCTGAGTGTGCTCCATTGCCAGGAAGAATGGAAGTAGGCCTATCTTATGTTTGCTTAGCAGGTGATGCTTTCCCTCTGAAATTCAATGTGATGAAACAATTCAAGGGTGAGCATGAAAGGGTTTAAGTTACAATCATCAAATATGCAGACCACATAGGGTTGTAAAAAAACGCTTAAATTGTAATAATGTATGATGTATTCAGCCTGTATTCAGCTGCACAACTTCCTAAAAAAAGAGCCGAACTTCAGGGCATATTTACTGCCCACCTGGAATGGTTGATTAGAAAGATTGTGTAATAGGGTAAGTCACACCTGGACAGTGGTTGAATTCAAATAAAGGTAATAAGGCTATGGCACCATTGCAAAATGTGGGTAGGCGGGCACTGATGGATGCTTAACACAATTCATCTTTGAGTATCGCTAGTTATTTTTCATCACCTGAAGGGCATATAGATAATAGGCCATTCATGGAGATGGCCAGGTAATATTATCCTGTTTATAAAATGGGTTATTTTAAAAGGGGTCAAGGGATATTTGCAGAGAAAAATTAAGCTCTAGCTGTTACTTTTTTGTATTCATTAGAATTAAATTGTAAATATTAATAAATGTGACCTTTTTTGTCTCCTTTCTGTTTGTCTAACAAATTTAACCTTATAAATATACTTATGAGAATAGACACTAAGAAACCCAAACCAGCCTAAAAAGTGTCAAAATCAGGTATTATATGGTTAACTTACTATATTATGAAATACATTTTTAACATTCTTACCTCAATTCCTACATCGGTTGTTTTGTGTGGTTTCCACTTGTCCCAAAGATATAGTACCTTGGCTCTCACCATCATTTACGGCATGCCCTTATTTACCTTTTAATTTCTCATTTCCTGTTGAAATTGCCCTATTACAGTTTTAATTTTCTTTTCCACCTCCACCTACTTGCACTCAAAGATCTTTGCAATTTACTTCCACACGACAAATCGTTTTTGTTTGTCTTTATCGTTCACAATCGTTTTATTCGATAAGACAATCACGTTTTCGGTACTCTTCATTTAGGGTTGATGTTTTTATCTAGGCCATTATATTTTTCAATTTGAAAGAAAATGATAGTAATGCACAACAAAACGACCCAATGCTCTACACTGGAGAGCAGCCCGCAGGAAACTGACCCATGAGCCATGGGTGCTTGGAAAATGTAATTTGGGGGTTCAAAATCATACATTTATGCCATGATGTTATGACTTAGCCTACTATTAAACTCTAAGAAATAAGAACACTGTTATTTTATACAGTAGCTTAGTGGCGGAAACTTACTTGTGTGAGAGGAGGGAGCAAGTAACAAAAAGTTTTTAGGGACTCTCTACCCTCTTATTCCCTAGTTAATGTAATAAAATAGAATTCTACTAGAAGCTATTTGTAGTAGTCTCCGCTTGGAAAAATTTGTAAAACTATACTCTTTATACAGATATTTTGGGAAATTTGGATACTCCTAGAGGTTATTTGGAGTAGTCCATTTCTGTCAAATTTTTGTGCTTCTAATGCTATTTTAAGAAGTGCTCACCAGATTTTTTATACAGTAGGACTAAATTAGATATGATACTCTATAATCTATTTGAAGTGTTCCTCAACCAGTATTTTTTTGAAATATGGAATGTCCTAGAAGCTATTTGTAGTGTCCTTCACCTGATTTTTTTTTATTAGATGCCTCCATAAGCTCTTGAAAGTGGTCCCCCNAAAATTAAATGATTTTAAAAGCTAATTAATTGAAGTGGTCCTCACTTGGATTCAAAAAGATAGTATGTATAGGCCTATATAGGAGTTATTTGGAGTGACTAACCCCCTATGATTATTTCTTTTTAAAATGAGATGTGTCTAGAAGCCTTTTAGAGTTACATTCGCCTGGAATTTTTTTTAAATCAAGTGCCTCTAGAAGCTATTTGGACTGGTCCTTTCCTAAAAGTGAATGTCTTATAAGTTATTTGAAGATTGACACAAGGCCATATTTAAGCTTCATATTCAAAACTTGGGAAAATTTCAGGCTGGGGGGAGGTTTAAATCCCATTAAACCACCCTCCCTACGTCCATGCCACAAGTAGAATGTTATCAACAGTGTTTCCCACAAAAATAGCTTGATAATTTAGTAACATTTCACTATCAACATCCTTAAATAAAGACCATCTCCAGAGTGGTTGCAAAAATTCTGCTATTAACAAAGCTAGCAACAATATTATCAATATGTTAGTGGAAAAAAATAACAAATGGTGAGAGCGAATGTTAGGCCTATTGACAAATATTAGTAACATTTTATGAGCCAATTTTTAATGTGTTAAAACATTCCTTAACACATGTTTTCAGCATTGTTACCTTCAGTGTAAAGCGACCTTTAGTCATGCCTCTTCGTTGAGAGCTTGAAGACTACGCCAAAGGCGGTGTTTTAAAAAATGCATGCATAGCTCAAGGAATTCTTAAGAATCCCCACCAGAGATGAAATAATATCTTTCTATGGGGAGAACATAGAGCCATAGTAAAACCTAGTCTCCAGATTCAGTACCAGTAACTTTGTATTCTTTCAACCCTAATGTTCTAATTGAATGATTAAGCTACCCTTTCAATCTTATTCACACCCCACATCTCGTAAATTAATGTCTACGGGAATAAAATTATACAATGTAGTAAACCAGTTCTTAGTCACTGTTAAGTTTCAGGAGGCAAGAGGTTGAACTATTTGTGCTAGGGCTTGATTTCCTCAAGTGGACCAAATAAGTTTTTCCATTCCTCATCCTGTTAATGATCCCAGGGCTATATGGAAATACAATGTGGTACTAGGCAACAGATTGTGATTGCAGTGTTGCACCTGTGCTATCAAAGTTTTTTATCATACTTCATAACGGTGACTGCCCCTAGCCATCTTCAAGGACCATTAACAAGAGAACTATAGATCTGGTCTCAGCACTATGATAGGGAAAAGAGCGGTCAGTTATATATTGTTGTGGCTCTCTAGAGCACAACAATGTAATTATGTAGTCTTTGAGTGATAGATAACAGCAGAAGCTCAAAGAAACAAATGAGTTGAACATAGTATGACAAGCAGTAATAGTTTCTTGTGTATGTACATATAAAGTATATAAAGTAATGTGTGTGAATACAGTTTGTTTAGAATTGTTAAGTATGGTTATTAAGGAATATATTTTAAGCAAGTCAAACTTAGTACGTATCTCCCTTTATAAATCATTTCATATTGGCCTATCCTTAAAACCGAACTTTAAGCCATTGTAAATAACAATTGTACTGTCAATATTGTTTTGAGTACATACAATATTTCAATAAGATACCTATATCGTATTGTCACTTTAACATAAGTACAATGAAATCATATACATTAAATATAATATTAATATTACCATGGTGGCTTTAAATATAACCTTGTTTACTCGTAGTCAACTTTTTATTTATTTGTAGTTATTAAATACCACAGATCAAGAGCCTACAGAAGAATTCTACAACCACATATAGTCGTTTATTCTAGGGTGAAACAGGACAAGCTCAAAGTAGCAGCAATAATCTTTCACACCAGAAATCACCATTAGTTATATATTTATCCAGTAGAGAGCACGTCAAATACAGTAAATTAGAATAACCTCGATGCGATCCTTGATACTTTATCAAGGTTACTCTAAGTAAATAAAAGGCACGTTCTAATTAAAGACAAGAGATGGCAGTAATGATATATTTTTACAGTAACTAGAGCTCTGTATAGTACAACGATCAAGCATCGTCTGCTAGGCGGCCGTCTTGACTGAACTAACCAGTATATGGGGGTATATGGGACAAAAGTAGAGTACCATCGCTTCTCCTATCACGTAGAAAAAGAGTCAATTACTACGACGATTACATAAGTTAAAATTGATGCAGGTATGGTAAAGAAAATGCATCACGGAAATATGTAAATTTAATAAATAAGTTTATTAAAAAACAAACAAAAAGATATAGAATTACATATGAGTGAAAAGATTTAAATTCAATTAATTAATGATAACTGTATTCCGTTATCGAGGTAGAAAACTAACGGTTGGACAAATATATATTAACACTTTGGCCCGTATTCAAGAACGAGTAGGAGAAGAGACGGAGGACGGTTG
>CABEEJ010000059.1:14363-82739 GCA_901482245.1 Timema douglasi
TTTTTTTTTTTAACAAAATGATTATTCTAATAAAATTTTTAAACGTACTCTCGCATTTCCTCTTTTTAGGTTTAAACTGTAATATTTTTATTCTAAATCTTTGTAAAAAAAACAACAATTTAAAAGATTTAAGCAACAGTTCTAAATTATCAGACATCAGTAAAATATTTTAGTTAATATAGACCAAATGTTGTGTAATATTAATGATTCATATCACATATGTTTCCAAGAACATAGGCCTACATTTTACTCAAATGGAATATTTCATTTGGCTTTAATTGTTTACATTTTTTAGTAAAATCTTAAAAATGGTTTAAATTTGACCAATAGATTAACGTATTTAAAAGTATTACAAGCCGTCATAGTTGGAAAATATATGGATGCCTCAGTTTCCGAATGGCTGAAGGTGTAACTCCCTTGCTAAGCAAGGCTGGTGATGACGGGGAGATTGGGGTTCGAATCCCTGTCAGGTCTACTTAGGATAGTATTTTCTAAATGGTTTCTCACTCTCTGTACATGCAAATGTTGGTAGATTACCCATAAAATGCTTCCTTTCCTTTTCCCTGCCGCATTTAAGTAGATACCATACATGAGTATAACCAAAACAGGTAGTAAGGATCTGCAATAATAATTAAAAAAAATTAACACAAGGCTTCAGATTTCCTAAAGAAAGTTAGTGAGGTCTCTATTAAAAGGTCTTGAAATTAATATTTGTACAAAATAATAATAATATTTAGCACCGCGTCTTACTACCGGTTCGGGTTATAAGCTTTAAGTACTAATTGCTCTAATGGATTAGGAATTGGGAAGTATGAATTAGAGGAAGTGAACCTGCATTTGCATGGAGGGAGAGTGGAAAACCATTTAGGAAACCCCCCCTCCCAGTTCACCCGACCGAGATTCGAACCTCGATCTCCCCGTCCTCAGCAGTCGAGCTCAACACGACAAGCGCGTTAGCCAAACTACGCCACCGAGGCGGGTTTCATACAATCAATAAAATTAACTAAAGCAATTTCGGTTAGTTTTTTTTTTCTAAAAACCATATATACCGGATTCCATGACGAGCTAAACCAACATCTTATTTACAATCCTATCTGAAAGGACGCCCAGAGGTCAGTAACTCATCTAACCCTTTCCAGAAGATGAACTCCGGTCATAATTGGTCATCATCCCCTTCTCTTCCTTCTTTGGCAAATCTCCAGAGGCCAAAGAAGAGTGTGTTAAGAGGGGTTAAGGTGAAGTTAACGTCACATAGCGGACAGAGGTGTGGTCAGATTAATCAAAGTTAGACGGCATCTAACTGGCAGTTAATGAACCCTTCGTCAAGCTCAGTTGCCTTCACTACAAGATCTGATAAACAAGACATTAATCTACGTCATCTCTACTCTGCATCGCAGATTACGTCATCCGAGAGGTATTTTTTTTTATCCAAGAATTGATCTCGGTAGAAAAAAAAAGGATGTAGATTATTAAATCTTTTTATTTTAATAGAATAATAAAATTTAATCACACACATTTATACATGATTTTTTATCCCGCTTATTTGATTTTTTTCCAAATAAATATATAGTTTATGTTTTAATCACCAACTTTGGTGGCCACATGGTCTATGGCATCTCACTCTCAGTAAACTAGATTGCTGATGACGGGGAGATCAAGGTTCGAGTCTCATACGGGTGTAACAATGGCTGTTTTCGAAATAGTTATCAACCCTACCTCCACGCAAATGCAAGTACCTTTACTATAAATATAACACTTCTAATCCCGAAAATCCTCAGCGTAAATAGTACATAGGTGTATAACTCAAACGGGTAGTAAGCTTAAGACGCCGTGCTAAGAAAAATCAAAGTGGTAAGGGGTCAGGCTTCTGTGCTGCGGGTCCGGGGTTCAATCCTCGGTCCGGGCACAAATTTATCTGATTTCCAAACCCTTCCTTCACCTCTGAAAAGACGAGTATTAATCACAATTTGTGAATGTGTGGAATTCCAGGCCTCCACCGTGGTTCGTATCCTACGTTAAACTGTATGTCTTCCATTCCATCTCGCAATCACCCTACCATTACACATTAGTGTAAGTGCGTACAACCTGAACGGGTAGTAAGAAGTGGAGATAATAACAATATAAGAAAAACCAAATTAATTTTAATTTTCCATTTATTTAATATATTTAACATGCACCTTTTTAACCGACTGATTATATCAGCACACGAACTTAAATCTACAACATAAACAACATCCAGTCCCCCAGCCGTTAATTCATCAATGTTAAAGGGGAAACTCCCATTCACCAACGATATATATTTTTTGGCCAGGCCAGGAATTGAACCTAGATTAGATAGATTTATAGCCAGACTCGATTTTCTCGTTAGAGGCTACGCCCCTTAACCTCCTGTGTGTTTTCTTTGCAAGTGGATGTAAACTAATGTAATTCCAGAGCCGTTTTTTGATAGGTCTTACCGTTTAGCCACAAGAGACCTCCAAAGTCCGGGCACAAATTTATCTGATTTCCAAACCCTTCCTTCACCTCTGAAAAGACGAGTATTAATCACAATTTGTGAATGTGTGGAATTCCAGGCCTCCACCGTGGTTCGTATCCTACGTTAAACTGTATGTCTTCCATTCCATCTCGCAATCACCCTACCATTACACATTAGTGTAAGTGCGTACAACCTGAACGGGTAGTAAGAAGTGGAGATAATAACAATATAAGAAAAACCAAATTAATTTTAATTTTCCATTTATTTAATATATTTAACATGCACCTTTTTAACCGACTGATTATATCAGCACACGAACTTAAATCTACAACATAAACAACATCCAGTCCCCCAGCCGTTAATTCATCAATGTTAAAGGGGAAACTCCCATTCACCAACGATATATATTTTTTGGCCAGGCCAGGAATTGAACCTAGATTAGATAGATTTATAGCCAGACTCGATTTTCTCGTTAGAGGCTACGCCCCTTAACCTCCTGTGTGTTTTCTTTGCAAGTGGATGTAAACTAATGTAATTCCAGAGCCGTTTTTTGATAGGTCTTACCGTTTAGCCACAAGAGACCTCCAAAGAAAGATACGCACCGACTTTAAAGTTGCTCCGACATTTTGAATTTTTATTCGGGGGTTACATTTTTTTATTTTTTTGAAATTTTTCCGTCAGTTACAGACTATAAGCTATAATTTTGCCAAATTTCAAGTTTCTAGCACATCTGGAATTGGGTAAACATTAATGTCAGTGAGTGAGTCAGCTGTGTGGCTTTATAGTATAATAATAATAATAATAATAATAATAATAATAACACGCTACCGACTGAGTTAAGGTGTTGGACATCAAATCGAAAAATGGCACATAAATTTCGGAAACGAAGCACGAACTTAAATGCTCTACCAATGAGCTACCCAGGAATTGTCCCTTACTTCAGTTCATTCTCCAATCATAGTTTAAGGCAGCGTCTGTGATGGATATACATTTTTTTGTTTTTCTATAACCTTCAGAGAAAGAAGAGTTGTGATCGTCAACAAATTTGAACTCCTTATTTTGATAAATGTCGACGTTTCATATTCTCCTGAAACGAAAAAAAAATGTGTTTTAGCGATGCCGTCTTTGTGCTTGTAATTCTGGCTAGAAGACGAAACATTTTTAATCATGCTGAAACTTGGTATTTAGTATTTTTACAAGGTTCCATTGAGGGGTATTTTGGAATAAAATATCTAACTCTAAAAGTAAGTGTAGTTTACTTAATGTTAAAACAAAAAAAATATTTTTTTCAGGAAATTCATAATAGCACTTTTGATTAAATATTGTATTTAGGCGTTGTTTAACGTTTTAATTAAAATGGCTACTCTTGTTTTCTAGTAAACATGAAAATAAGTGTATTTTACATAAGTGGTAACTTTTAATTATACCTCCGCGAATATTTGAGAAATAAAACCAATTTATCATCATAAAGGTATGGTACACAATTGAAAATAAAAATATTTTAATTTGTAATGTATTTTTATAAAACCAATTGTTTCTGAGCTATGAGCTAACATATGAATATTTTTATGGAGCATTTTGAATTATGACATTAATATCTACATTCCTTGTTGGACAGGTAGTTCTTTTTTCTCAATAGTTCTGTAGTGGTGTATGTTATTCAATGTATGCTCTTTGGTTGAGTGATTGTGTAACAATATATATTATTTCGTTTTGAAAATCTCACGAGTTTTTAATGAATATATATATTTCAAGATGAAAGTATGAGAAATTCTTCGTGGCACACCTTATAATATCTTTTTTTTTATCACCACGTATCTCTGCCAGTTCAGGTTATACACATACAGTATTATAATTACCCCAGAAAATGATGTCTCAGCCAACACCTCTAAGGATTCCATGATTTCAAACCTACACTCCATTTACCCTGAAATCTGACAGCATTACCTTGACGGATTACACTATGACCCTATCTTTTAAGCTAAACCATAGTTTAATCCAACAAGGTATCCTTGGTATATTTGAGGGTAGACAGTGTATAAAAGAGGGTGTTAAAGGACACGATAAAATACCAGTGTTTGTGCAGTTTTTATAGAAAAACATATTTTGGGCAAAATAAATAAAATATTGCTCAGTAAAAACATAGAGATTAGTTTTCTCCAAATGCTGGTATCAAAATTTGTAGAATATCTGTTATGAGCATAACAGTATTGGATGACAAACTATTTAAATGAAGAGGAAAGGTTGTCATTAAATCCCAGTACACCCTTGACAAATATTCAACAACTGTTGATATAACCATGTGAAAAAAAAAATTAAACCAAACATTGCTACTGGAGAAATATTTGACTTCTTTTAAAAAAAATAATAATAATTTCCTCTAAAGATTGAAAAAATACTGGCCATCTCACACGTACCCCTCCAACCCCCCACCCATACCCACTTAAGTCATATTAAAAAAAATGACCATAAGCTTGTGATAATTACTAGATGGCTCAAGCTAAAAGTTCTATGTTCACTGGTGGTTTCTTTCTTTCTCTTTCAATATTGTACATTGTTGAATGAGGAAACTGTACGGACATTATTGTGAAACAGCGTTGTCATTCTCTTGTTTTCCTTTTGTCAATTTTCCCTTGATTGTAAGACAAAATTTTGCAGCGCTGTCTAGTCGATGTTGCCAGTAGTTCCTTCTTACACCAGTACACCTACTTCTAACATAACTGAAAGCGAGAAAATTTGGCAACAGTTAATAGAGGGAGAATAAAGATAAAGCTTTCCTCAATAAGACCAGCAGTTCCCTTAATGGTGATAGCTATGTAAAGGTATGAGTGCTTGGGTGCTTAAATTTATTATTATTTATTATTATTATTATTATTATTATTATTATTTAGCACCACGTCTTACTACCCATTCGGGTTATACGCTTTAAGTACTAATTACGTTAATAGATTAGGAATTGGGAAGTTTGAATTAGAAAAAGCGAACCCGCATTTGCGTGGAGGGAGAGTGGAAAACCATTTAGAAAAAATTACCTCCAGTTCACCCGACCTCAGAAGTCGACTAACTCGCGTTAGCCAACTACGTATCCGAGGTGGGTCTTAGGTGCTTAAAACTAAAATGATTTACAAAAACACTTTGGACTCAAGAATTAGGAAACATCGTTAAGTGAAAAATAACATAAAAGCTGGACATTAGAATCAAGCCTGGGACCTTTGGCTTTGCGTGACAACTTTAGATAGCTTTCTGTTTAATCATCGAATCTCTAATTTTCCATTAAACAAATAATATAAAGGTTCCTAATTTGATTTTATTAGTATTAAAATTGAATTTGAAGCTCAAAACATTCTAGGGATTGCAGCAATATCCAAGGAACAGGGGACTACAGTTTCAATTTTTACGTATCTTTTTTCATTTCTTTATCAAAAATATCTTTATTTTATAAATAATTATGTTTAATACAACACAAGACAATTTATATATGCATATTTACATCATCTGATCATATTACTGTTTTAATGAAATTTGACTCAAAAGTCCACAACTTTTAATATGTTTCAAACTATTTAGTTGTTTGTTAAAACCTCAATGATTGTATTATATAATATGTCATCATAGGATATTATAGCTTGTAATTATTGTTACCAAAAACTTTTTCGTTCTTAATTCAAAGTATAATCCCTATATTATTTTTATATTCCATCATACATATCTATATTTTCAACGCTAAATCAACACAATTTGTCAACTTTAATAAAAATTGAATTCTACTACTAATAATGCCTCATTTGAGTAAGTATTGAGCATAGAACAATATGATTGGTCGACCAAATGGTATCTTCCTCATGCCCTAGTCCTTGTTAGTTGCAGGTCTAAGCTCTCAGTGGTTTATGTGTCGTGAATCATCTTAATCGCATTGCAGCGATCATGGTTGATGGAGCTTGCTACGTACTTCAATTAGCAATGACGTCACCACTAATCGCCTTGAGGTGCCGGCTGGCGTAGCTAGCTGTTAGCTGATGTTGATCAATGCAGCTCGATAAATAGTTGTCGATGATTGCATTGCCCTATTACTTAATTATTTATTTACTCCATGGCATGTGAGGAATGCCAGGCCTCCACCGTGGTTCGGATTCCACGTTAAACTGTAGGTCCTCCATTTCATCTCACAATCACCCAACCATTAAACATTAGCGAAAGTGCGTATAACCCGAACGGGTAGTAAGACGCGGTGCTAATAATAATAATAATAGTAATACTCCATGGCAGTAGGGAATCTTATATAAAGTTCATTGACACACTTACGTACGCCACATATTCCTATCCTGAGATAGTTTTATCCAGTCGATCTCATTACATCATATCCCTAGCTTGAGCTAATTTTATCCAATCCACCTCATTATAAACTATCCCTATCCTGAACTAGTACTTATCCAGTCCATAATTTTACACTCTATCCTTAACTTGAGCTAGTTCTTTCCCGGTCACCTCATTGCAACCTATCTCTATTTTGTGACGTTATTTACCACCCTATCATGTATTTCCCTATGTCTTATACTTTTTGGGAATTGTTTCCAATTTAATTTCGTGTGAAATTAAGGACCTCAAAATTCGGCCGTGGTGTCACCGGCCTGCTAATAACACTATTTACAGCCATTCAATAAAATAAAAGGACAGAAGGAACAACGTATAACATTGTTTTAAATAATTTAAATAAGGAATTTTGATTTAAGGAAGAACACTTACATTTTATTAAACATATTAATTATCCTTCTAAGAAGTTTGTTTGACTCTTGTATTTATTTTCAAAGTCGACCATGATTGTTTTAACGCATGCGCAGATCCATCAAACAAGTGAGGGGTGGATCTCGTGATTGTAAAAGGAGAAAAAAAAGAAGAAACAAGGCAAGAGGTATATAACTCTAAACTAGCGCACTTTTCAATTTTGACTGATAGAAATAAACATTTAATTCTTTTATGAAAACATTGTTCATATTCATTGGCATATATTTCAATATTAAACCTGCATTGTATTTGATTTTTATCCCTAGTCCATAGCTAATAAATAAAAACAAAAGATAAAATGTTGGCTTTTTTTTGGACTTGGAAATAAAGAATAGAACATTTTAAAATTTGATTTTGGACGACTATCTAGAGGAGACTGGGTCTTCTTCCTCGGTGTTGGTCTAACAAGGAACCAAATCTGTGGAGCTCCTAATTCAAATTATTTTTAAAGTGAATTAACGGTCGTAATTTAAAATACAATTAGCAAAAATGGAAAGCTAAGTGTGTGTGAAAGAACTAGACTGTTTATTTTTGTTTAAATTGTGGAAGAATTTGAATTACAAAAGTGAAACAAATTTCTGAAGTTGGTGTTTCAATATGGACTAATTTATGGGTGAGGTCAAGCCAACTCTTCAACTTTTTTTTTTTCTCTTCAATAAAAATCAGAATTCATTTAAGAACTTTCAGAAAAAGACTATCTAATTCAGATAATTAATTAACATTTTATTTTATGTCTAAATATTAATAATATAATTTTTTTCTCTCTTCCATTTGTTTCAACAATACTATTTTATAATTTGTTAAATTAGAATTATAAATATCCTGAATTCCATAGGTAGGATCGGGATGTGGTAAAAAGGGAAACAATAATAAATCCACTAAAGTTCCAACAATTGTCTATTTTATACATTTTTTTATTGTAGTCTAAATTACTACAGTTTGTTCCAACAATCAATTTTTTTAGAGTGTTCATGTTTTAGTTTTAAGTTTCCCCAGTGGTCTCGAATGTTGAGAGTAGTCATGCCACTGTCTGAATTAGCCGAGGTAAATGTTTTTATTTAATTTTTATTTTTATTACTATTTTTCTCCTAGATCCTAGGGGTGGCACAATTTTTATACATCTTGATGTTAACTCCTGTTGTTATGTAAAACATATTTAGAAGACACTGAAAGTACACTAGAACTAGTGATATAGATATAGGAAGAAATTTTATATTGTGTTATTTTATAATAAATTACTACAATTTTGAGCTTGTGATCCAGTCCTTTTCATTACACCCTATCCCTATTTTTAGCTAGGTCTATTCAGTCCACTTCATTACAATCTAACCTCATCCTGAGCTAGTTCCATCTAGGCCATCTCTTGACAATCTATCCCTATTTTGAGCTAGTTCTATCCAGTCCAACACATTACACCCCATCCCTATCCTGACATAAATCTATCCAGCCTCTCTCATAACAATTTATCCCTATCTTGAGCTAGTATTATCCAGTACACCTCATTACACCATGTTTCTTGAGCGAGTTCCATCCAGTCCACCGCTTTACACCCTATCCCTATCTTGAGCTAGCTCTGTCCAGTCCAACTCATCACTCTATCTTGAGCTAGTTCTACCCAGTCCACCTCATTACACCCTATCCCTATCATGATCTAGGTATATCCAGTCCACCTCATTACAGCATATCTCTTTCAGAACCCTTCTAGAACAAGCTTATCATCTATGTATTTACGTCTTCCTACTTGTCTTTTCCCATTGGGTTTGTCAGTCAATACCCTGAACATGGTTGTCTCTTCCGTTAAAAAATCAATTAAAATACAAACTCAAGTTTAACGACGTCAAAACTTCTTACTAATGATTCGGTCCAAACGTATATTAGTTACGCTTGTTGAATAGAGAAGAGGAATTTGGGCACTATCGTAAGCGCACCAGTATTTGTGTAAAAGGAGAGAGGAACAAATATTTGAGATAATTAACTCTGGTTTAAATGAGAGGGTGAGTTACTCTTAAATTTATATTTTAAAATAAAGATACATAATAAATATTACCGCTAAGGGTTTTTTTACATTATGAATAAGATAATTCTGAGTATTTCATTGTAGAATAAGGTTTATACAAAAAAAAATCTGATACTTTAATTTGGGAATTTAAGGGAAGTTATAAATGTCAATGCTTTTACGGTTTTTGTATCAAAAATGTTTATTCAAAAGAAATCAACTATTGCTTTGTAAGAAATATAGAGTTTAATTTTCTTCACGTGGTGATATCAACAGTTTGTTGAATATCTGTCAAGAGTGTCTTGGGATTTAATGACAACTATTATTCTTCATTTAAAAAGTTTCTCATTTAATGCAGCTATGCTCATTACAGATATTCTAGAACTGTGGATATCACAATGTGAAGAAAATTAAGCTCTATAAATCTAATGGAGCAATATTTAATTTATTTTGGCAAAAAAAAAAAAATTTTGTATCAAAATTGAAAAAGAAACACTGCCCTTTTCTCGCGTCCCATACACTCTTACCTTAACGCGTAGTAATAAGTCAAAGTGTCACCGACGGGACATTCGAGAGGATTGCCCCTATACCCCACCACCCCCTATACACTCCTCCCACCACCATACCTGACAATGTGATTGGTTCTTTGCCGTGTCGGGTTCTCCGAGACAAATCCAAAGAATCCCTAGGGCACTTCCTTGTCCTTCTGCTCTTCCTTAGGAGCGCGGTGCTCCGGTTTCTAATCAACCCGTTATTTGGCGGGAATTCAATTTCGCTCCACGGCTATATTTGAAGGAGATAAGGTTTCGCCAATTTTTTTCCCTCTAGGTCTCCCTTCCCCCTTCTTTAACAACCCACACTTTTCTTGGATAACTTTTTTTATCCTTTTTTTTTCACTTCTCATGTGTTTCATTTTCAATTTCGTTCAAATGTTAGTTAGTTGTACTTTTGCGTTACATATATATATATATATTTGCGTTACATATATATATACATATACATATATATGTATATATATTTATCAGATTTGAAGAGAAATTTTTACCAAAGGATGTTTACAAAATAAATCCCCTAGAAAGTCGATCATGTGATCTATTTTCAAAATATATATATTTTTTAAAAATTTTGTGATATTATACAGTTTTAAATAAATAGAATAAATAAATACAAATTTTACCTACCTCCTTTTAATATAAATATGATTATTTATTTCATTTTGGAAGTAAATTCAATTTAAAATTCAATTTTAAAAACAAATATCTAGTGTAGGAGATACATAAGAAAAGTGATCGTTTTGCTTATTTATATAAATGTAAATAGATACATTTTTGATAGATATATTCAATATTGAATTAAAAGTATTTTGTTTTTATATGCAATTTTTGAAAACTACTAATGTATTCAATTAGAACAGCCCTAAGATTAAACTTACTAATGATAAAGTTATACAAATCAACGATAAATCTGCCATTCTAATTGAAATTTACACGTTTATGAAATTGTTTACGTTCTCATATCAAGAGAAAGTTTTGTGACTGTGAAAAAATTTATCTCGAAATGATGACGAATATTTACGTTTTATATAAACACCCATTCTAAAAAGTAAATTTTACAATTTTGACTGTCCCCATGTCCGTCTGTCTGTCCCTGTCCACAAATCCAAAACAATATGGTGGATTTTGTTCAAATTTGATGCTTAGATTTTAAAAGGCTATATCGCAAAACTGTTGGTTTTTTTTACCCTTGCTTTTCAATTAAGGGTGGATAATTGAAGAGTTTTTTTTTTACTTTAAAATTCTTCGAAAATTGCTCTTAACGATTTTTTTAAAAATGCATGTCAATGATTTGATTTACATGACAAATAGCACTGTATAATTGGCTTTGGGGCCAACATTTGTTGAAGGGTGGTTTGCTGGAAGGACATTTTTGAAAATTATTACACTTCAAAAATAGCCCTGACTATTTTGTATTAAATATTTATCTGGAAATTGTGTTGTATGACAAATACAAATTTACAACTTTTGAGGGGGTGAAAAATCATTTATGTGTAGTTGACTCAAGATTCATTTTTCAAAAAAGGAAATATTTTACAAAGGGCTCAAGCGATTTGGTTCCAAATGGGTAGTTTGGTAGTGTTGTACATGACAAATAATAAGTGAATACTTGGTTTTGAATTAAAATTTGGCTAAGGATCGTTTGATGATGAGGGTTTTTTGAAAATTCAAATTATGTTGAATATGGCTATAACGATCTTGTTTAGAATGTACAGTATATCTGGAGAGTATTTGACGGGAATATGACAAATTAAGCTGTATAATTGTTTTCAGGTTAGTTTAAGGGGAATTCGGTTTTGGATAGGTTAGTGATTACTCTTTTTTAAATTTGAATATTTAAAAATATGTTCTTGCGATTTGGTTTCAAAATTTATATTGGAAGACTATTTTACATGATCAATAATTATGTAAATAGATCATTCTAAAATAAATTATTTCAAGGTTAGTTTAAGCTAGAACATATTCAGAAAATGTGATTTTTTTGGAAATTACCTTAAAAATGGAATTAAAATAAAATCTGAAAAGAGTATTTCATTATAAATAAGAGTGTGTTTTTATTTTTTAAATTAACAAATATTCATAGGGTAAATTACAATTATTATTTTTTTAGTCTTACACTTTGTTAACTATATTTGAACAATTTGGTTTATAATTTATATATGGCGTGATTAATATGATTAACAATATGATGTTGTTTTGATGAGTAAAACATAATTAATTTAATTTAAGAAAAACTTTTTTAAATTATAGGCCTACTTGAAGCCATAATACACAATATGAGGGAGTTTGTGTGATTAGTGTTTTACCATTTATTTTATATATACTTGAGCGGTTAAATTCAATCTTTACTAAATTAGATATTTTAATTTTAGTCAGCAAATCTCAAACTATTTATTTAATTATAATTTTTTTTTCAGTTAGTCACAATTATGAATACATTTTTAAAGCATATAATATAAAAATTTCTAATCTCAAAAGCTATAAAATTTGAACCAAAATGGAGGTAAATATTAATTACAAAATTACAAACTCTTTGGATTCAACCAATGGTCTTATTTACCAAATATTGATACATACAAGTACAATTAGAAATTAATCTGTTTTAAATTTAAAAATTATTTCATGTAACCATATATTTAATTTCAATTTAATTTATTATACCTAGTGCTGACAAAGTCGTGAAACCTACTACAAGCCAGCACTGAAAAATACACCAGTACCTTACAACCTTAAACTAATTGATGTAAGGAACGTTATAATATAATTTTAATCAAGTTCACACAATTTTTTTTGTAGAGATGTAACACCCCCTTAAACACCCGTCGGGAATCCGGCAGATAATTCTCATCAACAACAAACCAGTTAAGACATCTCTATCCCTTTTATCTGTGGAGCCATCGGTACAGGTTGGCTAGTGAATAATAAAATATCATTATGCCTTATTTAACATTAATTATTCTCCTTGGTGACCTGGCGGTCTAGGGGTAAGGTGTCAGACTTCTGTGCTGGCGGCCGGGGTTCAATCCTCGGTCCCGGCACAGATTTATCCCGGCACAGATTTATCTGATTACCAAACCCTTCCTTCACCTCTGACAAGACGTGTATTAATCACAACATGTGAATGTGGGGAATTCCGGCCTCCACCGTGGTTCGGATTCCACGTTAAACTGTAGGTCCTCCATTTCATCTCACAATCACCCCACCATTATAAATTAGCGTAAGTGCGTACAATTAGAACAGGTAGTAAGACGCGGTGCTAATAATAATAATAATAATAATAATAATAATAATAATAATAATAATTATTATTATTATTATTATTCTCCTTAATGGTTTTCTCTTGATTTTTATTATATTAAGTCTCATTCAGTTACAATCAGATTTAATTGAAAAGATTATTTTTTTGACGAATATAAAAGTTACAAAACATTTGTTCTTGTAGGCCTAATCATACTTCAAGTGGGGTGATAAGCAATTGTCAACTTAAATAGAAACTATCAAAACTTATGATATTTTAATAAAATAGTAAAATGTTTTCAAGTTTAAAGAAAAAGAGGTTTGTATTTTCTAAAAAAAAACTTCATATTAGAATCCTAATATAAAACAGATACCAAATAATGAGAATATGAACGAATAATTTTAACGTTTTAATTATTTCAGGAAAGGGAACTAAAAGCCATATAAAAGAACCATCTCACGCACATCGATTGTCATACAAACCACCCACCCCTCTACTCGCTTACAACACACATTCTTGCCGGCGTCCATAGAAAAAAAACAAACAAAAAAAAACACAGTCTACAACCCGACGCCATAAATATGTCGTCACAAGCACGCTAATAGATTAAAAGTCCCCGTTGCGCGAGTGACGCCCATCCAATAAAAACTACATCGCTTAGCTATCGCGTAACGGCGCTGCTGTTGCAGGCGTGCCAGATACTGAAAAATAGAAATACTTCTTTTTATCTCAGTCCAAGAGATATATGTTTTCGCTAGATTGGTAATGCTGTTTTCATAAGCAGCACAAAATGCCAAAACTTAAATACAAAGTTTATATTATTGATTTGTTTTATATTAGGGTAGTTTCAGTTGAATTATATTAGTACGAGTCTTAATCTTAAAGCCAGAAAATGTACTGTATCCACTTTCATGTATTTATATGTTAAGTCATGTAATCTGCAGCCGTCAATTTTGATAGATATTAATCATCAATACCTATAAAATCATAATCATAACCATTATGAAGAGCTGCCAGCCGTTGGCTGGGTCTGTTTGAAACAAAAGTTTCTCCAACATATCCTTTCCTCCCAACATCTCCCTCCCTCCACTTTAGCCAAGCCATCTCCTCTTTCCTCCACACTCCTCCTTACTCCCTGCCTCTTGGTCTTCCACTCAGCCTCCTACCCCCTCACCTACACGTCCAACATCCACCTGGGCATCCTTTCCTCCTCCATTCTTCTCACATGGCCATACCACCTTAATGGTTCCTTCTTTATCCTGTACTAGACTCGCTCTTCCTTTACTATTCTTCTTATTCTCTCATTTCTCATCCTGTTAAATTCTGTTACAACTATCTAGCTTCCCAAGAATATCATTAAATAGAAAAAAGCACTAGAAAAATAGTAATATGTATTTTTTTTTTTGCACAGTAAAATCTATTTCTATTTATTTTTAAAACCTTTCCTATGAAAAGTGGACTGTAGCGATCTAAATGAATGCGGTATAACCCACACGGATCACACGTAAATATACATCAATCTCATTTTGAATGGTATGACAGTGTTAGAGATTTGAACCCAAAACTACCTCTCACTCTTTTTTTTCCAACAAAACACTGGTTCCTTTTTTTAAATTTGACCTTACCCATTAATTATTTTAGTGTAAGTATGCGAAAATCATGGACTCTAAGCAAAGGGGAAGATATTTTGTACATATGAGAAGGATATAACACCTAATTAAATAATACATTAATTAAGATATATCTGGAGCGTGGGCGGTAAACAACTATTATATATCCAGTCTTACCTACTTGGTATAGTATTGTGACTGTTACCTTCCATCCCGTAGTCTCGGGGTTCAATACCAGCCTTGTGCAATGTAATTACTACACGTCATCTAGAAATAAACGTTTTAACCCCTGAACTAGTCTTGAAATTATCTAAAGAAATTTGTATCTAAATTTTTCTAAAACTAATTAAAAAAGATTAAAAACGTGACCTCTGATAGTTTTGGAAAGACAAAATCGACAAAAGATGTCTCATCACGATTGTATTAAAAAAAAAGATTTGATCCTACTGTAAAGTTATTATTAATAATAATAATATTTAGCACCATGTCTTACTACCCGTTCGAGTTATACGCTGTAAGTACTAATTACTCTAATGGATTAAGAATTGGGGAGGTTTAATTAGAGGAAGTGAACCCGCATTAGCGTGGAGGGAGAGTGGAAAACCATTTAGAACCCCTCCCGCCCCCAGTTCACCCTACCGAGATTCGAACCTCGATCTCCCCGTCCTCAGCGGTCGAGCTCAACACGACAAGCGCGTTAGCCAACTACGCCACCGAGGGGGGTTGTAAGTTATTCAATGTTTTTTGGACCACCCTTAGTATTTTACCCAGTCAAAGAAGGTGGGATTACCTCTAGACAAGTTAATCCCATATAGTTACATCTTTTAAACCAAGAGTTTTTTCTTTTCTCTTAGTCATTATAAATAAAGTTTGCCTTTCTCTGTTTGTCTAATCATCTGGAGACAAGGATCTCACTCACCCTTAAAAAAGAAATTTCACTTGAAAAACTTTAATACTTAAAATTCAAAAGTAATCTTTAATAAAATCGAGCAAGTATAAAAAACACATTTCTTTCCATTTAAATTGAAATATAAAATGGTTTTGTTTTAATTTTTTTTTATAACTATCTATGTTTGTTCTGGTTATTCAAAATTTTAACAATTTATTTTAAAAATAGGTAAAGGTTTTTGTAAATTAATTTATCCTTTCAAACATGAAGAGATTAAACGGCTATTGAAATAAGTTAATTGTAAAGAGATAATATTTAACATCTCGTTACAACCCCATCTTCCAGATCTTATCACAAAGACATCTCTCTCGTATAATCTGGTTTTTAGGGCTCAAATCACAACAAGATATAATACAGAATTTTTTGCCTAAAATTTACCTTCACTTCCTCCACGTAAACTCGGGTACATTCCTTTAAAATGCAACCACCTTCGCCCTGTCGTTTAAATTTTAATACACAGTTATCCCAGATGGATAGTATGATTCAACACACGTACAAATGTATGTTTTTTTGATTTATAATACATTATAAACCAATTCAAATATAATTTAAGTTTGGTTTTAATTTCATGTATTTAACGTGCGATTTCTGAACCAACTTATTATATTATCACACGACTTATAAACTAAATCGAATTTAGAACATACACAACATCCAACCCCCAGCCGTTTAATTCTTCACTGTGAAAGATGAAACCCATATTTGAACAATAATATTTTTCAGCCATGCCAGTAGACAGACACTTTACTGACTGAGCAAAGATGTGGGACTGACACGTCATTTATTGAACTAGGATATCAGACTTTCTGATCATATTTGTGAAATACAAAATGGTATGTTGTCTTAGATAGGTGTACTAGGGGTGATTTTATACATGTAATCTATCACTGTTGTTTTTTACTTTCTCTCAACGCCTCGGAGAGAGAAGTATTGCAATCGTAATAAAAATAATAGAACTCGAGATTTTGATAAGTGTCGACGTTTCTTGACCCTTGAAACCGAAAAGGTGATATTCTCGATTCCGTCTGTATGTGTGTCTGCATCTCGGACTAAATTATTGTTAGCACTGCATCTTACTACCCGTTCGGGTTGTACGCACTTACTATAATGAGTAATGTTAGGGTGATTGTGAGATGAAATGGAGGACCTACAGTTTAACGTGGAATCCGAACCACGGTGGAGGCCTGGCATTCCCCAACATTCACAAGTTGTGATTAATACACGTTTTGTCAGAGTTGAAGGAAGGGTTTGGTAATCGGATAAATCTGTTCCAGGACCAAGGATTGAACCCCGGACCCCAACACAAAAGTCTGACACCTTACCCCTAATCCAACAGGTCACCTACATCTCGGACTAAAGTCGAAACGGTTTTAGCGATTGGGCTAGAACTGGGTACTTAGGGTTTTAATAAGTTTATTCAAAGGTGTTTTTGGAATTAGATATCCAACTCTAAAATCAAGAGGTAGTAAGATTTTCTCAAAATCAGGTCTAACGATCTTAATAAAATGTTGTATTTAGACACTGTTTAACATTAAAAAAAAATTGTGCCTTACATTTAGCCATAAAAATAACTTAAAGTGTAATTTACATAAGCAGAAATTTCACAAATCTATTCGGTGCACCGTACCTTTTATTTAGTTAACCCTTACACTCCAATGTGGATTCATCTCCTAAAATATACCTTCCTAATACCTCCCTGCAGGATGGAAACTAAATGGTTGATGCTGTGTATTAAATTAATAGTTATTACAATAATAAAATTATTATAATATTATTATTATTATTATTAGCACAGCGTCTTACTACCCGTTCGGGTTGTACGCACTTACGCTAATGTGAAATGGTAGGGTGATTGTGAGATGCAAATGAAGGACCTACAGTTTAACGTGGAATCCGAACCACGGCGGAGGCCTGGCATTCCCCACATTCACAAGATGTCTTGTCAGAGTTGAAGGAAGGGTTTGGTAATCGGATAAATCTGTGCCGTGACCGAGGATTGAACCCCGGCCGCCAGCATAGAAGTCTGACACCTTACCCCTAGACCGCCAGGTCACCTACAATATTAAAAGAAACTTCAATATATTTCACGTGTTATTTTTATATTCACAATTTTCATGGGAATAACTTAACTGATAGCTAGAAAAGCTTTTAGATCTATGTTAACGTATTCATACGTAAGATCATGTGTTTGCAGTTGTTACTTTTGATAGATTTTATCAATATATATTAAAATAAAAATAAAAATTAATGTTATAATTTTTGACCATGACAAATAATTGTTTGTATTTTCTTAAAGTTTCTCCCTACACAAATTCCAATATAAAAAGCTACATATATATCGTCTTAAAAACCTAACCAAATCTAAGAAAGCATACCCAATACCAGGCCACCCCACGATTTAATCAAAATCCAAAATCTAAGAACTAGTTATTAATTCTCCCCTGGACAAAATAAGGGTTATATAGACATTTAAACCTCCCCTTATCCCCCCTACATACCTTAAGATGGTTAGGGGACGTGGAAAAAAAGGTCATTGTTCTATAGTTTTTGTATCAAAACTTTTTTTTTTAAATAAATGAAATATTTCTTTAGTAAAAACAAATAGTTTAATTTTCTTCACACGGTGATATCAACAGTTGTTGAATACCTGCGAAAGATGTCTTGGAATTTGATGACAACTTTTTTTTCTTCGTTTAAAATGTTTCACATCTAATTCCCCAATGCTCATGACAAATATTTAACAACTTGTTGATATCCACCATATGAAGAAAATTTAAAAAAAATTGTGTTTATACTGAGGCAATATTTGATTTTGTCCAAACAAATGTTTTGCTATCAAAAGAACTCAAGAACATTTTATCGCCTCCCTAAACTCGCTTTAACCAACGAACACTGAACTTTTCTCACCTCCCTACACTCGCCTAAAACTAATATTATTATTATTATTATTATTATTAGCACCGCGTCTTACTACCCATTCGGGTTATACGCATAAAACTAATAACCCCGAACTTTTTTTCGCGTCTCTACACTATCGCCTTAACTTATTAACACACGTTTCTGTCTCAGAACAGAATCGAACCAGTGACCCCTCACTTTTTATGTTGGTTATTTATGTTAAACTGATGCTATAATGATGTATCGAGAGAAGGGTACAGAGTAATGTGGTGTAAAGCGTTGTCATGGTAACGGCATGCTTGTTTACAAGTCTTGGGGGTTTGCAGAGCTTCTTCTTGGCTACAAGTCGGGAAATAGGGGTTGCAGATTTTAAAAAAAAGAAGAGGAAAAGGGGGATATGGAAAAAAAAAAGGAAGCAAGACGTGGTTTGTTAACAAAATGTCTGCTGTTAAGGGAATTATAGTCAGGACCAGAGTAATATGATTTATTTATTTTTCATAAAATAATTTGCCATAGGGATTTTATAAGAGGCAAGCCCTTTTTTCAGAAATAACTATTAGAAACTTAAACTATGATCCAATTTTCGTAGGAAGGGCCTTTTTGCGGTAAACACTGTTGATATTTTACTATCTTATTATTGCTATTTTATATGTATGGATACATTTTTGTGTACGCTCATAAAAATTTCAGTGAGGAGGCGACGGGGAACAATTACGATTTCTGAACTCTCTTAATAATTGGTATTTATACCAGATGGTTCAGGCAGCACTAACCCGTCAAAAGGCTGAGTGCATGCCCAGCTCTGGATGGATAGTAATCACATCAATACAACCTTCGGATTATTCACTCAAGAAAAAAGATAGATAAAGATAATCCATCAATAATGATAGCTTCAGATCACATGACTTTAAAGTAGATCCAGTAGAGTTTTAATAACTTTCAGGCCCTTGCTATACAAATTTGACCGTATATAACCTATGTGAGCAGTTTCCTAGATATATGGTCTAAAACTAGGCGATATGGGTAGTAACCCTGATTTTAGAAATAAAAGTTACCTTATACAAACCTTCTTACTTTTTTTTATTAAATTAATAGCCATTCCTATTACAAAATATTAGTTTTCTATAATGATTGTTCCTTATATTATATTCGTTATATTGTATTTTAATAACTGCATGGTACAGGGGAAAAGAGGGAAGTCACAATACACACATATTTCAGGACAACAACTCATAGAGAGAGGCCTACATAAAACCCCATAATGACCCCACCATTTTTCTTATTGAGGATGTTTCCTACCTGTGACTTCAAGAGGATTAAAATAGGATTTTCCATGTTAATGAATTTACATTTTATTCAGAGACTCATAAAGATATAACTTGTAAACAAAAATCTTAAATTATTAAATAATATTAAAAATAGTTCTACAGTACCACAAAATTATTATTTTCATCTTTAAGTTGTATTTTCATAAACATATTTTTTTTATGAAGGAATCTTCCTGCTAGGATGTAGATTAAAAAAGTCCGTGATGACATAATGTTCATCTAGACTAGAATAGGTAATAGTTAAAAGTTAATTTTAAAATCCAAAATCAATATTTTCAATGTACTAATAATCTAGTGGCTGTGTAAACTCGTTAGAGGAAGAGAGGAGAGTTTATCAGTAGGTAAACAAGAGACCCTCAGGGTGAACTGCTCATTTTCTGGCTGCCAATGATTGTCTAAGAGATGGCAGCACTATCAAAATTATTGTCTAACAGATAGCAGCACTATAAAAATTATTGTCTAAGTGATGACAGCACTAACTCAATGATTATCTAACAGATGGCGACACTAGCTCAATTTGATTTAAAATCTGACTTTCTCCCTTTTCGTCATGTCTCCTTGAATAATTGTTTAAACTTTCTTTTTTTTTACATCGCTTCTTAATATTTGTTTGGGGTATACGTTTATGTACTAATTACGCTAATCGTTTTATGGATAAGGAAGGTTATATTTATAAAAGTTTTATTCACATTTGTTTCGAGGGCAAATGAAAAATTATTTCGGAAAATAACTCCCAATACACCTAACTGAGATTCGAGCCTCTCTACTAGTCATCAGCAGTCTAGTCTGCCATGAGAGTAGCGCGCTGAACCATGCAGCCACTGTAGTGGGTGTTTCAACTCTTACTGGAATTGAAAGAAATTAACTTGGGCTAACAATACAGCCATCTTTGGTTATTTCTTTAATTACAGACGGGATACTTGAAACCTCAATAAATCTTTAAATCCTATGGCATTCAAGAGATTAGAAATTCGTAAGAATCTCTAAAGAGTAATCTCGAATAATATTATGAATATCTAGACTTTAAATAACAATTTTTAGAATCTCTAAAAGGAATAATACACTTTTTTAGTTGGGAGTATGAAAAAAGGACAAAATGTGTAGGCCCACTAATATAATTAATTTACTAAAAAAAAGTATTCAGTTTGTTTTTGTGACGTAACGGAAATGATAAATAAAATATCATTTGTAAGTGGAAGCAAGCCAAGCCTTAAATAATAACTCACTTAAAATTCAAAATTAGAAATTTTCAATTTAAGTTAAATTATATATTTTGTAAATATTCAAGGACTCAAATTTGGATTCGATTGAAAGAGATATTGAAATTTTATACGTAGCCAATATTATATTCTATTAGGCCTAATAGCCTAGAAATAGTGTTACAAGAAATAAAACAGGTTCGAGTTATTCGTACTTACGCTAATGTGTAATGGTAGAGTGATTGTGAGATGAAATGGAGGTCTTACAGTTTAACATGGAATCAGAACCACGGTGGAAGCCTAACATTCCACACATTCCCAAGTTGTGATTAATACACGTCTTGTCAGAGGTGAAGGAAGGGTTTGATAATCATATAAATCTATGCCGGGACCTAGGATTAAACCTCGGACCCCTAGTACAAAGGTTTGTCACCTTGCCCCTAGATCACCATGTCACCTGTGCTAAAACTGTAGTAGTATACTTGATTTGAACAAATTTATATATAGTGGTTTTAATAACTATGGCAAACAGGTTTGGCTAACTTAATTAAATGTATTTTAGGGCATATAATGAAGTGAATAATTTACGGACACCCTGTAATATATAAATTTTACAATGGATAACTTAGGTTTCTTATTTATAAGTAATTTCTAGTCTAAGTGGTCAACCACGTATCTAGAGAAGCCTAATTCGATTCCAGTCCACGCTGAAGAGATAATCACTATTTGTATAGGGGCTGATAATGGTATAAACATAGCAACATAGCAATATATTTAATTCTAAACATGGTCACGACACACAATTCTAGGCTAATTGAGGATTGTTTTCGGGGGTTTGAAGCTTCATAACTGCCATTACCACAGTAAATATTGCAGTTAATACATTTCCTTTCAAGTTAGCGGGGCCCTTAAAAACATTGTGTTTAGCATTTGGATAAGATAATATTGATTTGGTGTATGGAACAAGCTTTTAACTATTTTGAATTAGGTTTTGGGAGTCGAAACTGAGGATACTTTTGTTTCTTACATCACTTGGGCACTAGACACTAATCGTAAGGTGATAAGAGGTAGAGGGGGTATAGTGGGTTAAAACCCCAATCTTTAGACCTAAGCTGACATCTTAAATCAGTTGGTAGCATGTCTGTCTATTGAGCTAAGGGTACCGGGTTCGATTCCTGGCTTGAGCGCAAATATATCATTACTGCATTGAATTAACAGCCTGTGGCTGAATATTGTGTTTGTTATTGACTTAAGTTAGCTTGAAAGTCGTGTTCTGATTTGACCAATCGGTTTGTAAAGTGAACGTTAAACCACCCTAACAGGTGAAAAAAAACTGAACTACGTTACAACATGATATTTAATCATCCTCTATTCACTTATCAAACTGTTTACAATTTTTACGTTAAAGCTGTAAGTCGTTATATACTTATCATAAACGCTAATTTTAAAAATATAATAAAAATTGGCCTACATTGTCTTTTTAATTTACATCAAAAGTTAGATTTGCAGGCAAATAACATGACTTGATTTACATGAAAATGGGTCAAGAAACATTTTCTAACTGTCAGATATTTATATTCGTAAGAAAACTGGGTATATCTTGAATTTGCTCTCTAACGATGAAATAAGGATCATTACCCTCACTCAGGCGGTAGTTTCTTGAACTACGTCTCAATTTCTCATGTCTCATTCGCCAAATACTTCAAACTTTCTCTCATAGATGGTGCTGTTTTTATTTAATTTAACATACTCGTGGATGAATTAAATTGCTTAGACAGATATGTGTTTAGGTTTGCAAAAAAATCCTGGATTAAACTATAATTTTTGATTCGATCTCCACAAAATAATGTTTTAAAAACAAATTAAAACTAATTTAAAACCACTTAAGGTTGGAAGTGTAGGAGACGCGAGTAAGGGTAAGTGTTTTTGGAGTTTTTAAATTTACCAAAATTAAATAAAATATTGTTCCAGTAGAAACACATAGTTTAATATTATTCACATAGTAATATTTGCAGTTATTGAAAATATGTCATGAGCATAACGGTATTAGGTAATAAACCTTTAAAAGGAAGAGAAAAGTTGACATTACATTCCATGACACCCTTGACATATATTTAAAAGAAAAGCTGTTGTTATCACCATGTTAATTAAATCAGAATAACAGAATAAATGTTTGTCTATCTTCTATAATAATAAAAGGGTGTGTTTGTTTGTTTGTGTGCGATGCCCAGCCAAATCTACGGGACACAGAGACCTGAAATTTTTAACATAGGCGGACAGAATGCACCTCAAAGCCGGGTTTTTAAATGTTTAGTTAGCTTTTTAATTAGACTATTCTTTACCAATTTTTGAAGATTTTTTTTTTATCTGGCTTAGAATTAAGTTTCAGAGATACGGCACCATTGCGGGGAGAGGGAGGGGGGGCTTATATAATTCTTATACCACAGTGGGTCACAGGCAACACCGTTCGAGATGGTAGTATTATGTAAATCTGATTTATTTTTGCCAAAATATATTTTGCAATAAAAATTGCAAGAACGCTGACCATTTATCACATTCCCTACACTACAACTTTAAGTTGTATTATTTTTTTTTTTTCGGAATATGTGTGTGGGAAAAACAAACACATTGTACAAATATATGGGACGTTGCACCATAGAGACTTACTCCCGATCTTATCTTAAAATAAATATTTACCATATATTCGTAAAATTTGTGAAACGAAATAATATGCCTATACATTGTTCTATAAATACGACACCAAAGATCATGAATGAAATAATATACATTGTTAATTACTTACTTTATGGCAATAAGAACTAGGAACACTGTTACAGAAAATTTGAGAAATGAGAAACATCTTTGTCTACCAAAGAGCATAAGAATCAAATTATTTTTCAAAAACCTGAATTATAAAGTAAATACATTTTCTTATAGCTATAAAGGTATATTTAAAATAAAAGCAGTATATCTTTAATAGTACTACAACTTTACGATTATAAGTTATTTCCTATCTCAAACAGTTGCGGAGAAATTATGAAAATTGGAAAATTTCCCTTATATAAAATACCCGCAAAGTAATTTTTATGAAAAAATTAGTATCGCCATCTGGTTTATGATGATTTAACAATTTTTAGATGTGCAATTTAATCAAAATCGTTAGAGATAAATTTAATAATATGAATTTTCATTCTTTCTACCCTTAAGTAAACTACCCTTTGTTTTAGGGTTATGTACCTTATTTCAAAAATCCCTTGGGAGTAGCTTATTAAAACCCCAAAAACTAAGTTTGTTTCAGGTCATGCCCAAGGTACAGACACATACAGACGGAAGGCATTGTGATTTTTTTTTCAGGGGTTCATAAAATGCTGACATTTGTCAAAATCTCGAGACAGATTTTTGTAACAATCACAATACACTCTCTCCAAGGTGTCGAAAGGAAGTAATTATGGGAAACTACTATCCTGGAAGGTTATAGGTACTTAGCACGACACCGTTAATATATACACAACTTCTCAATTTCATTTCTACTATGCTAAGCCACTAAGCTGAGCTGCTTGGTTTTAAATTAAATATTTTTGAGTAGATATCCTCACACTGTAGTACTATGTGCCAGTTATCTTAAACTCCTAGGCTTTATTGGGAACTTACCATTTTATTCACCCATATTGACCGAAATAAGTCGCCCCCGAATATAATCTGCACCCTTAAAATATTATCACTATGAAAGGAAAGAAAAAAAAGTCTGAAAATGATTCCACTTTGTAACTAATTCCATAATATTTATTTACTTAGCTTTCCTAGTGTTCATATTATTTACATGAATTTATTGCCAATATTTTGTTGTTGTTAAAACTGTCTTGGTCATTGGCTGTTAGATGCTTTTTTTTAATCATGATCTATGTATTATTAATTATTATTTATTAAACCAGAAAATTCATTCTGACCTCAAAAGGTGTGTAGTTGAATAGTTATTCTTTCCATTGGCATACACAATTCTATAAATTTTTCTTTCTTATTTCATATTTTTTCGAATACATTTGAAATCTAATAATCATATTTTTCATAGCGTAAAAACATAATTAAAAGATTAACACATTTATTTAGTTGTACTATTTTAAAAAGTGATGAATCACAACACAATATCTATTTTACTCAAAACTTAGTAAACATACTAAAGTCTTAACACAATAGAATAACAGTAGCCAACAGACAGCAAACAAATTTCTCCAAAAACCAGTTATTAACAGTAGTAGTAGCAAATATAGTGGGTTTGACTATGTGATTCTTTCAGACATTTTGGCTGAAAGCTAAATTTTATTATTAAAAGCAAAGTTCATATATTTTTCAAATTTTTTTAAGGCACCCTCTTTTATGCAGATTCTACATTATATCGAAATATATCGATACAAGTACAGCAGTTGCCAAAGATATAACATTTGCTATGTGTTATCTAAGGGTTTGATTATATACTACACTGAGGTTTTATAAAGGCTATTTTTGAGGTAAAAAAAATTACGGGCTATTTTCGGCACAGAGCTACACATAATTTAAATTTCACACATAAATTTGGATATTGTATCTACTATATATATTTAGGAAAAAACAAAACAAAACCATTCAAACTATCAAGTTAGTAAGAGCGCTCTGTTGGTAGCGTGTGAAAACAAATATGTTGTATCGATCGCTCAGCCAGTTGAGAGCCATCTGCCAGACAACTGACGAACTTTAACATGGTTTCTAGAAAACAGAGCTTAACTAGATCAGGTAAAACAAACTATTGTGTTACTTAGGGTTCTTATTTTGAATTGTTTTAAAAACAGTTTTAAGATATATATTTTTAACAGATATATATATGAAGAAACCCATTTTACATTTCATACTAATTAAAATTACAATAAATAGCACATTTTCATAGGTGTTAATAACATATAGGCCAACTATTATAATAGGGTATTTTAGATGGTTAGGGATATAATTTCTTCGTCGTGTTCCTTTCCACCTGTCCGAGCTCTATGCTTATATTGTTCTAATAAGGTAATGGATATAGAGCACAATTATTTTAGAATATTGGTACACGCCATCAATTTGAGACAGAGAGAAAGATAAATATATTGAATAAAAAAAATCTTGGTATAACTGACCGGAATTCAAACAACTGAAACAGAACAAATATATGGTCGGGAAAAAAATATTAACAGTAGTAGGACAAAAAAGCTTTGTCTCCTTCAAATGTAACAGTTTATTTAAAAAAATACTTTTGAAAACTGTGCAATGTAGGTTTAATGCCTTAGAAAACGTGTTTGGGTTCTTGAAAAATGAAAGCCAGTAACAAGTGAGTAATGGAAAAAGCTACGGCCGTATTTGAAAGATGGCCTTCAATTCCAAAGTCATGGACGCTAACCACTATACTAGTCATGTCGGGAAGTGTTCAAGGCAATACATCCTCTTTACCTCCTGGGTCAGGAGTGCTAACCACTACACTAGTCATGTCGGGAAGTGTTCAAGGCAATACATCCTCTTTACCTCCTGTGCCAGGAGTGCTAACCACTACACTAGTCAAATTGGGACATGTTCAAGGCAATACATCCTCTTAACCTCCTGTGTCAGGAGTGCTAACCACTACACTAGTCATATTGGGAAGTGTTCAAGGCAATACATCCTCTTTACATCCTGTGCCAGGAGTGCTAACCACTACACTAGTCATATTGGGAAGTGTTCAAGGCAATACATCCTCTTTACATCCTGTGCCAGGAGTGCTAACCACTACACTAGTCATATTGGGAAGTGTTCAAGGCAATACATCCTCTTTACATCCTGTGCCAGGAGTGCTAACCACTACACTAGTCATATTGGGAAGTGTTCAAGGCAATACATCCTCTTTACATCCTGTGCCAGGAGTGCTAACCACTACACTAGTCATATTGGGAAGTGTTCAAGGCAATACATCCTCTTTACATCCCGAGTCAGGAGTGCTAACCACTACACTAGTCATATTGGGAAGTGTTCAAGGCAATACATCCTCTTTACATCCTGTGCCAGGAGTGCTAACCACAACACTAGTCAAATTGGGACATGTTCAAGGCAATACATCCTCTTAACCTCCTGTGTCAGGAGTGTTAACCACTACACTAGTCATATTGGGAAGTGTTCAAGGCAATACATCCTCTTAACCTCCTGTGTCAGGAGTGCTAACCACTACACTAGTCATATTGGGAAGTGTTCAAGGCAATACATCCTCTTTACATCCTGTGCCAGGAGTGCTAACCACTACACTAGTCATATTGGGAAGTGTTCAAGGCAATACATCCTCTTTACATCCCGAGTCAGGAGTGCTAACCACTACACTAGTCATATTGGGAAGTGTTCAAGGCAATACATCCTCTTTACATCCTGTGCCAGGAGTGCTAACCACAACACTAGTCAAATTGGGACATGTTCAAGGCAATACATCCTCTTAACCTCCTGTGTCAGGAGTGTTAACCACTACACTAGTCATATTGGGAAGTGTTCAAGGCAATACATCCTCTTAACCTCCTGTGTCAGGAGTGCTAACCACTACACTAGTCATATTGGGAAGTGTTCAAGGCAATACATCCTCTTTACATCCTGTGCCAGGAGTGCTAACCACTACACTAGTCAAATTGGGACATGTTCAAGGCAATACATCCTCTTAACCTCCTGTGTCAGGAGTGTTAACCACTACACTAGTCATATTGGGAAGTGTTCAAGGCAATACATCCTCTTAACCTCCTGTGTCAGGAGTGCTAACCACTACACTAGTCATATTGGGAAGTGTTCAAGGCAATACATCCTCTTTACATCCTGTGCCAGGAGTGCTAACCACAACACTAGTCAAATTGGGACATGTTCAAGGCAATACATCCTCTTAACCTCCTGTGTCAGGAGTGTTAACCACTACACTAGTCATATTGGGAAGTGTTCAAGGCAATACATCCTCTTAACCTCCTGTGTCAGGAGTGCTAACCACTACACTAGTCATATTGGGAAGTGTTCAAGGCAATACATCCTCTTTACATCCCGAGTCAGGAGTGCTAACCACTACACTAGTCATATTGGGAAGTGTTCAAGGCAATACATCCTCTTTACATCCTGTGCCAGGAGTGCTAACCACAACACTAGTCAAATTGGGACATGTTCAAGGCAATACATCCTCTTAACCTCCTGTGTCAGGAGTGTTAACCACTACACTAGTCATATTGGGAAGTGTTCAAGGCAATACATCCTCTTAACCTCCTGTGTCAGGAGTGCTAACCACTACACTAGTCATATTGGGAAGTGTTCAAGGCAATACATCCTCTTTACATCCTGTGCCAGGAGTGCTAACCACAACACTAGTCAAATTGGGACATGTTCAAGGCAATACATCCTCTTAACCTCCTGTGTCAGGAGTGTTAACCACTACACTAGTCATATTGGGAAGTGTTCAAGGCAATACATCCTCTTAACCTCCTGTGTCAGGAGTGCTAACCACTACACTAGTCATATTGGGAAGTGTTCAAGGCAATACATCCTCTTTACATCCTGTGCCAGGAGTGCTAACCACAACACTAGTCAAATTGGGACATGTTCAAGGCAATACATCCTCTTAACCTCCTGTGTCAGGAGTGTTAACCACTACACTAGTCATATTGGGAAGTGTTCAAGGCAATACATCCTCTTAACCTCCTGTGTCAGGAGTGCTAACCACTACACTAGTCATATTGGGAAGTGTTCAAGGCAATACATCCTCTTTACATCCTGTGCCAGGAGTGCTAACCACAACACTAGTCAAATTGGGACATGTTCAAGGCAATACATCCTCTTAACCTCCTGTGTCAGGAGTGTTAACCACTACACTAGTCATATTGGGAAGTGTTCAAGGCAATACATCCTCTTAACCTCCTGTGTCAGGAGTGCTAACCACTACACTAGTCATATTGGGAAGTGTTCAAGGCAATACATCCTCTTTACATCCTGTGCCAGGAGTGCTAACCACAACACTAGTCAAATTGGGACATGTTCAAGGCAATACATCCTCTTAACCTCCTGTGTCAGGATTGTTAACCACTACACTAGTCATATTGGGAAGTGTTCAAGGCAATACATCCTCTTAACCTCCTGTGTCAGGAGTGTTAACCACTACACTAGTCATATTGGGAAGTGTTCAAGGCAATACATCCTCTTTACATCCCGAGTCAGGAGTGCTAACCACTACACTAGTCATATTGGGAAGTGTTCAAGGCAATACATCCTCTTTACATCCTGTGCCAGGAGTGCTAACCACAACACTAGTCAAATTGGGACATGTTCAAGGCAATACATCCTCTTAACCTCCTGTGTCAGGAGTGTTAACCACTACACTAGTCATATTGGGAAGTGTTCAAGGCAATACATCCTCTTAACCTCCTGTGTCAGGAGTGCTAACCACTACACTAGTCATATTGGGAAGTGTTCAAGGCAATACATCCTCTTTACATCCCGAGTCAGGAGTGCTAACCACTACACTAGTCATATTGGGAAGTGTTCAAGGCAATACATCCTCTTTACATCCTGTGCCAGGAGTGCTAACCACAACACTAGTCAAATTGGGACATGTTCAAGGCAATACATCCTCTTAACCTCCTGTGTCAGGATTGTTAACCACTACACTAGTCATATTGGGAAGTGTTCAAGGCAATACATCCTCTTAACCTCCTGTGTCAGGAGTGTTAACCACTACACTAGTCATATTGGGAAGTGTTCAAGGCAATACATCCTCTTTACATCCCGAGTCAGGAGTGCTAACCACTACACTAGTCATATTGGGAAGTGTTCAAGGCAATACATCCTCTTTACATCCTGTGCCAGGAGTGCTAACCACAACACTAGTCAAATTGGGACATGTTCAAGGCAATACATCCTCTTAACCTCCTGTGTCAGGATTGTTAACCACTACACTAGTCATATTGGGAAGTGTTCAAGGCAATACATCCTCTTAACCTCCTGTGTCAGGAGTGCTAACCACTACACTAGTCATATTGGGAAGTGTTCAAGGCAATACATCCTCTTTACATCCTGTGCCAGGAGTGCTAACCACTACACTAGTCAAATTGGGACATGTTCAAGGCAATACATCCTCTTAACCTCCTGTGTCAGGAGTGTTAACCACTACACTAGTCATATTGGGAAGTGTTCAAGGCAATACATCCTCTTTACATCCCGAGTCAGGAGTGCTAACCACTACACTAGTCATATTGGGAAGTGTTCAAGGCAATACATCCTCTTTACATCCTGTGCCAGGAGTGCTAACCACAACACTAGTCAAATTGGGACATGTTCAAGGCAATACATCCTCTTAACCTCCTGTGTCAGGATTGTTAACCACTACACTAGTCATATTGGGAAGTGTTCAAGGCAATACATCCTCTTAACCTCCTGTGTCAGGAGTGCTAACCACTACACTAGTCATATTGGGAAGTGTTCAAGGCAATACATCCTCTTTACATCCTGTGCCAGGAGTGCTAACCACTACACTAGTCAAATTGGGACATGTTCAAGGCAATACATCCTCTTAACCTCCTGTGTCAGGAGTGCTAACCACTACACTAGTCATATTGGGAAGTGTTCAAGGCAATACATCCTCTTTACATCCTGTGCCAGGAGTGCTAACCACAACACTAGTCAAATTGGGACATGTTCAAGGCAATACATCCTCTTAACCTCCTGTGTCAGGAGTGTTAACCACTACACTAGTCATATTGGGAAGTGTTCAAGGCAATACATCCTCTTAACCTCCTGTGTCAGGAGTGCTAACCACTACACTAGTCATATTGGGAAGTGTTCAAGGCAATACATCCTCTTTACATCCTGTGCCAGGAGTGCTAACCACTACACTAGTCAAATTGGGACATGTTCAAGGCAATACATCCTCTTAACCTCCTGTGTCAGGAGTGTTAACCACTACACTAGTCATATTGGGAAGTGTTCAAGGCAATACATCCTCTTTACATCCCGAGTCAGGAGTGCTAACCACTACACTAGTCATATTGGGAAGTGTTCAAGGCAATACATCCTCTTTACATCCTGTGCCAGGAGTGCTAACCACAACACTAGTCAAATTGGGACATGTTCAAGGCAATACATCCTCTTAACCTCCTGTGTCAGGATTGTTAACCACTACACTAGTCATATTGGGAAGTGTTCAAGGCAATACATCCTCTTAACCTCCTGTGTCAGGAGTGCTAACCACTACACTAGTCATATTGGGAAGTGTTCAAGGCAATACATCCTCTTTACATCCTGTGCCAGGAGTGCTAACCACAACACTAGTCAAATTGGGACATGTTCAAGGCAATACATCCTCTTAACCTCCTGTGTCAGGATTGTTAACCACTACACTAGTCATATTGGGAAGTGTTCAAGGCAATACATCCTCTTAACCTCCTGTGTCAGGAGTGCTAACCACTACACTAGTCATATTGGGAAGTGTTCAAGGCAATACATCCTCTTTACATCCTGTGCCAGGAGTGCTAACCACAACACTAGTCAAATTGGGACATGTTCAAGGCAATACATCCTCTTAACCTCCTGTGTCAGGAGTGTTAACCACTACACTAGTCATATTGGGAAGTGTTCAAGGCAATACATCCTCTTAACCTCCTGTGTCAGGAGTGCTAACCACTACACTAGTCATATTGGGAAGTGTTCAAGGCAATACATCCTCTTTACATCCTGTGCCAGGAGTGCTAACCACTACACTAGTCAAATTGGGACATGTTCAAGGCAATACATCCTCTTAACCTCCTGTGTCAGGATTGTTAACCACTACACTAGTCATATTGGGAAGTGTTCAAGGCAATACATCCTCTTTACATCCCGAGTCAGGAGTGCTAACCACAACACTAGTCATATTGGGAAGTGTTCAAGGCAATACATCCTCTTTACATCCTGTGCCAGGAGTGCTAACCACTATACTAGTCAAATTGGGACATGTTCAAGGCAATACATCCTCTTAACCTCCTGTGCCAGGAGTGCTAACCACTACACTAGTCATGTCGGGAAGTGTTCAAAGCAATACATCCTCTTAACCTCCTCCCTTGTCGGGTTAAAGCAAGGAAGAAGCAATCAGGCAAGACCCCCTGCAGAGCTCATCGGTCACTACAGGGAGATTAAAGTGTCAAGGTCGGGATATTATAGGCAACTATACTGCATGTTCGTTAGGAAAGGTGTTAACTGACTGACTTACTTATTTACTCTATGGCATTAGGATTTTGATAGTTCATTACCGCATTCACAAAGGTACGTCACCTATCCCTATCCTGAGCTAATTCTATCCAATCTATCCTATTACACCCTAACTCTCTCAAGTCCATATCATCTGCGTCTGGGTCTTCCCAATGGTCTATTCCCATTGGGTTAGCCATTAAATACCTCGAACGCGGTTATAAATACTCCTATTCGTGCTGCATGACCTGCCCTTTGTAACCTGTGAAATGATAACTCACATAAGGTGACCTGGCGGTCTAGGGGTAAGGTGTCAGACTTCTGTGCTGGGGGTCCGGGGTTCAATCCTCGGTCCCGGCACAGATTTATCTGATTACCAAACCCTTCCTTCACCTCTGACAAGACGTTTATTAATCACAACTTGTGGATGTGTGGAATACCAGGCCTCCATCGTGGTTTGGATCCCACGTTAAACTGTAGGTCCTCCATTTCATCTCACAATCACCCTACCATTGCACATTATCGTAAGTGCGTATAACCCGAACGGGTATTAAGACGCGGTGCTAATAATAATAATAATAATAATAATATTAATGATGATAACTGACGGGTAGAAAAATATATTTACTGCTAACATTGGCTGAAATATACTAATGTCAATGTATTCAGAAATAAATTATTATTTGCTTAGAATTAAATTATATTATAAGTAGAATAGTGCAAGCAAAGAAAGCTTTTCATAACAAGAAGACATTACTGACCATGACTTACATAAATATAGAAATAAGGAAAACGTTCCAAAAGGTATATTTATCGAGACTTGCACTTTACGGATGTGAAGCATTGCCCATTTGCGCAAGTGACAGAAAATTAATGGAAGCATTTGAAACGTGGTGCTGCATAATAATGTTGCATACATCAAGGATGGGTATGGTATCAAATACAGAAGTCCTAGGAAAAGCAAATGAAGAAAGGACATTTTGGAAAGGAATACAGCAAAGAAGAGTTCACGTGGTAGGATACATATCGAGATAGTTTGGCGAAGATAGTTATTGAAGGAGATATGGAAGGGAGGAATTCAAGAGGAAGAGCAAGACTGAAGTACATGAATTAGACAGTGGACGGCTTTGGTAAAAGAAGGCACAAAGAAGTTTCAAATTTGAATATTGATAAGAATAAAAAAGGATAACTGCAGAAATCCAATCACAAGATTGATGACATAATGATAATATTGATACTTTTTTATCAACCAAAAGTGTTATCATATGATAATAATAATACGGCCCAGAATATCATCTCAGAATATATGAAATATTAGTTTTACCGGTTGTTCTCTTTGGTTTTGAAACATGGCTTACCTACTATGACAACAATTAACTTAAATAATTTGAAAAATGTAGTTAGGAGTTTATTTTGTCCAAAAATAGAGGAAGAATCCTGGAAGTGGAGGAGGTTACTTAATGATGTGCTATACTCCTTTTACTCATCAAAATACATTGTTATGATAAACAAACCTCGCAGCTTATGGTGGGCAAGACATTCAGAGCAAATTGGAATTATGTTTTGTATATTGACAGGTAAACTCAAGGAGAAGAGATCATTGGGAATAAATAAGCCACAGACAAGCATACAACAGACCCACAGACTCCAGGTTAAAATGGCTGTGCTCATTGGGAGAGCTTGAATCCTTCAACACGGGAATCACTAACTGCAGCCCAAAAATACAACCTCACTATAAAGCAGGCATTTAAAAAATAAGTTTACCTTAAATGTGGTTTCATGAGAGAGCAGTCAGAAATTGTCTTCTAGTGTCAATAAACTGACTTTAACAACGCTAGGTTCAGGTAGTGGCCACCACCCTCCCCTTTCCCATAAACCGACCCCCAATATCCAAACGAGCTTACCCTGGCTGCAAATTAAAAGAGAACATAGAATACAATCGTCCCTTTTTTTTGTTAACTTGATTATTTGCAAATTGTCTAGTGGTAATCAATTTTCAAATACTTTCGACTAAATACTTCTCTGAAAAGGTTTGATCATTGAAAGGGAGCAAAGTAAGTTGAAGGATATTGATCGTATCTGAACTTTTGTGTTAAGACAACCACCCTTGGAAACTTGCTCTCAAGCCTGTACATTTTACAACGAACAATTTGAGAGCAAGTTTTCCACTTGGAAGTGATGTTATCCCTGAGGACTGCAACTAGCACTCCCCAATGCCCAAGGACTCATCCTGGTTCACGGAGTGCAACGAAACTCCCGGAAGACTGAGTGTCCGGTGTGTGTGTATACCTTGTCTGTGACCTAGGCTTATATGGGAGGATAGTACTAGAATTGACCGGAAAATATCGGGTGTAATGAGGTGGACTGGATATAACTGGCTCAATATAGGGATAGGTTGTAATTAGTTGGACTGGATATAGCTATCTCAATATAAGGATAGGGTGCAATGAACTGGTCTGGATAGAACTAGCTCAAGATAAGGATATGGTGTAATGAGGTAGACTGGGTAGAACTAGTTCAAGATGGGGATAGGGTGTAATGATGTGGATTGGATTGAATTAGCTCAGGATAGGGATATTAGGTAATGAAGTGTACTGGGTATAACTAGTTCAAGATAGGGATAAGGTGTAATGAGTTGGACTAGATAGAACTAGCTCAAGCTAGGGATAGGGTGTAATGAGTTGGTCTGGATAGAACTAGCTCAAGATAAGGATAGGGTGTAATGAGGTAGACTGGGTAGAACTAGTTCAAGATGGAGATAGGGTGTAATGATGTGGACTGGATTGAATTAGCTCAGGATAGGGATATTAGGTAATGAAGTGTACTGGGTATAACTAGTTCAAGATAGGGATAAGGTGTAATGAGATTGGACTAGATAGAACTAGCTCAAGCTAGGGATAGGGTGTAATGAGTTGGACTAGATATAACTAGCTCAATACAGGGATAAGTGGTTTATTGTTGTAAGAGTGGCAATGATTTTTCGAGTACCTAATGCCATAGAGTGACTAAAGACTAATGTATACTTGGCTTATTTTTTATATAATGAATAGATACATGAGACTAGATCCGGCTAGTTTTGATAGCTGCCATTTAATACACTCCTATGGTAGATGTACTATAATCTATTGATCGAGTGAGACTGGCCTATATAGACTACTGAGAATCGTGCTGGGCTAAATCTGTGGGAAGATTTATCGTTCATTTTACAAACACAAAGCTATAGAGTTTAAGTTTGTTGAACATTGATACCTAGACAGGGTAACCGAGCTCAGACATCTTCGATTTTGTGTCGAAACTCAACCACTGAGCTATCATGATATCGTCCCATGAACCAACTCATTTCTCACTTTTAATTAAAGGCAGGTTCTGTGATATACGTCTAAAATATATTGTCAAACTGGAAATAGCATTTGATTTTAAATTTATATAAGCGTATGGGATATATTCGGGAGGTATATGACATCCAGTTCAGTGGCCCCTGTATGGAGAATATTTGCTTCTCTGGAGGCAGAGAGAGTTACCCAGGGTACACCTATGAGGGTTATATACACGTACCCGTAATGAGATGATGTACTGATAGTGTATATGGAGATGTGGTCCAGTGGGAGTCTTAAACATAACATAAGCCTAACTTACCAACACCTGACGACCGTTGGGATAGGTCCCCTTAAGGGGAAAATACCCATGGTACCAGTCAGGAATCGATCTCGGGACACTTAGGTTCGTAGCCAGGTGTACTGATCACACTACACAATAGGGCCGGATGGAGATATCGTTGAAAACCATAGCCACCTGCGATTATGTGATGTCTTTATGGTCGTGATATTACGATATTTAACTGTACAAGATTAGTTAATTTATGATTTAATAAAATTAATAAACAATCAATCATTCTTTTCCTGTAGTCCAGCATGAATCAGACGCCACATAGCAATGCGGTTTTCACTATTAAACATTATTTAAGCATAGGATTTGACACCAAAGAAATTGTTTTATCAGATTATATTAAATACAAACGAGAATAATAAATTATATGTTGTATGACAAAGAATTTATCACTCTTTTACCTAAAAATTGAGATAATTACTTAAAAACCGTAAGATTTGTGAAATAAAGTAATATACTTTGTTGAAAAACCATAAATGAATAAAATAGCATTACATTTAACTAAAGAGCATGATGGAAATAATATACATTCTTAAAGAAACTCTGAGAAAAAACATAATAATAGACTCCCAATTTCCCAGATCCCAATATTTTTTTTAAAGTCCATAAAGTAGAAAATTTTGTTTTTATAAAAAAAACATTTGATTTAAACGTTTTTAATTTTTAACATTCGTACAATTTTTCAACGATAAGTTATTTCGTTTCTCAAAGGAATGCAGATAAATTAGAGATATCCAAGTTTGTTAAGTACTTTCGAATTCATTTTCCCGGGGAAATGAGATGCACCTTTTTGTTTGTGATGTTAAACAGTGCATAGATATGATTTTTAATCAAAATCGGTAAATACTATATCAAAATATCTATTTTGCTCTATTTAATCCTTAAGTAAACTTCCCTTATTTTTAGCGCTAAATATAGTATTCCAAAAAACCCTTTGGGGATCCTTATGAAAACCCTATACAGTGTTTTCGGAAACTCATAGCTCAGACTATACATATAGCTTGTTTGAACAATTTTTTTTTACAAAATACCTATCCACTTACATTCGGAAAACTATGCTAATAACATTAAATCGTGTTCAAAGTTTCGGTACCGGGAGAGCAAAGCTGTTCAAGCATGCGTTTACAAATTGCACAGGAGTTAGGCGCGCAGCACTTTGCGTGCAATAGTGGCAAGCACTTTATATGGCGTATGACCGTTAATGATGACCCATAAACCTATTTGCATTTCTAGTTAAGCTGGTGTGTTATTTACTAGAAATTGCTATATGTTTTGCTGCCATGATACAAGATATTGAGAGGTGTAGTTCCCCGCGCCTAGCTCCTATGCAAGCTGTTGTACACACATTATTTAATAGATTTGCTCTCCTGGCGTTGTACACCGAAACATTAATCATAATTTAATGGTATTAACATAGTTTTCCGGATATAGGTGTGTAGGGAATTTATATTATTTTAGGTACAAACAAATTATATGTGCAGTTAGGGCTATGGGTTTCCGAACACCCTGTATACCAAGTGTTAACCATACGGTAAAATGATTTCAGCTCTAGGATGAGAAACAAACACATAGACAGACAGACAGACAGACCGCATCGTGAAACCACTTATTTGAGTTCAGGAAGCCAGGAAACGTTGATATCCATCAAAATATCAATTTAGAGGTTTTTTTATAATCACAATTCTTTTTCTACTTGAGGGGTCACAAGAAAGTTAAAACTATTAAAATGATCCCAATTTCTTTGTAGTCAAGTGAATTATGTATTAAACTAATCTTGATATATGACCATATAACATCTAAATATCTGGTATTTAAGAGATTCACTAAACCATTTCAGCTATACACGGCTACAGACAAGAAGACAGACAGAATAGATGTAAGATCCATTATATTTTGTGTTAGAGGTCACGAAATAGTCAATATCAATCATAATCTAAAGGTAAACAATCTTCACTATTAAAATAACTACATTCATTAATGAGAAAAATTAAAACCTTTGAATTAATAGAGTTTTAATGATTTATTATTAAAAGAGGAAAAAACTTTAAAGTGTTTTTTTTAAACAATAAACATATATAAAACTCTTCCAAAATAATTATTATTAGATACAAGTTTTTTAGTTATGACTGCTCAGATAGTTTTAAATAATTCTTAGCTGGCTTGAGTAACTACCTTTAAAGTTAAGTTGCCGTAAGTCATTGAGATCATGCGGTCTTTAATAAATAAAAGCAGTCTCTTTTAAAGGTTAATAATTGACTCAAAATGAATGTAGTTAGAATACTATTATTTATTATTATTATTAGCACCACGTCTTACTACCCGTTCGGTTTATACGCACTTACGCTAATGTGTAATGGTAGGGTGATTGTGAGATGAAATGAAGGACCTACAGTTTAACGTGGAATCCGAACCACGGTGGAGGCCTAGCATTCCTCACATTAACAAGATGTCTTGTCAGAGGTGAAGAAAGGGTTTGTTAATCAGATAAATCTTTGCTGGGACCGAGGATTGAACCCCGGCCGCCAGTACAGAAGTCTGACACCTTACCCCTAGACCACCAGATCACCTAGTTCGAATACTAAAACACTATAAGTATGGTTATAGTATTTATATTTTATAATGATACTATACTTACGAAATTACCAATAACACATAGAGCTTGCTGAAGATATCGTCAACTTTTTTAACGGTTGCATTACATTGCCAGTGATTGCCAGTGATTCAGTTGTAGGCAACATCAACGATCATGTGTTTTCCTTCACTTTTTTTTAAGAGAAAATACACATCATCATAAATAGATTTGCAACAGGATCAGAAAGATCTTGTCTCGCTTCCGATTGTCATTAAAATTCCATTCCCTTATGTGAGCTCTCATAAGGCAATAAAGAGATGGAGAGATAAATCGACAGTAAACTACAAAATGGTAACAAAATAATCAATGCTCTTTTTTAATATAATTTAAATTTTTTCTTTAAATTGTATTCAAAAAGGGAAGAAGAATGTGGAAAAACAATCAAATTAAAGAATAATTGTTTATTTTAAAATGTACATTTTATTTCACATTAATAATAAGGGATGAAGAAAGCCTATAGTATAACACCCCTTTTCTGTGGGCTTAATCAGTCAGGGTAGCTCGCTGGGAAGGGCAGATACGGATGGTAAAATAAATGGTTGGCTTCGAGATTATACTTATGGCTCTGTTTTTTTGGGGTTTATTAGTAGCACTAAGGGTTAGTAAAAAAGTTATGTTAAAATATGTTACAAAAAGATATAAGAGCTTGATGTATGATCACGTGAAAGAACTGGTTTAGTGAGAAGAACTTAACATCTGCCTAGACTGACACCGCTTGCGACCCCACATACATACTCAAACCCAGTACCCTGGGCGTAACAGTTGCCCTCTAATAAAATTACCCGATTACCCTATGTTCTAAGCCATGTGGTTCCGACGATGGACAGAGTTACCACCTCTGAATATACCTTAATGTGTCAGCCGTGAAAGTCCTAAATCAGAACCCTCTATGGTTCAATGCGGCCCAGTTGTTGAGCACACCGGGGACAAGTTGTTATGAGTTGTCATTATTTTTTACTAATGTTTACTAACTCATCACAAGTAAGACCCGTTCTTCCACTCACCTCGTTTCAACATTGTTGTGTTAGTTTTACATAAACATCCCAATCCAGGGCAGGGTTATTACAATTCTATGATAATTATAGTAAAAATATGAATGATAATTTTTCACGGCATAAATTTATGCTTGACTCGTTATTTGTGTTGTTTAAAATAACTATTATTATATAACCCCTTTTGCTTGTAGCTTGTCTCATGTTCCAGTGGGCTGTACGTAGTTTAAAGTAACATGAGCACATGGGATGATCAACATTAAATTTAGGAACATGCATAGCGATACATACATTATAATAAGACTACTAACAGAAAGAACACCTCTGAAACATCCTATCAGAATAGGGCAATGCTTGACCTTCTAGAATAAAATCAAGGATGCAAAACTACTTTATAATTAATAATAATAATAATTATTATTGTGTGTTCTGCCTTACGATAGGCCCATTCCTTTTGTCCATGAAATTTAGACCTCCAATGTTGCCTGACCTCTGCACCCTTTTTCAACTCCCAGAATTATCTTATTTCTTTCAAGTCATCTAGTATTTGAATCCTCCTCCTACCTAAGCTCCTCTTTCCGCCAACCTTTCCTACTATGACGTTGTGTAGAAGACCGTTCCTCCTAAGGATGTGTTTGATCCCGTTTTCTGTTGCTTTGTACCAAAGAATCATATCCAAAATGATTCTTTTCTCACCCACTCTTCATAGGACTGCTTCATTTGTCACCCTGTATGTCCACTTGATCCTATCAAGTCTTCTCCAGCCCCACATTCCAAAGCTCTCCAAGTATTTCTTTCCCATCTTCCTAAGAGGCCAAGTTTCTGCTCCATACAGTGTGATGCTCCAAATGTAGAATTTCATCACTTTTTCCCTCAGTTCAAAACTCAACGTAGTAAATCATTAAATAAATAAAAGAAATACAACTGTTGAATGGTGGCATGAAACATTTTGAAATTAATAAGACAACATATATAGATTAGAAACAATGTATAAATAATTTTATATCTGTCAATTTTAACCAAACCTATTTAAGGCTTCGACATTCCTAATATTACCATTAAAAAAGTATTTACAATTTAATACAAATATGTATTATTCCATAAAAATAATCTAAGGGTTTAAATTTTAACAAATATTTTTAAACACTGTTAATAATGGAAAAGTGAGTAGATTTCGATATAACTACTCTCTTATCATATCGTTGTATTATATTATTTAGCCTTGTTTAATACTCTACTGCTGGGCTATTAATAAATAAACTGATGACTATCTATTTTGTCTGATACTCAAATATTACATAAGATTATAAAATAAAGTGAAAATTTTTTACTGGCGTTTTCTTGGAAATAAATTTTAAAATCATTTGTGGGAGATATTAAAGGTAGCTGCCATTTTATGGGTACATAATACACCTTATATTTCATGTTATTATGCGTGCTATTGGGCAACGCCAAAATTATAATGATATTTAAAGCCATTAATTATGAAAACCAAATAGAAACTAGTGAGAAATACTCATTACTGACCCTGATGATGTGATTTCATATTTTTTTTTTTAGAAACTGATGAATTGATTTGTTTTATTACTATTCATATAAGTAGAAATTGCATTAATTTACTGAACAAATCGAATAGTCGACTTAGTAATTAAAATAACAGTTGCATACATTCATCTACATCATGTCACTGCCAACATATTTTTTAAAAGTTCTCGATCTTACTACTTGTTTGGGCTTTAGGCAAGGGATTTGTCTATGATCCAGAAAAATAATTTGTATACTCATGTATATTTTTTAATTTTATATTTATTTGATTGAACTATAAAATATGCCTATGTTAAAAATATATTTCTTTGTAAAGAGTTAAAAATACTTTACAGTTCAAAAGGATGACTGATATAGTTTTAAGTAACCAGTTTGCATATAAAACTCATAACGAACCTAAGATTTTACAACGTAAATACTGATTAGTTGTTCTATTATAAATTTCTATATTAAAAAAAAAAATCCATCATATGATTATATTAAATTAATTATACTTGCAGTAATATTAGAGCTTTATGTTTGCTAATTATTATTATTTTGTTTGGATTAAAGAATATATTACAGACATAATATTTCAAATGTATTACACAGGAATAATGAATAAATGAGAGATACAATGCATGCTCGTCGATTTAATGAAAGGATAATTTGGTATTCAATGGTATTATTAGGTACCACAACTACGTTGTATATAAAGGAGAACAGACCCTCAATTAGTTTATTATTTCGAGTAGTTCGAAAACTGTTTTCAAATTATTCATCAAGCCTCTCATTTTATATCAAAAATGGAGTTCATTATATCAAAAGTATTTTTCATTTCATTTGTGATACTTGGGGGTTCCTGTGGAGGTTTTCCTGGAGCTGCTAATTTAAATAACGTGAGTAGTAAGATAATTTTAAGATGGAAAACCCTTGAAAATATATGGAGTCAGTTTTTCTAAACTACACTTATAAACCACATTTGATAACTTAGCTAGGTTTTTTAAATTAAAATGTCATATACTATGAATTTTAATAGTTGCTGTGGATTGGATAAATAATTAGAAATACATTGTGAAATTTTGAAGTTGGAAAATTTTTAGATGGGAAAACCTTTTAAAAATAACATGGAAAAGGTTTTCATTATAATTACCAACAAAATTTGATTATTTAACTATATTTTTTACATTAAAATTTCATATATTATGAATTTTAATAATTGCTATGGGTTGGATAAACGATTAGAAATATATTGTGAAATTTATAAGTGCTACCTTTTAAGTAAACTTGAATATCATCAATGTTTTATAAACTCTTACCACCCAACATACAAACGGCACAAAATTGTTTCCTATAAATAAACTTTTTTGTATTTACGTTTTATTTTATATACTATATTTTATACATGGCCTTAAAATTTGGATTATTCTTGATAATTTATATGCCCTGAAAGCCAGAGAATAGGTCTTACAATCCTGTCTGTATGGCTGTCCAAGTCAATAAGCCGAAACGATTAAATATTTTTTTTACTAATAGTCATAGCTTGAAGATTTTTTATTTCAATTTTAATACCCAAATTAAGGGTAGTTTACAGAAAACCCATTTTTGAAAATTTTCGAAATCTCCAATGATTTTGATTAAAATGTTTATATAGGTAGAGTTTGACAAAACAAAAACTGAACCTACTAGTTTTTTGGGAAAAATTTCGTTTAGAGGTAATATTCTTAGTTTAATTTTTCGAAAATAACTGTAATGTTATTGTTCAAAATGGGCACATAATAAACATTAATATAATGTTTTATTTTTAATAAAAATCACTACAAGATAATTTATGGATTTTTCATTTTTGAAAATGTGTAATTAAAAAATATATATATAGAAAATTTGTTTCAAATTTACATCTGAAGATCTATTCATACTACTATCAAATAAATGTTTATTTTCATGATAAAGCTTATGAAAGGTTAGTGATAAGGGAGTTTTGTAAACGGCTACAAAATATAATAGACTTTATTAAAATCTAAGTACTATTGTATCGTACCATTTATCTATATAAGTATGACTACATTCATTTTGAAACATTATTTATAAATAAATACTAGTATTTAAATTTCTCCTTGCAAAACATATAAGAGTAATTCCTCTCATTTTCTTTACAAGTGAGAAACAAAGTTGGGCATGTTTAAGCTGGCATTAAATGCAACGAGGTATAAGGACAGTATTTTCTCAGTTTTTTAATAACAAATTATCTGTCCAAATTAATTAATGCATTTTGTTAGTAAATACGTTACGATTTATTTTATAAGCAAAGTTATCTCAACAGTTCTTGATATCGGTTATAAACCCAAAGGCATTTTTTATTAACTTATTAAATGAAGAAAAAACTTTCATTAAATTTCAGAATGACAAAAATTCAAGAACTATTCATATCATTTTGTGTAGAAAAATTAAACAAAACATATCTAATCAATAAATATATTACTAGCCGTGTTAACCAACTATATTTTTAATAGAAACTATTGGAAAAAAATATTAATTTCACCTTAATATAATTTATATTTAAGATCTAATTACTAGCTAAAAAAATACTTTGGAAAATTTGATTGCCCAGCAGTTCGCAGCCCAAAACCCCTCTGGTAAGAAGATTCGGGTAGAAGTGGATACGTGGGAACAATGTATCGACAAACCAGACCTTCCCGTCATGTTTCAAGATATAGAGGTTCGGATACTTCCAGATACCGGTGACTTTGTCTTCAACGGGGTGATCAACTTCACAGAGACTGTACATGCACCATGGAAGGTGAGGGTCTTTTCAATAGACATGTCTTGGAAGCTGTGTTCGATAACATAACCAGCCTCGTGGTATAGTTGTTGGAGCCCTTTCCGGAAGACTTAGAGGTCTGAGGTTTAATTCCCGGCTGATATCTTTGGTATTTTTTCCCCCAGAAGGGGAGCTACCCTAATGGTCAACAAGGTTGGTAGGTTGGTTAGGGTTAAGTTATGTTTAAGTGTTCCAATGATTCCACACCCTCATACTCACTATCACCCTCATAATTTCTATTACCCTCATACACCCTATCATCATCACCTCTTCTCATCTTATCGGGACATGGAAAGAGCATCCATGGAAAGGATGTACGATTAGTACATTCGGGCATCCCCTGAGCAACGGTTCATTAGTACTGGGTAATATTTCAGCAAACTGAGCTACAGTTTGATGTAGCACAGACACGCCATTATTATTTATAAAATTTCTTGTAGGATGATTAGGCATTTAAGGTGGCCGTTTTGGTAAGTAGAAATTGCCGCACAGGCGTCCAGCTGTAACGCAATATTTAATTCTACGATGCGTTATTTAAAAAAATGGCTCACTACAAATTATTATTATTATCATCATCACCACGTATTACTACCCGTTTGGGCTACACGCACTTACGCTAATGTGTAATGGTAGGGTGATTGTGAGATGAAATGGAGGACCTACAGTTTAACGTAGGATTCGAACTACGAAGGAGGCCTGGCATTCCTCACATTCACAAGTTGTGATTAATACACGTCATATTAGAGGTGAAGGAAAGGTTTGATAATCAGATAAATATGTGCCGGGACCGAGGATTGAACCCCGGACCCCAACACAGAAGTTTGACACCTTACCCCTAGACCACCAGGTCACCTAAATAAAGTTGAAACATTCCTACAGGGATCTTTTTCCTTAACAACCCTAGAGTTTGCTACTAGAAAAAAATATGTAAAATTGTAACATTAGATCATTTTAAATGACTTTTCAAACACATTTACGGGGTTTTTAGAATAGATTTGATGAAATAAAGCGCTCTATACTTATCCTGGCTCCAACAAATAAAGTAATATATTTTATAGTCTCACAACAGAAAATTTTAATATACTTGAGAACTAGCGAGCTATCCTCTTAACTGAGATAAGAATTTTCGTAGTTTTATTTCTCCTCTCTCTTATTGACATTACAAAGGGTAATTGTAGATAAGGGTGAAAGGACGTATAAGCTTCAAACACGCTAGAGAAGTTGTTCCAGAAAGCTACACGGACCATGGTCTTACAGGGATTGATACTTTCTCGCTGACCGAGGCTGCCGGCTTAGCAAGGATTCAATTTAATTTCAGGAGTAGACCAAAGCATTCATTAATAACTCATAACAGTTATCGATGTGATGTAAAAGCTTTGGCTTACGATTATTAAGAAGTGATGGAAGTGAAGGCGAGTTAAAGTCAGTAAATTTCTATTACAAAATAACATTTTTGAAATAAATAAATAACATATTGCTTCAATTGGTGTTTCCAGTTTAATTTTCTATACATAGTAATAACGTCAGTTCTTGGTCATGAATATAATATATTTTATTGATTATTTAAATAAAAGTTTTCATTAGAATCCAGGTTGTTCATGACCAAAATTAAAGGACTATGTATCAAATCAAGTTAAACTCATCTAACGAAAAATATTTTATAAATCATCCTAGTAAATACAATTTTGCTGTAAAAATTAAATTGTGGAAATACAGTCCTCAAGTCACGTTCTATTCCATCCTCCCCTAGTAGCACATATCGCAACTGATTAACAGGAATAATAATTACATATATAGGATACAGCTTTTATTATTTTGATTGGCAAATTTATTATTTATGTAAACATTGCTGTTACTGTATCTAATACTTGAGGTGCTATATGAAAAATATTGTAATTTATATTGAAATATTAAATACTTATTATTATAAAGATTACTAAAGATATTTTTATAATTATGAATATGTCCACTGATAATTTTACTTTACAATATTTTTTTTTACGAAGATTGTACAGATGGTTAATGAACAAGAATTTTTAGAAAAGGGTTGAGAACCATTTAAGAGCTCATTTGTCGCCCTCAATTTCGGATGGAATCTAAGTTAGTTAGGTAATACAGCTTTTATAATATCATATCGTGATTTTATGTAGCTTTCTTTTTTTTTAAAAAAAGCCTGTGAAATTAAGAGCGTGAATCCGTTCTACCATATTTATAAAAATAACCAAAAATACTATAAATGAATATTTTAAAATTCAAAAATTTTTAGACTATTTAACTAAAAATTATAAATATTCAACTGATTTCAGTTATACTGTTTTCAAGTGAATAATAAATAAAATCACAATTAGGATAAACTTTCTGTTTCGAGTGAGATCGCGTCCCTAATATTCCTGGTAAACGGGTGTGATGTGGTTTTTAAACGTTCATATATCTGCTCGACTGAATATTAATTCTAGTTAATCAATAGCTTGTGTGCAGAGAGGAGATTTTCATAGAAATCGCTGACGTATGTCCAGATTAGTGGGTCAAATTGCCTTTTGCTGATTTCAGATGACTGTGAGCGTGAACAAATGCCTATCCAATGTGAATATGAACACATGTACTCCTTTCTTCTCCACCGAAGTAAAGGACGTCTGTTCAAAATTGCCGCAAGAAAATCAGTTGTGGACCAAGTTTATAAAAGACATCAAGATGAAGAGGAATTGCCCAGTTGGTCCAGTAAGTTTGATCTACTTTCTTACTCTATAACGTTTAGAACTCAAAAGTTCTTAATCGCACTTACAAAAGAGCGCCAAATCTCATGATCTTGAAAGAGTTCTATCCAGTCCACCTCATTACACTCTATCCCCCTCTTGAGCTAGTTCTAGACAGCCCACCTCATTACATACCTATCCCTACCTTGAGTTAGTTATATATGGTCCACCTCATCATTACCATCTTTGGCTGGTTCTATCCAGTCCACCTCAGCACACTCTATCCCTATCTTGATATATGTACATCCAGTCCAACTCATTACACCTTTTCCCTATCTTGGGCTAGTTCCATCCAGTTCACCTCATTACACTATACCTTTATATTGAGCTAGTTTTTATCCATTTCACCTCATTACACCCTATCCCTATATAGAGCTAGTTCTACCCAGTCCACCTCATTACACCCTATTCCTATATTATACTAGTTCTACCCAGTCCACCTCATTACACCCCATTTCTTTCAGGTACATTCTAATATTATCCTCCCATCCACTTCTAGGTCTTCCCAATTGTCTCTTCACATTAGGTTTGCTAGACAATATTCTGAACACATTTCTAGTTTGTTTTTTTCCATTCGCACTGTATGTCCTGTTGAGCGTAGCATACAAGATTATTTTACCTTAACAATATCTGGAGAAAGTTAAATCTAAATCTTTAAATTTCAAAATCACATTTCTTAAACAAAAATTTCATTTGAGCTGCTTCAAAAAAATCCTGAATTATTTTCAATATTAGACTCCTTTGTAGAATACATAAAGTGGCTTTTATGAAAATAGAACAACCACATAAAGATGCTTAATTATGATAATTATTTTTATCGTCCGTGATCAAATTATAGTATAAATTTGAAAAACTACCTGCATCAGCAGACACGTGGGTCTAGACAATAGCCACGTATGGTTTGTCATTTGATGGTAGGTTGGGGTTCAAATCCTGGCCGGGTGTAATGAGGGTAGTTTTTCCTAAATAGTTTTCTAATGTTCATACACGTAAATACAGGTACATTCTTTCTAACAACTTTATCTTATTCCTTCTTGAAACCATATGTAAAAGTATGAGGACTATTTGGATGGTTAGTAAGCCCATGACACTCAACCCCCCCTGAAAAATATAAAAACTGTGTTTTATTCCTTATATATATATGGGAAAACCAATGGGGCTCTTTCTGAACCGAATAATTTTATTACCAGCACAGGATAATTTCTATGAGCGAGAGCGAAAGGGCCATCAATTATATCGATAAATGTATTTTAACAAACCTTCCAAGTTTATTTTACATACCAAAATCAACATGGGGCCAATGGCTTTACTTCCCTTCCGTATGAAGTTGTACTACGGATTTTTATCGCTCAATACAAATTTGTCGTCCCCAAGTGGGTTTGAACACACGAACACCATATCCTGAAGCGAGCACTTTACCCCAAGACCACCAAGGTCAACTAATCCATATAAAAACTTAAACCTAGCAAGAAATATGTAGCTGGACTATATCAAGGTTAATCTATTATGTAAAATTTGGTCATTGAAATCATCAAATTACATGAATTTCACACTCCTACCTATTTATTTTTAGTTTTTGTCCAAATATACACGAAACATAATGTAAATAGGTTGAGTTACAGTTTTAGGGCCAGTTTCATAGTCAAATTTAGTACGCCTCAAGTGCGGCGCTGCACTAAATACAAGACGACACCTACCTAGATCAGAATGGAATGGGCCGTTCTCGCATAAGAAACTTGCCCATTCCATTCTGGTTTAGTTAGGTGTCGTCTTGTACTTAGTGTAGCGCCACACTTGAGGCGTACTAAATTTGACTATGAAACTGGCCCTTAAACTATATTTATCTATCATATTTTGTTGAAAACATAAATATTCTGGACATATCTAAAGTTGTAAAATTGGATGTTTATTAATTTCTTTTTAACATATTTCGCTTAGAGATAAATATTATATAGTCNGGGAATCAGAAACTTTTATTTCTAATTAATTTCTGATTTATTAGTTAATTGATATTATGTTTCCCAATAAATATCCATTTTAACAACCAATCAAACAGAAATGTAGGAAGTAAAGGTATATGCATTGGATCTTATGGTTAATTTTGATATGGAATTGGGGAACACATTACTATTACATTCCTGTCAATCCAAGCTTCTACTGAGAATAAATAACCTATAGCCACTACCGGTAAATTGAAACCCTTTTTTTTTTTACCAATTTGGTGACTAATCAATATGTTACATATTTTATTTATCCAGGAGGCGTACCATATCACCGATATGGGGGCAGAACCTTCGGACTTGAAGTTTTTCCCATTGGACAACTCCTTCTATACTGTTACGGTGACAGGATTCTCAAAAGGGAAAGAGATTTACTGCATGTACGTTACGTTTCAAACCAAGTTGGCGTGAACTTAAAGAATAATGTCATGGAATGATCATTTGATTCGGCTCCTTAACTATGCATGATAAATAAAATATGATACAACTTGAACTAATTTGTTTTATTTACCCACGAGGATCAACATAGTTCACTTTTCATTAAAAATAAAGTATTTTAGATGATGATAATATTGATGATTCTGCACTGCAGATCACATGACTCCTTGAAAGTATTTTTACTAACTTATATAATTATCATATCAGGATATTCCTACGAGAATTTGACTGTAAGATTTGCTCTGAAGATGTAAATTTGTAAGGAAAATGCTAACTTAGTTCTGAATTAAATACTATATTGTATTATTACAATTTATTATTGACGACATAATTTTATATTTCCTGAAGAGTTGTCCAGAGGAGGACTCCCACTTTCCGTGAACAAAGTGAGGGAGTACCACGTGTTCTAGCTAGCCAATAATTTGGCGATCTACGTCGACAATGCTATTTAGTACTTCATTGGTTTTATTATGGTATGAAGATGAATTCTTCTGTAAAGTTTGTTCGCTTCTCGTGATGTTTAAAACGTCTTAGTCTCTTGTTACACTTTAATTTTTAGTATATATAATGAGCTTCTATTTCACGTTCTTACAGCCTAACCAGCTCTAAATGAACGTGTTTTATTTATGTTACCATTTTGTTTACGAATAGTTCAAATACTTGGTGTGTGTCTTGTTCGAGTTGTTTCGTTACGTTACATGACTCCTTATCAAAAACTAGTTTACTTACTTTAAGTGAATCAAATGAAGTTGATCAGGATCCCAGCATAAAGGGTTCTTTAAGTTACAATTCAGTTGTAGCAGTTATAAGACGATACATTTATAATATATTATTGGCGTTAATTTGGCGAATATAATCTATATTGAGAGATAAGGCTCAATTCACAGATTCCGATTTTGCGATTTGTCGGGAAATAGTCGGCCAGCAAACGTGTAGGCTCCTTTCACACATTCCGATTTTTTGTCGGCTGATATCATCCGACAGTAAACCATCCGACAGCTAAGAAAATATAATTGGGCTAGGTGCACATTTCGGAATTTAAGTAGGAAGTGACGTCGTGCTATTTTTCCGACTTTTTATTGCCTTCTCACCTACTCAACACACATAAGATTCCGTTTCAAACCTCAGTTTCTATCAAAACAGTGAACCGTATCCATTGGAAATGGAAGTTAATTTTCTGAGATCGCGGACTGTGGCACTTTACCTACGAGGTAAGAGGAAAAATTAGTGTGATCGAAAGTGGTGGGTTTATCCATTAACCAGCGAACAATTGCTGAAGGGTAAATTTTACATACTGCACAGTGGCCACAGGAAACATCCTGACAAGTTTTTCAATTTCCATAATGATAGCTATACCAATCCCAAACCACAAGTGAACCCAGCAATTGGCAGACTACCTGAACGAACCCCCCCCCCCCNAAAAAATCGGAAGTGTGCTTTCGCCCCTCCTAAGCAATGTGTTCCATCCCACTGCCGACAATCGAACTGGAAAATGGAGCGTGTTTCACTCTCGTTCCTACTTTTAGTCGATCCGACTTTTTGTAATATGTTTGCGAAGTCTCATTTAAAACTATTGTATGTATTTATTCCGACACTGTCCGACATTTAGGAGGTCTTACTATAATCGGTCGTCTGCGGTGGCCCTATCCTATTTTACTCCGATTATGGCCGGTCGGCAAGTATTTTAGTAAAAGTTAGCTCACTTCTCTTTTATCATTCACCTTGTCTACGTGTAATACATTTTATCGTTCTTTCTAAGCACGTTCTTACTGTCAAGACCTAATAAACTAACCCCTGGATTAATTAAATTTTATGGATAAATAAAACGGAATAATTTCTTTTAGAAACACACAAACTTCTCTCCGCGCATTTTTTGTCTTGTTCCTGTCCTTACAAATTTTTTCTAAAGTTTTGTCCCATAACACAAGCCCTGATTCAATCAGAAAAAAATCAATAATTTAGTATATACATCAATACCACCCATTTCCCTATGCAACTCGACTGCCGTCCGATGTCGGCCGGGAAATAGTTGACCAGCGAACGGGTAGCAGTCGGATTGAGCCTCGACAGCTGTCCGATGCCAGCGGAGTGTCACAGAGCAGTCGCTCATTGTTTTAAATGGGCATGTTTACACAGGCCGGTATTTAGTGGTCCGACACCCTCCTGAGCGAACCCACGTACTGTGAGGTTGGTTGTCGGGTTGCATATGGAAATGGGTGATATTGATGTAGATACTGAATTATTGATTTGAATCACGGCCTGTGTTGTGGGACAAAACTTTAGTAAGTTGTAAGGACAGGAACAAGACAAAAAAAATGCATGGAAAGAAGTTTGTGTTTGCTATGCAAATGTAGTTCTAAGCGTCCATGCAACTCTTTGCAAGACGAAACAGACGTCCAGAAATAATTTAAAAATATATTTTCATCTTCTTTTAATTCCCTAGAAAGTATGTTAAGGACACCAAGTACTTCCCTTTTCTTAAATGTTAGATGAACCTAATCAAATCTTATTCTACGTTAATTCTATGACGATGACGATTTGAAAACATCATCGCTATAATCCTGTTGCGCTCCATCGCGAGTTATAAACACAAAACAATCCACATCGCCTGTCCGGCAAGAATCGATGTAAAATTAGATATTTATAATTACCTTCACTTAATTGTTGGGAGGTTTGTGATCGGGCGGTATCAGCCGACCCAAAATCGGAAAATTTGAAAGGAGCCTAAACTGTTTTGGCCACAAAGCCTATGATTTGGATTAAAAAGATATTTAATTTGGACAGTTAATTTTCCTCTTGGGTAAGGTTATTTCATATTAATATTGATATAAATAGCTTCAAACCCAAGGCTTCTAGCTGATTATTACTACTTATGGTATTAATATTAGGTGTTTTCTTCTTACGACATACCAATTCCTTTTTTCAGTGAACTTACACCTCCAATGCACCCTGTCTTCTACCTCCTCCTTCAGCTTCCAGAATCTTCTTGTTTCCTTCAAGTAACCCAATATTAAGTATCCTTCTTCCTATGCTCCTCTTTACCTCAACCTTTACTTCTATTATGTCGTGCAGAAGACAGTTCCTTTAAAGAGTCATGTAAAGTTATATAAGATACACACATGTGTAATAAATATTTAAGAGGGTAGGTAATGTTATCTTATTAGAAGTGGGCTTGCATGAGCGTGGCTAAGATACGATAAAAACCCTCTCTCAATGCATCTGGATGAGAATCGAACCTCAATCTCCCCATAACCTGAAATCCGGATGTCGAATCTTAGTTTCTTTGTTCTATGACAAAATTTAATATTACTTTTTATTGGTCTATATTTATTAATATAAATTTAAAATTTTCATTGTGTATAAAAGAAATATACATATGCAATTATTTGTAAAAGCTATAAACTTTTTTGCGAAGTACTTTAAAACTAATTTACTAGTCAGGGAAATTACTAGCAAAATGATAGCATCATCTAGGTTAAAAAAGATCAGATATATTTTACAAACTTCCATATATTTTTTTTTTATAAAAAGTATTAGTAGAACTAGTGTAAAAATCAACACCTCTCATTACTAACAGGTTGATATATAAAGTTGAACACAGCTTTGTGAGCGAACATAAAAAAAGCTTAGTTTTTCGATAAATTTGGTTTGAAAATACGACACTCTAAAATGAACAGCTACGCGATATTTATTGTAGTCTCAGCGAGCATGATTGTCGTGAAAACAGGAAGTTTTTCCAAATTTAAACCTAAATTGCCTGTAAGTGTTTGTATGAAAAATTTAAAATTAACAATTTATTAAGTTATAAAGGGATTTTTTTTAAATAAATTTTAGTGTAATTTATTTTATAGTACTATTATTATTGACCATCTCGGTGGTCTAGTGGTCAGAGTTCCTGGCTACGAATTCAGTGGTCTCATAATTGATCCCTGGCGCTTAGAAATACTTTTGTGAATCTTGGACGGGTCAAACACAACCTCATGAGGAAAAAATAAGGAGTTATTTCAAAGAAAAAGTAGTGGGCTTGGCCTAGAAAACTGAGATTAACAACCGGAGGTTATTTTGTTGACACCCTCTTTCCGGAGAAGTTGGCACGTTCTTCGCCAGCAGATGGCAGCTGCTTGGTTTGTATAGCTCAATTGTGGGTAGAAGCTATGGAGTTTTATTATTATTTCGAGTGTTATTTAGCTTAATAAAATTACTCTTTATGATAATTTTGCATTAATAATAAGATTTTTAAATACAAAGCTATATTTATAGTGCTCACCTTCCCCAAACTTTACCGTCATAATATATCAGAATATGAAAAAGAGAAGGATAGGTTGAAGTTTTGAGGACATATATCGGTGTTCCCTTAAAGAGAATATGACGAATCATAGTGTGTAGATGCGTAGTAAAAGGTTAACCTTCAATCTATTCAAACTTCAGTAGGTTATATGGTTTTAAATAATACCAAGCGTTCGAGCATACAAGTCATTTTTATTTATTCTCCTGTATCTTTCTTCATCTTTCACAGGCGGTGACATGGCGGTCTAGGGGTAAGGTGTCAGACTTCTGTGCTGGCGGCCGGGGTTCAATCCTCGGTCCCGGCACAGATTTATTCGAATGCCAAACCCTTCCTTCACCTCTGACAAGACATCTTGTGAATGTGGGGAATGCCAGGCCTGCAACGTGGTTCGGATTCCACGTTAAACTGTACGTCCTTCATTTCATCTCACAATCACCCTACCATTACACATTAGTGTAAGTGCGTATAAACCCGAACGGGTAGTAAGACGCGGTGCTAATAATAATAATAATAATAATTATTATTATTTCAAAATATTTTATATTATATTAATCTTAACATTATATTATTTATGTTTAATTTAGAGTTTTGAGCTCGATATAGAATACATGGAGCAATGTAAGAACGAAACGAATCTTGCTGTTGAGGCGTCAGAAATGGAGGTGACACCAACAGAAGACGGTAAATTTCTCTTCAGTGGCACCATCAACTTCACTAGACCGGTGGGAGTACCATGGAAGGTACTGTAACTTGGATGTTTACTATCACCAGGTTTTTCATACTGGCATTTACATTATGATAGTAGCTCAGATGTTAAAAGTGCAAGTCAGTTGATTCATTACTTCGTACATATGAGCTAGCTACAGTAGCCCCATGACTTCTTTGGTGGTGACTGACAGCTCACAGCTGACTTCTGACAGTCAAAATGTAGGTATATACCTACATTATGACCGTCAGAAGTGACAGCTGCTAAACACACGTTTTTGCAGATCATATGGTTCGGCATAGGGATACATTATTTGGTCTGGTAACTTTTCAAAGCTGCCAGTCAGCACCAAAGAAGCCATGGGGCTACTGTAGCTCTCTGACCTTCAGGAACTCATGTTTATAAGCTACCAGAAAGTAAGTTCACCATTCAATCATATCCTGAAACAGCTCTACCCAATCCCTAAACGGATATCCAACCTCCTTCAAATATATGTTCACAATACAGAATCTTCGTGTTTCACAACAAAATTGTGTGTTTACACATCTGTAATCATCCGAACAAACCACATTACCACCCAACCTCAGTCTGCGTGCCTTGATTATTCTTAATATATTTAGAGATTTATATAAAGTCCATTAAGTTTTCACTATGTAGTTTTATCCATTCTTCTTTGTATTTCGTCCTTCATCTACAGTAAAATAGACCCTCCCCCATCGGACCTATGAATTTACATCTCCTCGGTTTATCCGACGGCCCCGCCTATGGCCGTTATGTGGCTAAAAAGAGGAGAGATTCAGCAACCAAGGCTAGCATGTCATCTTTTAAACATAAACATACTAAATACTTTTTTCACCAGCGATATCTCTTTATTATCTGATTAAATATTTCGCTTTATGTTGCCTTAAATAATGTGAAAACTGTATTTAGAAGGTCGCCTCAATATTTTTATTAGGAAACCATAATATTTCATTCATGATTTTACTTACTTTTTGTGCGTTGGTTAAGTTTTTGTTCCTCTTATTATCCGACCATTTTTGTGTTCACACCATGTCCTAGTCCCATAAGTGACGTATAATCGGAGCCCATCATACATTTTTTTTGAACAAACTCTCGATGATATATATATTTTATATATTTTTATAGTTTTTATAAGTAATCATAGGTAAAAATCATAGTCTTTTTATATTCTAAATCAAATATTTCGAGACAAAAGACAAGAGGTGACAAGAGGCTACAAATTGAATAAAAGCAAGCATCACATATAGGAATTCAGATTTGAATCTTCGCGAATCTCAGTCTTATCGACTACAGATAAGATATATTTTTAATTTCTCTCGACTCCTTGGAAATAAAGAATTGTGATCATCAAAAAATTCCAGATTGAGATTTTGATGAATGTCGACATAACATGACCCCTTGAAACAAAAAGAGTTGTTTCTCGCAATGCCATATGTCTGTCTGTCTGTACCTCTGGCTAGAGCCGAAACTATTTTACCGATTGAGATAAAACTTGGTATCTTGGGTTTTAATAAGGTCGTCCCAGAAGGATTTTTTGGAATTATACATCTAAACCCAAAATTAAGGGTAGTTTACTAATTTGCAAAAGAGAACAAATGGATGTTCTCAAAATTTGCTTAAACGATTTTGATTATATGGTATATCTAGACACTGTTTATCACTACAAACAAAATGGCAATTCTAATTTTCTTATTATAATAATTTTGAAGGCAGTTTATCAATGGGAAATTTTCCAAGTTTCATCATTTCTTTAAAATAATAATAATAATAATATTTAGCACCACGTCTTACTACCCGTTCAGGTTAAACGCTTTAAGTACTAATTACGCTAATGGATTAGGAATTGGGAGGGTTGAATTAGAGGAAGTGAACCCGCATTTGCGTGGAGGGAGAGTGGAAAACCATTAAGGAAAAACCACCCCCAGTTCACCCGACCGAGATTCGGACCTCGATCTCCCCGTCCTCAGCAGTCGAGCTCAACACGGCAAGCGCGTTAGCCAACTACGCCACCGAGGCGGGTTATTTCTTTAAAACTATCTTAAATACGAAATAACTTATCATTTCAAAGCTGTAGTTCTACCAAAGATATATATCTTTTATTTGAAATATTTTTTATTGAACCTATAATTTCTGGACTATAAGAAAATATATAAACTATTTTAACTCAGGTCTTTTAAAGTTAATTTGATTCTTATGCTCTTTTAGTGGACACAAAAATTTTCTTTTCTTAATTTTTCTGTAATAGTTTTCCTTGTCCCTAATGCCATAGATTAAGTAATTAACATTGTATATTATGTCATCCTAACTAATATTATAAATGCGAATGTGAGTTTGTTTGTTTGTTACACTTTCACGCCTAAACTACTCGACCGATCATCATGAAATTTTGCATACACGTTGTCATGGGTACAGAAAAGGACACAAGGTACCTTTCATCCAGAAAAAAAGCATTGTTCCCGAGGGATAGAAAGAAAAATAACTTTTAGACGGTGGTCCAGCAAAACAGCTCGGCCTACTGATTATGAACATGAATTGCAACATGATGCCTGGAGAACAGAAAAAGGAACCTGCGGTATCCCGGAAGAAAATCTGATATCCCGAACTAAAATCTGTTCGAGTTATTTTAGGCACATCTGTCTTAAAATGATTAAAAATAATTACATTCAGCTAATTAAGCTCTGTCTGTTCACCCCGTTATGGTAAATGACAAAATTGTCGTAAAGAGTTTGGTATTATACTGTCATGAACTCAAATAAAAACATTATTTTTCCTAAAATGCCTTTAACGTTTTAGTACTGTAACAACTCGATAAATAGCGCAGTATAGATTTGTACTATTTAATGTACTAAGATTTCATTACTCCCAAAATCCGATAGATGGCACTGAACACATTTTAAAACGCGGTATCGTTTTGTATTATCTATGGCTATTTTAAACTCATAATTGTGAAGTTTGGAGAAAGGGAAGAAAGGGAGTTGGGGGACCGTATCGATGGGATGTTAATTAACTGTAGGTAAAATTTAAGATGGAGTCGGATTTTAAACTCGCGGCAAGGCATAACCTATGACTCTACTGACACACACTCTTCTTGTTTTCTACTCCTACAATTAATCCTTATTTATATTGTGTAGTTTGTATGTTTCTTTTTCTCTACCTGTATTTACCAACAACCTGAATAAGTTCATCGTTTTTATTTTCATACTTCCTGTCTCGACCGATAACCTGAATTTATTGACAAAATAAACATTAACGCGAGCGAAGTCGCGGGCAAAAGCTAGTTTATTGTATTTGGTGTATTATTTCTACAACAATGTGTATACTTAATATTTCGTTTCATAAAACTTGCGAGTTTTTAGTAATTGTCTATTTTATGATAAAAGCTGGAGAAAGTCTGTTCTGTGAACCATACCATTAATTTTGTAATTTATTCAGCAGTGAGCTCGCCGATAAACTAAACGAGTAATTTGAAGTGTTGCACACATAAAAAAAAAAGTTACAGAACTCCGCACGGACTCTCTCACTCCATTTAAAAAAAATTGAAGTATTTACTCAAAACTTGTACTATATGTGAAAGGAAATAAGACACTAGCAAACTCGGGCACAAATTGCGGTATATTTACATAAACATTTTTGGACTCCCGGTTTTAAATTTAATAATTCTATCTATAAAGAATTAAAGTCCCCATTAGTATATTTAGAATAATAAAAAGTATTGATATTGGTTCAACAAGGGCCAACATTTCTTATTAATTTCAACTTCAGGTGAAATTTTCGACATTTATTTATGTGCTGCACATCGTCAGGTCATCGCATTGCTATTAAATACCTCAATTATAAATTTTGATCAATAAAAAATGTAAATATTAGCCTTTAAGTATAAATAATAAAGATACATCATTGCTGGGCAATGAGGTAGACTGGACAGTGCTATCTCAAGATAGGGCTAGGGTATAATGAGGTAGACTGGATAGAACTATCTCAAGATAAGTATAGGGTGTAATGTGGTGGACTGGACGGAGCTATCTCAAGATAGGGATAGTGTGTGATGAGGTGTACTAGACAGAACTATCTCAAGCTAGAGGTAGTGTGTAATGAGGTGTACTGGATAGAACTATCTCAATATAGGGATACTGTGTGAGGAGATGTACTAGACCGAACTATCTCAAGATAGGGATAGGGTATAGTGAGGTGGACTGGATATAGCTACCTTAAAATAGGGATATGAGTTGAACAGGATAAAACTAGATCAAGTTAGGGATAGGGTTTAATAAGTTGGACTGGATAAAACTATCTCAAGATAGGGATAAGGTGTAATGAGTTGGACTGGATAAAACTAGCTCAAGATAGGGATAGTGTGTAATGAGGTGGACTGGATATAGCTAGCTCAAGATAGGGATAGGGTTTAATAAGTTGGACTGGATAAAACTATCTCAAGATAGGGATAAGGTGTAATGAGTTGGATTGGATAAAACTAGCTCAAGATAGGGATAGTGTGTAATGAGGTGGACTGGATATAGCTAGCTCAAGATAGGGATAGTGTGTAGTGAGGTGGATTGGATAAAACTAGCTCAAGATAGGGATAGTGTGTAATGAGGTGGACTGGATATAACTAGATCAAGATAGGGATAGTGTGTAATGAGGTGGACTGAATAAAACTATCTCAAGATAGGGATAGGGTTTAATAAGTTGGACTGGATAAAACTATCTCAAGATAGGGATAAGGTTTAATGAGTTGGACTGGATAAAACTATCTCAAGATAGGGATAAGGTGTAATGAGTTGGACTGGATAAAACTAGCTCAAGATAGGGATAGTGTAGTAATGAGGTGGACTGGATATAACTAGCTCAAGATAGGGATAGGGTTTAATGAGTTGGACTGGATAAAACTAGCTCAATATAGGGATAGGGTGTAATGAGTTGGACTGGCCATCTAAAGATAGATATAGATGATATATTTTTGTACTTTGGCAATGAACATTCGAGTTCCTAATGCCACATGATAAATAAGTATTATAAGTAAAGTGATACAATAATTTATAAATATTTTTAACGTGTTTTTTTATTCTTGTTTTACTACAGCTTGAGTTCACCATTATGAAATGTGCCAACATGCACAACCGTCAAACGTGCGAGTCGTTTTTCAGCTACGCCGTGGACGAAGTTTGCGATGATCTACCTTTGGACAACATGATCTGGTCGAGTTTTATCAAAGCGATGGAGATGAAAAGAACCTGCCCCGTAGGGCCGGTGAGAATATACTACAGTCCAATTTTAGTAGAAAAAACCTGTCAGAAAATCCAATTATATTATTATTATTAGCACCGCGTCTTACTACCCGTTCGGGTTAAACGCACTTACGCTAATGTGTGATGGTAGGGTGATTGTGAGATGAAATGGAGGACCTACAGTTTAACGTAGAATCCGAACCACGGTGGAGGCCTGGCATTCCCCACATTCACAAGATGTCTTGTCAGAGGTGAAGGAAGGGTTTGGTAATCAGATAAATCTGTGCCGGGACCGAGGATTGAACCCCGGCCACCAGCACAGAAGTCTGACACCTTACCCCTAGACCACCAGGTCACCAATTATATTATTCTTTCCATCAAAATTGTCACTCATTTACTAGATGAGTTTATTAAAGTTTATCATTGATACTATCCATCAAAAGGTACAGCTGCAGATCACACTACCTAACGTATGAATACATGAAATAAAATCTAACATCCTTTCTAGATGTTATAAAATTCCATTACTTTTAAAATTTAATGAAGTTGCATCATTACTAAAAGAAAAAAATTAATTAATTAATGTAGCATAATATCTATATCAGTACCTAGGGTCAAGTCGTCTCAGTTGTTAGAGTCACATTGAACTTTATACCCGTTTCGGTTTAAATCATTGCTTGGTGTATTGAGCGTGGTATTTTCTAAATGATTTTCAATCTCTTTCTTTGTAAATGTTGCTACATTTGATCATAATTAAACTTTTTAATCCCAACCACACCCGAAAAATTATAACATACACGTTCGATCAGAGGGCGTGGTGAAATTCGTTGAAAATAATAGTTGATTCCAATCATATCTCCACTAAAATGCAGCTGTCTTTGTGATGAGATAACTAACTCATTCTAAACCTCATAAAAAGTGTTTAGTAATAATTTTGTTGAAATCACAAATAAAAAATTCACTTAAAGTATGAAAAAAAATTATAGGTTAACAAATAAATTATATTTATTTTTTGGTCTTCTAATAAATACTCGTTTAAAAGCACATGGTTTGGCGTATAGCTACATGAACTTAAATTTTTAGATTCTTGATCATTAAGATGAGGCTTTTCCAATATTAATTCAGCTATTCATTAAGTATTTCAGTATATAAGCCAGTAAATTAATGGCATACTAATCAATACAATAATTTAAAAAAAAAGTGTAATTTAAAAACACCTCAATATTACTTTATATAGGGAACATGAAAAAAGACCAGTGTTTCCGCAATTTTTATAGGAAACTTTTTTTTTTTGCCAAAATAAATCTCATATTTCTCCAGTAGAGATATAGAGTTTAACTTTCTCACATGTTTTTATCAATAGTTGTTGGATATCTGTTATTACCACAGCATCATTAAATTATCATCTTTTTAAATTAAGATAAAAAGTTGTGATTGAATTCCAGGACACCCTTAACAGATATCCAACAACTATAGACCTCGCGAATCAAAACTTAGGGTGACCTGGTGGTCTAGGGGTAAGATGTCAGACTTTTATGCTGGCGTCCGAGGTTCAATCCTCGGTCCCGGCAAATATTTATCTGATTACCAAACCCTTCCTTCACCTCTGACAAGACATCTTGTGAATGTGGGGGATGCCAGGCCTCCACCGTGGTTCGGATTCCACGTTAAACTGTAGGTCCTCCATTTCATCTCACAATCACCCTACCATTACACATTAGCGTAAGTGCGTATAACCCGAACGGGTAGTAAGACGCGGTGCTAATAATAATAATAATAATAATAATAATAATAATAATAATAATAATAATAAAAAAATTAATTCATATTTCTTCTACAGGATAAATATTTGATTTTTTTTACCCCCAAAATTGTTTTTATATAAAAACTGCAAAAACACTGAAATTATATCACCTCCCCTACCACCTCACCTTAAGTCTTAATGAATCACGTGAAATATGTATAGTATTATAATGAAGATGGGTACTTATAGAAGGAAATAGATCCTCTAGTTAACATACTTTGAATAATAGTAAAAGGTGAACACCTTAAAAGTCATCCTACTAAAGTGTTTTAGTTTTGAAATGAAACCCTTTGGTTTGAATATAACATTAAAAACAAATTACTATATAAATTTACTTTAGCAATGGGTACATATTTAATATATTATATATATTTAATATATTCATACTAAATGCCTAATGAACTTCTGACTTTTGCAAATCTCTAATTAATCTAGAAGAACTTTGTTTGATTCTGGATTGAGCTGATTCAGTTATTTACAATACAGTGCACATAATGTTGTTTAGTTATAATAATAATAATAATAATAATAATAATAATAATAATATTTAGCACCGCGTCTTACTACCCGTTCGAGTTATACGCTTTAAGTACTAATTACTCTAATGGATTAGGTATTTGGAAGGTAGAATTAGAGGAAATGAACCCGCATTTGCGTGGAGGGAGAGTGGAAAACCATTTAGGAAAAACCACCCCCAGTTCACCCGACCGAGATTCGAACCTCGATCTCCCCGTCCTCAGCAGTCGAGCTCGACACGACCAGCGCGTTAGCCAACTACGCCACCGAGGCGGGTGATGTTTAGTTAAAGATATATTTAATATATAAGTTAAATTTGTAAGTTATAAGATAGCATATTCTAAATAGGTGCTTCTGAATTATTGAAGTTGAAAAATAATTCTTATAGGTCTCGTTACTTAGACATTAATATGAAATTTATATTTAAATAGATAACTAATGTTTCTTCATTTTTTAAGAAAAGTTGAAATATGATACTATACTTATTTGAAATTTTTATATATATGGACATACTATATACTAAATGTGTATATTTATTTGAACGTATAGTATAAATTATATAGTATACGTGTATATAATATAGTATATTTGAATCCTTGTACATACATATTTGAAATAATTTTTAGTTTCTTCAATTGTTCCAAAAATATTTTATAAAAATTAATATATCATCAAGATAAATCCCTCCGCCATCATAAATACAGCCTATTGCCAGGCTGTCACTTATATAAGTAGATGCGACCGTCAAAGTTGTTAAAACAAAAAACTACCTATAAGAATTCTTAATAATTACTTTTAAATTCTAAAATTTATGATGTGAATAAAAACATATTTTATTTTTATTTTCAGAAAGCCTACAAGATCAAAGACTATAACTTGCTCGATAGTATGGAATCATTTTTTCCATTTGTAAACTCTTACTACATCCTTAACACCCAAGGATTTAGTAATAATGAAAAGATTATTTGCATTAATTCTGCACTATCTATAACATATAAATAATATACTGCATTTAAAAAAAAACGCTTTTGATGTTTTATATAATATTTTATTGTGTTCTAGTAACTCTAGCTAACAATAATAATATTAATAGTAATAATCCCTTTAATATATTGTACTTATAATATTTATGTATTTTCCCCTAAAGCTGTTAATGACATTTTATTAAATAAAAAGAATAAACTGAAGTTAGACACACCGAAATTAAGTGATACCATTTAACTTTCACACTGAAATTACTATCAAAATATGTTTGAAGTTATTTGTAACATTTTTGAATGTATAATACATATATTAAATAAAACGAAATCAAAGCTACTCACTAAATTTTCTAATAGACCTTTCGTACCAAAATATAGGTACATTTTATTGATTTTAAAGTGATTTTTTAATCACCTGTTCTGTTTATACTCATTGATTATACTAATTATTATAGTGGTGAAGGGATGAAGAAAGAAGCATTTTAGAATATATATATATATATATATATATACCCGCATTTGCATGGAAGCATAGTGTGAAACTATTTAGGAATAAAACCTTCAGTAGACCCAACAGGGATACGAGCCCTGATCTCCCCATCATCAGCATACAAGTATAACACAAGAGTGATATCTTAGACTATTTGATCATTGAAGCGAGTTTAACGGGAATTAGTTTTTTAAAATTATAAATATTATTTCACCGTGTTATAAACATGTTTTTTTTCCCGATGTTTCCTGATATTGAGGGGAAAAATAGAGCCATTTTTTTTTTCTTGACATTTCAATAACCGATAAAAGTTTAAAGCACGGGAATTTTATTTACCACCACTAAAGAATATCGGTACGAGATTGAGTAAAGTTAAATTTATGAAATTGTTAATATGATAGCCATATTTGTGAACTAAGGCGAGTGTTTAGTGAAAAAAAAAGAAGAATTTTAAACATAGGTTCATGTTTTAAGTATTATTCAATTTATGTATGAGCTGTTATTTTACCAATTTTAGCACTACATATATTTTATTTACAAACCTTTTTATACTCATACTTTTTGTATAACGAAATCCAATAATTTTATTTACATAATATCAGCGATGCTTCAGGTTAAATAAAAACAATGTTGGCCGCACATCAATACACCATTTTATTTACTATTTATGTGTCAGATAATTTGAATTATACACTTTGATACTTTACTAAATGCTTCGGATGAAAATAATTTCCATTATTTTTATTTTATATTTTATCACTTTTACAGCGGAAATTAAATTTCCCTCTTAGGATCCGCCTTCGTACTTTATTCATAGATAAGAACAATGTGTTTGCGTTCTTGTACGGACATAAATAAAAAAGTGGTTTGACAGTAAAGAAAAATGTTTAAATTAAAAGGGTTGAAAACCTTTTACATAGTCCCTATTTAATAAACAAAAATATCCATTTTTCTGTCTTTGTAATCATACGTGGCTGGGGATTTAAAACCCTGTGACTAGTAAATAAACCTAAATAAAATTCAGTGCAGTCGATAAATTTCACTTATTCATGTCCCACTTTTGTTTACATTTGATCAGTCTGTCTTTTTTTTATTTTTTTGTCTATTCTACAAATAAATTAATTGCACTTGAATTACACTTTGCTCCCATTTGTAATTATTTTTTTCGCCAATGTTTTTGTATATATTAAATTTAACCACAGTGAGGGATCAATGTCCCTGAACGTGGGAATATAAAGGGACTGTCAAGGGTAATAGCATTGACGTTCTAAGCCAAAATCCCTCGATTTAATTACCGTGAATTCTTTGTATATGATATTCCTGTACCTTATACATATTATCATTTGGATTAAATTAATAATTTAAATTATTATTATTATTATTATTTGCACCGCGTCTTACTACCCGTTCGGGTTATACGCAAATAATTTAAAAATCCAAATTTGTTCATTTTACAAACATACCACGATTAAAATAGTTACTCTTCCATCTTTAATAAGAGGAACTTTCATAGAAAATACAAATGTATTCCTAACGGCAAACATTGATGATATTTCATTATTACATAGGTATTAATAGTTATCTATAAACAGTAACATCTGTTTATAGTATTATAAATACGCGAAAGAGGATTTTGCAATTTTTCTAGCTGTCAAATAATTCCTTTATTATGAAAATTTGATTATATCAGATAATGAATCTCAGGACCTGCTGCTTGAAGACATCAGGCTAATTTGGAAAATACCTTATGCCAATGTCACTAATATAAATACACCTAATCAATATGCAACAAATAAAAGACGAGCGCGTATTAAAAGTTAGCAAAAACAACAATATAATACGTTTTAAAAACATAACGGTAGCAAAATTATCAAACAAGCCTCCCAAGAATGGTTAAATCTTATATTTAAAATCACTTAACTTAGTATAAAATTAAAAATATATACATGCATTAGGTCAAGGATCATCATGGACAAGTAAACTATTAAAAATAAAATGTTACTGTTGATTAGTAAGTTGAGTTTGGAGCTGAGGAAGAAACTGATGAAATTATAATTTTGGAGCACTGTACTGTATGGAGAAGAGACTTGGACTCTTAGAAATTTGGAAAAATTACTTGGAGATATTTAAAATGCAGTGCCGGCGAAGACTTTAGAAGATCACGTGGACAGATAAATAAGTACTAACAAAGAGTGGGTGAAAAGAGAACCATTTTAGATGTGATTCTTCGGTTAAAATGCCAACTGGATTGGATACATCCTTAGGAGAAACTTTTTTCTGTACGACGTCAGAAGGGAAGATTGAAGAAAAGAGGAGTTTAGAAAGTACCATTCTAAAACAGGTTGACTTGAAGGAAACAATAAAGTTCTAGGAGATGAAGGAGTCAGAGGACAAGGCTCAATAGAGGTCTAAGTTATAGGTCGTCCCAATGGTCTTTCTTTATTACAGGTTGTGTAACTCATAACTATCAAAATTCCAGTCCAATACCTTAGTTCTGTTGATAGCGTATGTGTCTAACGAAATAAAGTTTCATGGGTTTGATTCCGTGGCATGGCCAAACATTTTATTATTTTTGAAATGTGGGTTATCCCCTTTCACAGGGTGGATGTGTCTGTTCTAGATTTAGGTTAGTTTATAAGTAGTGTGTTGATATAATCAGTCAGTTCAGAAAGTTCATGTTAATAACCTTAGATAAATTAAACGAAAAAAAAAAATACTAATCTCTCTCCACTCTTCACTATGCAGTAATCATCCCTTTTTAGATCAAATATTTTTCTAAAGCACAACCTAAATTTCTTCTTGTGATGTAGGGTAGCTCATTTAGTTAAAATAATGGTTAAATAAGAAAAATATGTTAAAAGGGAAAAACTTGATTTAAAAGTTAAACATGTTCATCGCTTGTAACATAGATTAGCTGTCTTGCATTGATATTAATGAAGAAAATAGATGATACCGTAACATAATGAATAATTAAGGTAAGAGAATATAAAGCTTATTGAGTGATGTCATAAAATGCAAAGTTTAATGTAGAAAGGAACTAAGAACACTACGAATACAATTGATTGATAACCTCAAACAAGGAGAAAAGATTACGTTTCAGGAAGTGAAATATTGAATTGGCAGATAGGACAGACTGAAAGACTCAATTTAGACAATTCAACGATTGTGTCGAAAGACAAAGCACCTAACTATAACTATTTAACAATCCAAAACATTCATGAAGTATTTACTCTCTTGTATTCTACCAGATAGAGTTTGTGGTTTGATAATAACTTGAACATAATTTGTGATGTCAATTAGGCTTTCAATTACAGTTTGTCACAAGTGTGATGAGCATTCACCAATCAATTCAAACTTTTTAAGGGACACGCACAAAATTAAACAAATAAACCATCAACATAATAGTAATTTAACCTAATTATTATTATTATTATTATTATTATTATTAGCACAGCGTCTTACTACCCGTTCGGGTTATACGCACTTACGCTAATGTGTAATGGTAGGGTGATTGTGAGATGAAATGGAGGACCTACAGTTTAACGTGGGATCCGAACCACGGTGGAGGCCTGGCATTCCACACATTCCCAAGATGTCTTATCAGAGATGAAGGGAGGGTTTGGTAATCAGATAAATCTATGCCGGGACCGAGGATTGAACCCCGGCCGCCAGCATAGAAGTCTGACACCTTACCCCTAGACCGCCAGGTCACCTTTTTTATCCTAATTACCAAGGTATGGGCTGTGATGGAATAAACATTATAAAAAATATATTAACAAATACTCTTAATGAATGTTCACGACTAAATAAAATATGCTCTCTGCAAATAAAGAATAAAAATATTATTATTATTAGGTTCTATCTAACGACGTGTTCATACTTTTTGTCAGTGAACTTAGACCTCCAGTGCACCCTTTCCTCTGCCTCCTCCTCCAACTCACAGATTTTTTTTATTTCCTTCAAATCCTCCAATATTTGAATCCTCCTTCTTCCTCAGATCCTCTTTCCACTAACCTTAACATGTACTTAAAAGCATTTAACAACTTAATTCTTGCATTTTGCTTAATATAATGTTGATTTACAAATACCTGGTTCAGGAGTAGTATCTGCCCGCTACCAATACAAACCTCTCCATCTTAATATCAATTTCTCGACAACAGGAATGCATATTTTACAACCATGAAAACAAAGAGACAGTGTGTCGGACACATTTTTGTTTTAATATTTATGTATTTATAACATGAGTTTAAAAATCTATACTTATCTAATCTTAATACCGAAAAACAACTCAAAAATGCTTTCCATTGGTTAGAAATAACGTCAGTCAACAAAGAAGATAAATCCTATAATCCAAAATAAAATTACATGAATATACCAAATAATGGCGTAGTAAAAACGTTCCTACAACTAGGGGATCATAAACAAAATATACGTACAGTAGTTGAACATCGTCTGTGCTGTAGAAAAATCGATATTCATCAAAATCCTGGGCCTATTAATTATTTATTTTATTTTTTATTATTTAGCACCGCGTCTTACTACCCATTCGGGTTATACGCTTTAAGTACTAATTACAGTATTGGATTAGGAATTGGGAAGGTGTAATTATATTAAATGAACCCGCATTTACGTGGAGGGAGAGTGGAAAACCATTTAGGAAAAACCACCCCCAGTTCACCCGACCGAGATTCGAACCTCGATCTCCCCGTCCTCAGCAGTCGAGCTCAACACGAGAAGCGCGCTAGCCAACTACGCCACCGAGGCGGGTGCCTATTAATTACACATACAAAATCTGAAACATGAATATAAATATACACTAAATTTAAGTTGTATATAAGTCATTAAAAGATTAATAAATTTAACATAACTATGAAATTTAAAAAAACATAGGTAGAAACTCTTTACAGTAAACTTGTTATTTATTGCAATATATATTTTTCAAAATGAGCAATGCTTTGTAAACTGTGACTTATTCAGGTAGTAGGTTTTGATGGTGACATTTATTATTATGATTATGATCGTGCTAATATATCGTCTTTCTAAGTAATGTTGGAAGAACCACCAGGGCAATTCGTTGGAAAAAGCAATTACAAGCGACGCTGTAATTAGAATATGTTTACACAAAAAAAACCCACAATTACAACGATTAACAAAGAGTGCCTTAAGAGCAGTACTTGGCTAACTTGTATCAAAGCTGGACGCTTTGTTTTTAACGTCGATTCAAGGCCGGCTGTAGGTTGGTGTTTTGATGAAGGTGTGGAGTGGGATTGGAAGGGGGGGGGGGG
>CABEEJ010000059.1:82744-94480 GCA_901482245.1 Timema douglasi
CAGGGTAGGGTTGATGTTTGTGTACATTTATATCTTTAATTTGTATTATTATGTGAAACGTGGTATCTTACCTTGCATGACGAAAACAAATTTAAGATATTTGAGAAACAGGTACTTAGGAAAATATTTTGTCAAAAATGGGATGAAGCTACTAGGGAGTGGAGGAGATTATATAATGATGAGTTACATATAATGTAATCAACATCAGATATTGTTAGAGTAATAACGTCTCGTAGATTAGGATGGGCAGAACAGATAACGTGAATGAATGATTCTAGAACCTGGTTTGGGGTATTGACTGTCAATTTCAATGGGAAGAGACCCTTGGTAAGACCTAGACGGGGATGGGATGATAACATTAAAATGGACCTGAAAGAAATATGGTGTAGTGAGGTGGACTGAATAGAACTCTCTCAAGATATGTGGCGTACTTTTTGTAAGTATCGCAATTAACTTTGAAGTTCCTAATAACATCGAGTATGGCTTAAATAAGTATACTTACGTTTGTATTTTTGATTGAACGTATTCTTTTAGTGACCAGCAAAAATAGTTTTATTATAAAAATTCATTACTCATGGGTGTTTTATTGTTTTTTAAATGTCCTAAGAGGAAAGATTGGTATTTTTTAAATTTCTCCAAGGGTGGAAAAAGGATGTGAGCTGGCTTTGAGTCCAATTTATGAACAGAATGATGGTATAGTAACATTATCAATCTCATTGTAAGGAATATCCAGTACCTTGTCAATTTATGTTTCACTGTAAAAATAACTAGCCCTAATTTGAATAATTATTATTACAATTTTTGTTCATGCCAGGAAAGTCAACATGCAAGGCGAGCGTAGATCTTTATGACGTGACACCCATAGTTTTGTTCTCCACGTCTTACTTCCTCTACGCATATTTACCTTAATGGATAAATTATGATGATGATGATGATGATGATGATGGAAGAGCTTAAAATAAATGTAAATACATTTTCATGGAGGGAAAAAGGGTCATACTCGGAGAAAATACACCTTCCTATAGTATTTCAAAGAGATCTATTATTATTATTATTATTATTATTATTATTAGCACCGCGTCTTACAACCCGTTCGGGTTATACGCACTTACGCTAATGTGTAATAATGTGTAATGGTAGGGTGATTGTGAGATGAAATGAAGGACCTACAATTTAACGTGGAATCCAAACCATGGTGGAGGCCTGGCATTCACCACATTCACAAGATGTCTTGTCAGAGGTGAAGGAAGGGTTTGGTAATCAGATCAATCTGTCCCGGGACCGAGGATTGAACCCCGGCCACCAGCACAGAAGTCTGACACCTTACCCCTAGACCGCCAGGTCACCCAAGGAGATCTAAAACCTTGAACCTCCCCTAACGAGTCTAACATATTGGACTAGACTGATGCCTTTTTACACACTCCCACCGACGTGGGGTTCTTTTAATTAAAATATATTTTCATTTTTGTGATACAGTGTATAATTATATCAGTAGCTAGAAGGAGTTATAGTAAGAAAGAGAGAATATATAAAAAGAACAAACATACAGTCCTATTTTAATAGGAAGAGTCTTTTAGGAAGTACATATAATTTTGTTTTGTCAGAATTCATAAAATTTTACTACCTATCTTATTAGTGTCATTTCATAAGTGTTAATAATATATATCAAAAGTGACAGCTGAAAAGAACATGACTTAGCGTATGAATACGTTAAACTAGAAATAGTTTACCTCGGTGGTCTTGAGTTAAAGGTATCACTTTAGGTCCCGATGTTGGTGGGTTCAAACCCAGCTGAGGTAAACTCATTTTTCTTGAATGATAAAAATCCGTGGCACAGGTTCACAGATTTGAAGTAAAGCTGTCGGTTCCATGTCAATTGTGGAATTTAAAAGAACACTGGAAGGTATGTTAAAATACCCTTCCTGGAACAATTGATAGGCCCTTTCTCGCTCAGTAATAGAAAACTATCTTTTGCTGATATAATCAGTTTCTTCAGAAAGTGTACGTGAAACAACCTCAAATAAATGAAAAATGAAAAGGATATTAGAGAAAGTAATTTTTATAACTGTCGGATAGGGTTCTTTCTATGAAAATTGGTCTGTAATATGTTCTTTACATATACAAAAATACACAACTAAATACATTGCTGTTACTTAACTATACAATAATAGATTCCTAAAAAAAAATTCTTTCCTTTAACCTAGGATTTGTTTTATTTAAAACCTTCTGAAGATGTTATGAAATATAAAAGCAACATCCTCAAAAGAATAAAACAATAACATTGAAAGCAATTCCCCTCTCATTATGTTTGTTTTGTTGATTTAATAATATTATGGATATATATAATCATGGTATAATATAGCAGTTACGGTAATCTTTCTTAGCATTTAAATTTCACACACAAACTGATTTTAAGAGGGGGGGGGGAGGGCTTGATAAATTATAGTGTTGGAAGATTAGACTTCACGCTACTGATCTCTAATAAGGTAGGACGTTAGTTAGAAAATTTACTTTAATCACACTAAACAAGCCATTTGTGAAATCGGCCAATATAGTTCCCTCTGAAATAAAATACGTATAAAATTAATGATAACGACATGGTTTCCTTTTTTTTTTAACTATTTACATTTTGACTTAATCGTTTAGGTGAGTGGTTAAAGCTACTGACTTCTACTCGATATAGTGGATATCTCCTTATCTCTACGCTCATATTTACTCTCCTCTCCTGTATATTAGATTATATATCAGATATTATGACTAAGGATATTATATCATAATAACAATTGTTTTAAAATAACCAACAGATTGAAGCATTAATTCATAATTGTTATTAAAAAATAAAATTGAATTAAATTATTAAATAGATAATGAAATGTGCAATGGTGATCATGTGGATTAAAAGTAAAGCTCGTCTCTGGGTGTTAGTGATAAGAAATTTGGGGTTCAAACCCTGATCTGGTTTATTAAAAAAAAACTCCATGGCATTTGTTTTATTTTTGTAAAATTGATAATAACAGCCATAATAATAATAACAATAATAGTAAAACCATGTGTTAATAATTTTAGTCACTCCACCTTGTAGATATTTGAAAACATATTCCCTCGTCTGTTTATAATAAGACCAATGACCCATCCAACAAGTGGTGGCGCATCTAGTGGTTAAGGGTTCGAATCTCGGTCGGGTGAACTGGGGGTGGTTTTCCTAAATGGTTTTCCACTCTCACTTCACACAAATGCGGGTTCACTTCCTCTAATTAAACCTTCCCAATTCCTAATCCATTAGAGTAATTAGTACTTAAAGCGTACAACAAGAACAGGTAGTAATACACAGTGCTAAATATTATATTATTATATCTAGTGTGTAAGGGGGCATTACCCCCTTTAAATAATTGGCTACTCTCCCCCCTTGTATATATATTTCATATCCTCTGATATTATCAAATATGAAGCTGAAAGATTGCCTCAAATAAAATTGTAAATGACCATTGAATGCAAATAATTTTCAAAAATTTGCTGGAGTATGCCACTTTAAATAGTTTCCCATGGTACTTGTCAAAAATTTCATTTAAGGATCAATTTAAATATATTCTAGGACCATATTAATTTCAATTTTTTTTAGAGAAGGACCACTTTAAATAGTTTCTAAAGGAATATAATTTTTTTTTTTAAATTGGCAAAAGTTGAACCAATCCAAATATATTTTAGAAATATCTAAATTTAAAATAATTTTTTTAAAACTATGCCATATAGATAAAAAAATAATCAAACTACAAAAAATTAGGGAGTCGAAGAAACACTTTAAATATCTTCAAGGACATATACTTTTTAAACATTTATTATTTATTTTACTACTCGCCTCTTCTTAGACAAAATGTTTAAGAATTTCTTTTTAGCAAAGTGGTTTTTGACATTTTTGTTTAATTTGGATTTTGGAAGAAGTGGTGTAGGGGTGGTTTTACATGATAAATAAAATTGTAGGTTCGTTTTTTCTAATAAAAAAGAATACGCGTGACTGAGTTTTGAACATATTTTCCCAAACTATTATAAAGTTTATAAGAATATACTATTTATTTATATCTAATTAAATAATCTTAATATGATGATACTCCTGCTCTAGTTCAGACATCTTTTTCTCTCACTCAACAAATAACAGAAGGACAGACTGCCACTCACGTAGAACCGTTTATTTGCTGCCCTAATTGTTCCTCGCTAGACATTGATGAGGGGGCTGAGACCCTTACCTCCCCAATGTCCCTCTCCCCCTTTTCCCACGACACCAAGATGTGACGGGGAAATAGAGGGGGAAATAATTACTCTTCGTCCCCTCTTCCCACCTCCTAGCAATGTCTTCTACCATAGAGGTTAGAGAAAAAAGGTATCACCTGCTATAGAACGTACGAGGACATAACCAAATTTTATCATTAATTTATTTAGGATATCATTATTCATTAAGATAATACACCCGCCTCGGTGGCGTAGTTGGCTAACGCTCTTGTCGTGTTGAGCTCGACTACTGAAGATGGGGAGATCGAGGTTCGAATCTCGGTCGGGTGAACTGGTGGGGGTTTTTCCTAAATGGTTTTCCACTCTACCTCCACGCAAATGCGGGTTCATTTCCTCTAATTCAACCTTCCCAATTCCTAATCCATTAGAATAATTAGTACTAAAAGTGTATAACCCGAACGGGTAGTAAGACGCGGTACTAAATATCATTATTATTAGTATTAAGATACTGGTGTTAGCACACGACTTTTTAACTAACTTATTTAAAACAGACACAACACCCAAATCCCTGCCCTTTAATTCCTTACTGTGAAAAGTAAAGAACTGTATCTGCCCGGTGAAATATATATTTGGGGCATGCTGTAATTTAAACTAGGACCCTTAACTTAGTGGGCAAACACACTACTGACTGAGGTAAGGTGTTGGACGATATGATTTAAATATTTTTTAATATCAAATATGAAATCTGGCAACAAGGTTCAGATTTAATAAATCTAGATATAAATAGAGTTATGAATAGAGCCATACAAACACTTGAACCGATTGTACACCTAAAATCATATTTATAATAAATATTACGACAAAATTACAGAAACTTTATCATATTATGTGTTATAGCATGAAAGAAAAGTTTTAAAACGTATTTTTCAGTAAATTATCCGTAAGTAAGTTTTACTCATGAGATCAAAAACATAATCTTTTTAATAACAATAAACACTATTTATATATATAAATATAACACTAAACAGTTAAAATAAAAATTAAAAATTTCAAATTTTCTAAAATTTTCTATTTTTACACTACTCAAAAATATTTGTAGTTTGTACAAATAAAAACGCATTCTTATTCGTCAAAAAAATATTCATAGATACCCATTTTGAACTCATTATTCAAGTACAATTTCAAAATTAGTTATATCCAGTCCACCCTTTCTTAAACTAGTTCTACCCAGTCCATCTCACTACACCCTATCCCTTTCTTGAGATAGTTCTATACAATACACCTCATTACACCCTATCCCTTTCTTGAGCTAGTTCTACCCAGTCCACCTCATTACACCCTATCACTTTTTTGAGCTAGTGCTATCCAGTCCATCTCACTACACGCTATCCCTCTCTTGAACTAATTCTATCCAATACACCTCATTACACATTTTTTATTTCAGATAATTCTAATGTAATCTTCTCATCTGCCTACAGATCTTCCCAGTGTTATCTTCCCATTGGGTTTGCCACTCAGTTTCCTAATAAGGTTTTATAATTTCCCACTCACGATGCTTGTCCTACACACTGTAATATTCCTATTTAATAACTTTATATTGAATTTATTTTTAGTTTATACAATTATTTGAACCACAGTTACACCACCATTGAAAAAAAAGAGTATGTTGACCGAATGACTAAACCACCTGGCCATTGATGCGATTGTATATTTTAAAAAAAATCATTAAAATTCTCGATAGGTTTTTTAATTGACATCATACTCCATTTTGTGACCTTTATATAATAAGTTAGTGTATTGATAGTGTTTGTTACTAGGAGAGCATTTATGGAAACATAAACAAATTTTACTCTTTATTAAACAGGCAAAATATGTATTAATATCAGTATTATACTACCTGTTATTTTATTTTTAAAAAAAGTCCTTATGGAATTACCCTTACTTCCCCCTATGAAACTTTCAAACAAATTTTGAAGTTTTTCATTTTTGACGTCTTTCATCATTTTTATCCTTTGCCTACTGAAGCTTCTTTAAATATGAATGACAAAAGTTTAAATATGTCTCGAAAACCAATATCGTACGTGATTAAACGACAAAGTTTTTCGTATAATTTGAAATCCCCCCCCCCCTCAACCCCTTTTTCAAGTTAATAAATACTCTCATGCTGGACACCGAATGGGACAATTGTCACATTTTTCCCTTTACGATTCTGTCTAATTAATTTCGTCAAGGGTGACCTGGCGGTCTAGGGGTAAGGTGTCAGACTTCTGTACTGGCGGCCGGGGTTCAGTCCTCGGTCCCGGCAAAGATTTATCTGATTACAAAACCCTTCCTTCACCTCTGACAAGGAATCTTGTGAATGTGGGGAATGCCAGGCCTCCACCGTGGTTCGGATTCCACGTTAAACTGTACCTACCATTACACATTAGCGTAAGTGCGTATAACCCAAACGGGTAGGAAGACGCGGTGCTAATAATAATAATAATAATAATAATAATAATAATAATAATAATAATTTCGTCAAAATTATTGGCTTTTAATTACGTTTAGTATAATGGTGAGCTAGAAATTTTGAAATATCAATTCTAACTTAGCAAGGGCGTTCGATAAATGTGTACCCAATATGCATAAATCATTTATCAAAGTGATAGAGATATGTGACCCATAGATCATTTTAATATTCTCATCTTTGCTATTCATTTATAATGTATGGTACTAGCGTTATCTTTCTTTGGCAATAATCATTGATCACATGAGAAGTGACGAGGTATTTAAATGGAAAGGCTTCTTCCACAGAGAACACAAGGTACAGTCCCAGATTTGACAGGATTGGATTACAAACAACCTGTTATCACTCACCAAAATTAATACGATTCTAGCACCTTAACAGCTCAAACCATCCCCCGGATATCACATACCTTTAATAGGTAATACAGATTGAGACAGCTGATGTATTAATAGCCCATCTCATTCCCCAGATAGTAACAAACGTAATACAGTTTTAACCAGGCGTCCTAAGAGACAATCTCATCCCCCGGGTAGTAACAAACGTAATACAGTTTTAACCAGACGTCCTAAGGTCCCGTCTCACCCCCCGATTAATACAAAACGTAATACAGTTTGAACCAGACGTCCTAAGAGCCAATCTCATCCTCCAGATAACAACAAGATTTTCAAATTTCATAACACAATGTTTTTAAACTCAAAATAAAAGTGTTGGCCTATAAATTTGCACAAAAATCATCACAAAACGTCTATACTGCGATGGTCTTTTCTCAATTCCTGTTATCTAAATAATCAAACATGATTGACGTGACCCACTTCGGTGGCTGCATGGAAAAATTAACTACTCTCGTACTAGACTAGATTACCGAAGTAGGGGAGATGGGTGTTCAATCCTGGTCGGATCAACTGAGGATGACTTTTACTCAAATGGTTTGGCACTCTTACTTCACGCAAATGCGAGTGCACATAATCTAAATCAAACCTTCCTAATCCTGAACATACTAGAATATTTAGTACATAGGCGTATAATAAGGGGTAGTAAGACGCGGTGTTTAAAAAAAAAAGATTGACTTGGCAGGTTTATTGTCTGAGCACGACGATTAGTCGCAGATAAAAAATAAAAGGGTCAGTCTTACACTTACTTTGTTTATTGCAATACTGTTGATCCACTCTTGCCTATGTCTGATGTATGCGTTCCAATCAGGCCCACCAACATAGTTTATATTATATTCCCTCTCTTACTCGATTTATTTCTCTCTCTCTCTCTCTCCCGACGTATTATGAGAGTCTGAACTGAAATAAGTGGCCAGCAGGTAAAGGTAATTGTTTGCGAAAAGAATCGAAGATTCGAGGAACCGGTTTCATGTATATCTCCTGTGACCAAGTCCCTACTAGTTTATAATTGACTACCTTCTGTGAGATGGTAGTTTCCAAGATAGCCCCGAAACATTTAACCACTTCTTTCCCGCCCCCTCCATCCCCCCCTTCCATCACTGAACTGTTATTTGTTTATTATTAGCTTTACTTAACGTGTTGCCAGTTTTTCTTTTTTTTACTTACCAGAAACCCACTTCAGTGGCCGAATGGCCTAAGGTATCATTCTCATGTTATACTGATCTGATGATGAGTGGGAGATCAGGGTTTGAATCCTGGTTGAGTCTACTGGGGATGGTTTTCCCTATATTGTTTCCCCACACTTGGTTCCTTCCTATTCCCTACCCCATCAGACTGTTTCATATACCCTTATATTATTATTATTATTATTAGCACCGCGTCTTACTACCCGTTCGGGTTATACGCACTTACGCTAATGTGTAATGGTAGGGTGATTGTGAGATGAAATGGAGGACATACAGTTTAACGTGGAATCCGAACCACGGTGGAGGCCTGGCATTCCCCACATTCACAAGTTGTGATTAATAAACGTCTTGTCAGAAGGAAGGGTTTGGTAATCAGATAAATCCGTGCCGGGACCGAAGATTGAACCCCGGCCACCAGCATAGAAGTCTGAAACCTTACCCCTAGACCACCAGATCACCTTTTCTTAATTATTTGAACTGATTGACTCTACCAACGATATGTTGTTCATCGTAATCTATACAGTATACTCTTGAATCTGCGTAAGGGAGCACCATAAAATATATTCTATAATAAACAATTCAACCAATAATTTATTCTTTGAAGATGATAAACTTACTAATAAGAGTCTCTGTATTTTTCAAAAAGTAGACTATAACTCTGTTTTTATTTCTCTATCTTAAAAATATTTCTTAAAATAAAGTCATACTTACATTCACGTACTCGACCAATATCATTCTCAATTCGTCAGGCTGATTTAAGGAGGTGGGGACCGGCCGTTTCAGGCATACCTTTGTCCGAATTAAAAAGCATAAGATCCTTTCCGTTTGGACATGGATTAAGGTAACGTGCCTTAAAAAAAACACATCAAAGCTGGCAGCTTATTAATAATTTAAATAAATAAATAAATTCCAGAATCTGTTATTTAAATATCATGGAACGTGGAATTCACAGATAACAATTCTAACCAATAAGTTTGAATAAATATTTAGTATTGTTTTAAATTATATTTTGATAATTTTTTTCATGATAAGATTTTTTTAGCACCACAGATTACTACCTGTTCTTGTTATAAGCATTGATTTAGTTAAATTTTATTGGGGTAGTATTTATTTTCAACAAAACACATTTAATAAACACACTACTGCACTTCTACTTATCATACATAATAATTTGACATATATTTTAACGAACTTATTTTATTGATGGACATTCTATAGCCCTTTTTTAAAAATATATTTAGGATAACGCGTTTTAATATTATTTATCAATTTTTTAAATAAAGAATATATTACTTTACATTTATAATTAAAACTTACTTTAAAATTCCATAATATTTAAATGTATATTATTTGATTAAAATACTTGTATATGTGATCTTCATTGAGTTTCAAGTAACAAGGGGAAAAAAATGTTAGAAATTGGCGAGTCAAAGGTTGTGTTGATTTTTTGACGAGAATACAAATAAAAAGGGAAATTATTCCATCACCACACACACACATACACACACACACACACACACACACACACACACACACACACTGACCTCACCTTGCNATACACACACACACACACACACACACACACACACACACACACTGACCTCACCTTGCGTTTAAACAAAATCCGAACTGTCCCCTTCGAGTAGACGTCCTTGTTAGTTTATAAACAGTGATCAAAGAGAAGAGGACGTAAAAAGAGACGCGATGATGAAATAAAGGCGTCATCTCCGTTTGGTTCTTCATGTCGTTTGATGTGACTTGTGTGTGTTGCGTGTCTTACTATCCGTCCAGGAAACCAGTACGTATGCCATTAATAGTATAAGGGATGAGTAAGGTGTAATTGAGAGGGAAAATGTACCTTCTTTTTCTTGGAGGAGGATTGAAGAAGCATTAATGGAAAAAATAACCCCAAAAATTCTTGTTCAAAATACAAACCCTGATGTTCCCGTCAGGCTCGAAACAATCAAGATGAGACTGACACCTTTGTCTGCGTACTCACCGGGCATGTTCAAGGTTTATTGTAGCAATGGCATGACTCAGGAGAAGGCAGTTAGATCCTTGAATGAATGATTTGAGGGTGGAATTGTTATTTATATAACTTCAAAGCAAATGCTGATTCATTTAATATAAAATTCTGTATTTATTCCTATTTATTTGAGATGAGTGAACTATGCCATTGATTTACTGAGATAATTGATAAGATTAGTGATAATTTTATTATAAAACTAATCTTAATTAAAACATTTAATTAATTTAAATCAGCTGAAAAATGTTACCTGGACACGGGAGTTGATACAGGGACTTTCGTCTTAGTGCATCAATGCTCTACTAACCACTGAGCTATCCAGGATTCATCCCATGTTCAAGGTCATTCTTCACTGATATTCTAATTCTTAGTCTCTAATGGACGTGTAGATATCGTCAACTAGGCCTTCATATTTTGCTCACGTCCACAACAGACTCAACCTTCAATTAAGAGCTAAGAATTACCCTGAGAATGATACGTATTCTGGATAGCTCATTGGTAGAGAATAGTTGCACTCAGACAAAGGTCCTAAGTTCAATTCACGTGTTCAGATGTAATTTTTCAACTTATTTAAACTAATTGGTTTGTGGTCATACAAAGAATGGCGTAATTACGATGAATAGTAGTTTGTGTCTTAATGTATAACTTAAGTAAAATAAATAAAAACCAATTGACTTGACGCATGAATACGTAAAATTAAATCTTGTAACCTTTCAAGGTATCAGATAAGGCACTTCGTATTGAAAATGGACTATACAGTAACTACCCAGATGTTGGAGCCCTGTATTTAACGGAATGTTGAGGCTCTCAGTCTAGTAAGTTTGTAATACGTGTGTTGGTGCATCACATAATATTTAGTGCACGTAATGTAGCTCAAATTTCATTGGTGGCTGGGCAGCCTAAAGCTATGTTCTTTCATATCTATTGGTCATTGTTCGAATCCACGCAGTTCGCACTGGAAAAGTATCTTTTACACGTGTGATTTATTGGTGTGAGGATTTTCCCCTCTAATTTCAAAGCTGATTCAGTTGAACTTCCTCTATACATGGTTTTCCAAACTTAACCCCTCATGCACATATGGGTACACTTCCTTTCAATTCAATCTTTCTCCTCCCTTACACATTAGCGTAATCAGTATATGCGCGTATGACCTGAACGGGTGCTAAAAGAAAAAAAACTTCGTTAAAATCTCTAAAATTATTATCCTAAGCTACTCTTGAAATGGACATCAGGCCTTATTATTTTAATGTGGGTGAGTCTATTAAAAAGAGGATGAGAGATTCGTGACGGCACGGTCACTTTTGTTTTTATTTAAAAATAAAAAGAACAGGTTTAGTCACAACGGCACGGTCTGGGCAAAAGCATATAAAACAAATTACTGTCAGGCGGGGAATGGGGGGG
>CABEEJ010000059.1:100052-124785 GCA_901482245.1 Timema douglasi
GTGATAGTTGATAAAGATTAAGGGACATGCATTGGTAGAGACACGTGGGACAAACGTTGTTCCCGTTTATGATGGTTAAGAGAGGATGGAAAGGTCAGGATTTGAATCCCGGCTGGGTATACTGATGGTATTTATTTCTTCTGCTCGGAATTACCCGACACTTTATCTCAGTAAATAGCCTGTTTGTCTACTGAGCTAAGGGTCTCGGGTTCGATTACCGGTATGTTCGAAATATTTATTATTGGTGAAATGTGATTTTCCCCTTTCACAGTGATGAATTAACGTCCAGGGGGCAAGATGTTGTGTATACTATAGATTTAAGTTGGTTTTATAACTAACTTTATTATAATTATTAGTCGGTTTGATAAGTACACGTTAAATTTAAAAAAATACTTAATGATTTCACCTACAAAAATGAGTTTACATTTACTCATAAATTCTACTCATTCATTACTTTTTCAATCAGTAATAATATGCTGAGAGCCCGTAAGAATCAAAAGAATAAACATTAAAAAAATATATAGTTATATTTAAAAAATATGAACTATCATTAAGGACCAAATTATTTTTTAATTGTTCCAAACGGTTTTTTAGAAGCTATTTTAATGAAGTGATAAACCTAATTTTATTGTTTATAAGAAAATACATTATTTAAGCTACAGAAATAACATTTTTTATCGCACTTGACTAGTAACCTATTTTTAAATTATTGGTAACCCACTCCAGTGGCCACGTGGTCTAACGCTCTTCTTTCGTGTTGGACTAGACCAACGAGGACGGGGAGATCAGAGTTCGATCCCAGTAGGTAACATTGAGGGTGGTTTTCTAAATGGTTTTACACGTTCCTTCCACACAAATGCGAGTGCAATTTATCTAAACTAGACCTTCCCAATCTCTAACACATTAGTTTTATTATAACGTAGTGGAACTGTTAGTAAGACGCAATGCTAAAAAAAATAGTGGTTAGGCTTGCGTTTGCCTTTTTTTCAAGGTGTTTTCAGTGGTTTTAATGTTAGATGGATTAATATATCTTTTTTGGTTTTACTTTTCATGTTTTTTAAGGTCTAGCATATTTTTCACTTATAAATGATATTGTTAATATGTTTTAGTCTTGCTGGTAAAGAAGACTTTGGTTAGTTTAATGGTGTTGGTCTGAAACCTATCCCGACATATTAATTATATATGCCTGTATTAATTGAGTGAAAACACAAATTTTCGCCCTTTTTAAATAAGTTTTCTGACCATCACGTAACTATGAAGCCAATAAAGAGTTTTAAATTATCATACATTTATATATTACATATTTGAATTTCATAACTATACCTTTAAAATTAAAAAAATATCAATTTTCAAAGAATTCTAAATAACTGACGTACGTATTCAAAAAGATAAATATTTTAATGCTGTTTATTTTTACTGAATCTATCTACAGCTCGGAGAATATTCCGTAAAAATAATTGTGAAGTATTTTAAAAGAGAATATTATAAATATAAAGCTTACATCATGTTTTATTAAATTGAAACAGTTGAATACCAAATAAACATTCGTTAAGTTCAGTCCCCTTGACTAAAATAATAAAGATAAAATAAACAAATTTCATTTAATCCCATAGTTATCAAAGCTTTAGGAAATAATAACATCAAGTTTTTTTATTTTGATGCTTTAATAGCTACGGAAGAGAGGTGAAGAGAGATTGAACAGTAACGAATGGGAAATTTCTAGAAGAGAATGAATGGATTTATCTTAAAACAAGAGAGATTATTAAAAGCTTTCACTATAGAATGTTCCTTAAAAATAAACAAAATAAACTTTTTGGACGAGATCAACCAATACTTATTGTTTTAATTTCGTACATACAGTTAGAAAAATTATTATATTACACTTGATAATTATTTTTTTCCATTCAATTGAAAAATTATTTTAGAAATAGACCAATTATAGTTATTTTTTATATTTTATAAGTTAAAATTGTGATTTATTTTGGTTTGTTTTTTCAAATTAACTTGGTTTTTTTCATGGTCCTCTTTAAAATATTTACACTAATAAGATATATATATGATAAAGGAACATAACAGAGGTGGTGTACTTTCATTTTAATAGAGGTAGAGTGAAAAAATAATCAAGAAATAAAATCCGGATCACACCTAATCGAGATTCGAACCACGTAATTGGAAAACTTATAGATACTAAACGTACGTCCTTACCCACGTTACAACCAGTGCACATATAGTCACTATTGTAATCTATGTGATTTAATCTTATTTTTGTAAATACGTGACTATGATTGAATCAAGTTACATGCCTATTAATAAGCATTGGTTTTCTGGGCTCACTCGAATTGCGGAATAAGTTATACCTGCCAGCACACATTCAATGAGGGCTAACTCGAATTGCGGAATAAGTTATACCTGCCAGCACACATTCAATGAGGGCTAACTCGAATTTCGGAATAAGTTATACCTGTCAGTACACATTCAATGAGGGCTAACTCGAATTGCGGAATAAGTTATACCTGCCAGCACACATTCAATGAGGGCTCACTCGAATTGCGGAATAAGTTATACCTGCCAGCACACATTCAATGAGGGCTCACTCGAATTTCGGAATAAGTTATACCTGTAAGCACACATTCAATGAGGGCTCACTCACATTTCGGAATAAGTTATACCTGTCAGTACACATTCAATGAGGGCTCACTCGAATTTTGGAATAAGTTATACCTGTCAGCACACATTCAATGAGGGCTCACTCGAATTGCGGGTTAAAGTATACCTGTCAGCCAGTCCACAAAAATTGCGGAACATCCTGTAATCCCATTCAACTCCTAACCACTAACCTAACATAACCAAACCTAACCTCTATTTTGTATTTTAAACAAAGTCATTATGAATTTAGTTTCTACTCCGCAGATCGTGTACACCGGGTTTTTTTAGGAATGGATATTTGAAGCGTCGTTTAGAAAATACAAACGTATTAATGTTATTTCATGTGTATTTACTAGAGATATTTAACGTGCATCTTTTTAACTGACGTATAATATCAGCACAAGATAATTTCTGTGAGCGAGCATGAAACGGTCCACCAATCCTGCCGGGAAAGATATTTCCATATACTCCCCAGGGTTCTTTTACACTCCACAATTGACACGGGACCAACGACCTCAATTTTCCTACGAAGGAAGTTGTGCTACATATTTTTATCGCTCAAGAAAAATTCACCGACCCCGATTGGATTTGAACCAACCAACATCAGTTACTGAGGTGAGATCTTTATTCCAAGACCCATGAGGGCGACGATAGTATCTATATAAAGGGGCAACTCTTTCTCGCACAATTTGACGTATGAATATACATAATTATATCTAGTATCTGTTTTTCTAACAGTCAGATGTCTATTTTTAAGAAACTTATGGCATTCTTAATCAATCAATTTATTCAGCCAAGAATTTGAAACATTGGCTAAGATGTCTGGAACACAAACCAATAATACATTATTTTAAAAAGCAGCTGGGTTGGTAAATTATATTTCTAAACCTTCTTACTGAGTTTATGATCACTGAGCATAAACGGCAGACATAATATACTTTATTCAGCCCTGATATATCAAAACATATCCACGCACCAAGTCTTGAATACAAAATGTGAATTTAGTGTCCCATTAGTCTATCTTGAATTGAATTAAAGACACAGATTTTTGTATGTGCGTGTGTGTATGTGGGTGAGTGTATGTGGCTGTGTGTGTGTGTGCGTGTTTTCATATATATATATATATATGTAGTTGTTTCCCACACATGTCCCGTACGTTGTCTACTTTAATCCAGGCATGCTCAAATAACTTAATGGCCAATGCCGATGATTGGCTATCCACTCCAACAACATGTCCACAATTAACGTCAATCAGAATGGGTTTGATTTGGTGCTACACATGTTTATAAAAATATATATTCAATTAGGAAGCACAATACATCGTCCGATTCGTTGGGAACGTGGACTAAATGTGAAACACGTTAATCTAGTCTGGTTTGTTTGGAATAAGGAGGCCAGGTTTCAGATCCAAGCAATATGCTGTGATGACTTTTTTTTTATTAAATGGTTTCTGAATTCACCTCAACGTGTGTGGGCACATTTACTCTATATTCAAAATTTATCATATTCATTAATTTATTTTATAAAAATGTGAATTATTTCCAGGACATGATTTTTTTAAATATTGGAAATACGAATAACACTATGTCCTATAAAGTTTTATCTTGATATGATGCCACCTTTAGCTAAGATTTAAAAGGGTATCATTCAAATTTAACTCGGCCATACATTCATTATCTGGGATTTATTTAATGGTTAAAATAAGGAAAACATAAGCTATTAAAAATCAGCATAAGCCTATTATCTTAAAAATATTTAAAATTCAAAATTTGTATTATTTTAAATATCGTTATTGTTAAGGATATATAATAGTCTCATTGGTCGTTATGATGTGCATAATATATTGTTTAGTGTGTGTAAAAAAATTTCAATAAAGATAGAATACGTTGTCTATGCCAAGGAACTTACATACAATATACAGTCCAATCTTCACAAGAAAAACTATCTTATAGAAAAGTTACAATACCTGCTTTCACGTAGGATTTTCACATGTAATATCATAATTATGATATACAGATGTCACTTTTAATATATATATATGTATATATATATATATATATATGATATATTATATACCTACTTTATATAACGCTAAAATAAAATTAATACTGTGATAAAATGTCTCCTATTTTGGTAGTCTATTAAAAAAGACGTTTGTATTTTTATAAATGCTGTACTTTACTTGCTGAGGATGGGGAGAGCTGGTTTAAAGTCTCGGTGCTTTATACTGAGGTTGGTGTTTCCTAAATGTTTCCCACTCTCCTTCCACGCAACTCTAGATAAATAACCTCTAAAATTGTTATATCTTAATCCCTACCCCATTAGAGTAATTATCATTTAGGCGTGTAGCCTGGACAGATAATATTGCGTGGTGATTTAAAAAAAATGCGTTTCCATGGCAACACTGTGCTACCCACTCCTTCAACCTTATCGAAAGTTGGAGGGCGATGGAAGATGTCGGGTCACGGTCGATGGGTAAGGTGGGGGAAGTGGGATTAGGCCTGGGTCAACGTCTGTTGCATGAGGGTCATGACTCCTGGCACCGCCTTTTATTTGAAGATTATACCATCCTATAGTTTCACCTGCCCTCTCCACAAGATCTAGTGGGGGGATTGATTGCCCAAACTATCTCTCTCTCTCATACATAAATTCACATGTGGCTTTATGTTATTACATTTTAAGTTATGGATGGAAAAAAGAGAAATATATTTGAAGTCAAAAGGCACACCATTAGAGATTTGAGAGAATTTACTAAGAATGTCTTGGTCAATGACCTCAAATTAAGTTATTGTAGTACAATTTCCCCCCAAGGTGGATTGGTTACTGATAATTTGCAGTAAGATTTCCATACCGAGGTGAATTTGGCAATGCTACCTTGCACCACGATTTCCTTTCCAAGCTGAATCTGGCACTGCTACCTTGCACCACGATTGCCTTTCCAAGCTGAATTTGGCACTGCTACCTTGCACCACGATTGCCTTTCCAAGCTGAATTTGGCAATGCTACCTTGCACCACGATTGCCTTTCCAAGCTGAATTTGGCACTGCTACCTTGCACCACGATTGCCTTTCCAAGCTGAATTTGGCACTGCTACCTTGCACCACGATTTCCTTTCCAAGCTGAATTTGGCACTGCTACCTTGCACCACGATTGCCTTTCCAAGCTGAATTTGGCACTGCTAGCTTAGACCACGATTTCCTTTCCAAGCTGAATTTGGCACTGCTACCTTGCACCACGATTGCCTTTTCAAGCTGAATTGGGCACTGCTAAATTGCATCATGATTTCATTCCTAAGATCGATTGGGCACTGCTATATTGCACCATGATTGCCTTTCCAAGGTGGATTTGGCACTAATACTTTGTTTGCGATTTTCCTCCCAAGTATTGGGTACTGCTAGCCTAACCTAACCTAGCCCTGTTTCCCTTTCACTAAGAATAAATTTTACCTCTGATATACTTTAAGGAGTAGCTAACGTTCAGCTTGATGGCTTATACTGAACTGTAGTCTGTTGTAGTTACAATTAATATTATACTATAAAGTATACAATACACCTGTTAGCTTGCGTACAAATACTTCTAGACAAATTTATAGTGCCCAATCCAAAAATGTATCATATACAAAGTACCCAATACACCACCACCACCCATATTTTAAACATAAACAGTGTCAAATTAGTCAGATCACACTGTATTAATGCCACAAATTGATCAGTTAGAGCTCACCACGATGCCTCATAAAATTCTTAATTAAATCTGTGGTTAAAGATAACTATTAATTTGAATTTTAGAAGAAAATATTTCGATAGGTCAAACAAAGTCCGTAATTTGTTAATTTTCTAATCTTACTCATCTCAAACTTAATTTAAAGCAATTTTCCCTTTTCATTTGGTGTGGAAATGCAGAGCCGTGGGAACAAACGGTTATCTTCAAGAATATTTATTGTTATGCAATTTTATTTTCGGAAACGGTTTGTTCAAGAATAGATGCATGTTGATTAAGCTATACTTTTTATATACACACCTTGTTTAGTATTGATTTCTTTATGTTTTATTATTTTAATATCAATTTATAATTGTTTACTTAATTAAATATTTCTTATATTCATTCATTATTAATTTATGTATTTATCACATTTTTCTGTTTACCGCCTTTTCTTTCATTAAGTTATGTTTTGTAAGGGTGTTACAATTGTTCTCTCGTATTTTTACGCGCGTTTCCTTTTAGTCCGCAAAGTGTTTTCCTCAAAGGTGAACGTGTGTCACCACCGCGGCTCAACCCCTCTGTTTCTCTTTGTGTCTTGTACTCTCTTTCGTCAATTAAAATAATCACACGCTCATCCTAACTGGTGTAAATGTGCATATGATCAAAATCCACCAAGATCATCCCATCACAACCCCAGGTAGGCCTACTTGGGTTATTAATAAACCGGATCTTCAGTATCAGGTAAGATCTCGCCATGTATACTTACGCACACATTAATTGATTAATTATCCCTCTCAATCAAGTTAAAACACACCTCCTCTATAATTTTAACAGTGATCAAATATCGATAAAATCGTCATTTTTCAATACAAAATTGCCAGTTACATAACAAAAAATAAGAGTATGTAACAATTAACAAACATTGATACGTTATATTAGAAAGAGTGTTGAGAATATTAACATAAAAATATCACTCGTTCGCGATTAAAACTGATATTTCCAAACGTATGATTTTTCCACATGACTGGTCAAGTAGCTAACGCCATCTACGTTTCCCATGATTCAACAGTTCTTGTTAGCGCGGAAGGATACTTCGATCAGTTATGAAGCCACGCCACTCCCTCCCAAACACCATCCCACAAAATAGGTTTTAGACTTGCACTCGACAGGGCCAAGGGCGTTAACGATCTTTGTTAAATATTTCCTCATGTGCCAATAATTTCAATTAAAGTTTCCTAGAATTTGGGATGTTTTGGCTCGTAATTCATCGATTCTATGTGACAATTTAATCACGAGATGCACATTGTGGAAGGAGTAAACTTTCTCGTTGCGTGTCTTTATTGATTTAAGTCTGCTATTTTTGTATGTTTATTTTTCCAAGTCTTTATATTTTGAGTTTACATTTATAATTTTTTTCGACACTTCACTGAGAAAGTTTTTTGATCTTAAAAATAAATTGAATTTGAGATTTTGATAAATATCGACATTTAATGACCCCTGAAACAAAATAATAAGTGATTATCGCAATGCCGTCTGTCTGTACCTCAGGCTAGAGCCGAATATACTCTACCGATTAGGCTAAAACTTGGTATCTGGAGTTTTCATAAAGTCCCCCCAAGAGGTTTTATGGAATTAGATAGCCAAACATAAAATTAAGGGTAGTTTACTGAAGGACAAAATAAGTTGAAATAAATTTTCCTAAAATTCACTTTAACGATTTTGATTACATATTATATCTGGATATTTTATTTATTTAATTAGCACCGCGTCTTATAATACCTGTTAGGGTTATACACTTTAGTACTAATTACGCTATTGGGTTAGGAATCAGGAAGGTTGCAATTAGAGGAAGTGAACCCACATTTGTTTGGAAGGAGAGTTGAAAAACATTTAGAAAAAAACACCTAGGTCACCCTACCGAGATTCTAACCTCAATCTTCACGTTCTTGGAAGTCCAGCTCAATAAGAATCTGGATATTTCTAAACATTATAAACAAAATTACTTTTAGGGTACTTTACATGTGGGAGATTTTCCAATTTTAATAATTTTTCCGCAACTATTTGAGACACAAAATAACTTATCATTGTAAAAACATGGTATTTTTAAAGATACAATCTTTTATTTGAAAAATATATTTATAAAACAAATAGGTTCTTAACTATAAGCAAATATGTATGGTTTTTAATTAAGGTCTTTGAAAATAAATTTGAGTCTTATACTCTTTAATGGACGAAAATGTCTCTCTTTGCTCAATTTTTCTGTAAGAGTGTTCCTAGTTCCTAATCCCATAGAATAAGTAAGAGTTTATATTATTTCACTTACGATCTTTGGTGTAGTGTTTTTATAATAATGTATACATAAATACCTATTATTATTTTCAGATATTTTAAGTTTTAAGTAAATATCTATTTTAAGATAAAAGTGGGATAAAGTCTGAGCGGTGCACCGTACCATGTTTTTGCTGTTGTAAATATTGTGTAGTTACAGTAGCTCCATGGTTTCTTTGGTGCTAACTGACAGCTCACAGTTGATAGCTGACAGTTTTGAGAAGCTACCAGAACAAATTATGTATCCCTACGCCGAACCATATGATCTGCAAATCATGTGTTTACTAGCTGTCACTTCTGATAGTCAAAATTTAGATATATACCTAAATTTTGTCTGTCAGAAGTCAGCTGTGAGCTGTCAGTCAACACCAAAGAAGCTATGGGGCTACTGTACGTTTTATATAGCATATATAACGTTTGTGGGTATTTATTTGTAGCATATTTTGAGGTTATTGATTTATTGTTTACTAGCTGTCAAGATACTCTTATAAATGGTTAGTTCAAATTCAAGATATTTAGTTTTTTTTAAATATCCTTTGGACTTATAGAATTAAAAAAGTTCTACAGTATATTAATTTTCAAACAATACTGTTACATATACCACTATTACATTGAAAAACTTTCCCTTTTCCAAGTCACTTCTCGTTCATTCCGTCGAACGCCAAATAGACTGACCGGTTTTTTTTACCCAAAGTTTTTTTTAACCTTCTTGACGAGACAAGTTTAGCTTATAACCGAATCATAAATTGTAATTATAACGACTAGAGGCAGTGATATGATAGTAGTAATTTAGTTACATGGGTTTGCTTCGTGATTTTCATAAATAATCGAATACTCTTTGAACACACGATTGCAATATTTTTTTGGGCATCACAAAAATAATTTATGTTTTGTTTAGTACTTAAATAATAGTATTCTATGTCTAGCTTCCACTTAACATAATCAAAGAGTTTGGCATACTTATTTATTAGCAAGTGTCTTATGGAGACAGATCTACAGTCCAATTTTTTTTAGAGATTTTTTTTAATGAAATATAAACACATGGTTGAAATTGAACATATTTTATTATTTGATATATGTCATTTTATCTATTTTGATACTATATATCAAAAGTGAAATATATAGATCTCATAAAGAAACATCTGAATGCGTTAAACCAGGCTCAGTAATTGTTTTTAGCTCTCCGCCATGTTAATTCGAAAGAAAGTTAGCTTATAGATGGACATATTTCAGACAATTTTTCCTAATTCATTTGAGGTATTTAACGTGCACTTGCTGAACATAAATATTATATCATCACACGAGAATTTCATTGAGCGAGAGCAAAATGACCTACCAATTTTGCCGGTAAAGGTATTTTCACATACCTTCCAGAGTCATTTTACATGCCATAGTTGTCATGAGACTGACAGCTTTACTTCCCTTCAGAAGTAAAATATGCTATGTATTTTTATCTTAATAAAAATCAATTTACCTCAGCTGGGTTAGAACCCATGAACATCGGAACTTGGGGTGAGCACTTTATCCCAAGACCAATAAGTTGGAACAAAGTGTTTAGTTTTAGGCAAGGTGTCTTAAAATATGTGTTATTATAAAGAATATGATTTTAAAAGAAAACCTTCATTTTTATTAGTCTATTTCCTTGCATAATCTAAGTGTTTCCTGTTCATTGCATTGAAAGTTTTTCTTTTGGATAAATTATAAGTTTTGAAAATACACTAAACCAGTTATTGACATGAATAACCTCTCAACACACATGTGGGATTAGAGCCTCAAATTTTCGTTACCAGTAGTCCATATACTAAGCTTTATATCACGTGAGTATATATGAAAGAGGTGGACAACCCATGGCACACGTGCCATTAGTCCCACTCTAAGACATTTAAGTGTCATTCTCAAGGTTTATTCTTCGTGCTTCTTCGACGAAAAAGAACAACATCGATTAATACCAAACAGCTAAAAAAAAAACTCATTCAAACACAAATAGCATTTTTTATTTGAATGTGTTTTATTACCCACTTCGGTGGCTGTGTGGTCTAAGGAGTAACCCTCTCAACAAAATGGCCTGTTAGTTACGAGGAGATTATAGTTTGATCCCAATCCGGTGTAATGAGGGTGGCTTATCCATAAATGGTTTCTCACTCTCACACCAGGAAAATAATGATACATTTCCTTTAAATTAAACCTTTCCTATCCCAAACCCATTAGCGTAGAAAGCACATAGGTGTAGCCTATTACCCAAAACATTTGTAATACATGGTACTGGAAAAAAAGTTTTCTTACTAAAACTAGTTGTGATTTACTATAGAATGTGGTTGTTTTACTAATCGTTATTATTAATAAAAAATAGCTAAACAGTAACGAAGTAATTTAATTTATACCAATTATTTATCATCCATATTTTTTTTAAATAGTCTTAAGCTTTTTCTGGATTGTGTATTATGTACATTAATGATTATTTCTACCCAATAGAAGTATTTTATATAGAGATTTTTTTATAATATTTTTAATTTTTTAAATATCACATAAAATAAATATAAATAGACCAGAACTCTCTATGCCTCACTCAGGAGCCAAAAAATATAGGATTTATACAATTGTATTGTATTTTTCACATGATATTGGATGTGGTGTTCCTGAAAAATAGTTTGGCCACCACTGATTTACAAAAATAAATAAAAAATGCGTGTGAATAAAGGAAGTTAACAATGATAAAGTTTAAAACGTTCCATGAGATTATTAGTATGATATTTTAATTAGTAAGAATACTATTTTAAATGCGGATGTTATCAAATGTTTTTTTACTTGTATTTTTCTCTCAACTGAATGCTTTTTGGTGTCTCTTTTACCCTCGATTTTTTCTCTCTCCCTGTTGTACATGCGTTATTTAATAGTATCACTATCAATTACTAGTTCTAGCTGCCAGCTAACAACAACTCTTCTTTTTAATCCCAGAGGACCACTCGAGTTCATTATCCAGTGGCTAAAATAATCAATCTGTTTGTTTACATTAATATAGTCTGGACTTGTAACCAATTAGTTTGACTATGTATATTTTTAATTTAAAAAAAATATTGAAAATATTTTAATACTTGCTTCAATAGACCATGTGGCCACCAACATTTTTCCAATGTGTACTTGATGATTTAAAAAAAATGATTCAATCTAATCTTGTCTGTTTTTAATTTGACCTCAAATCCGGTATTTTGATCTCAATTGGGTTTACTGAAGTGTATTTAGAAAAGAGTTTCTCACTCTGCCACCACAAATATTTGGATACATTAATTCTTAAATTCTGCCCTCCTCACCCTTATAAATTAGTGTATATTTTAAAATAGTCTTGATGAATAGTAGAACGTAATATATACAACTGATTACCCAAACATAAGTATTAATGATAGCTATACTCACTAGAGTCTCAATAGATTATATCTAAACCGATTTGAAAGTCACATTGCTATCTACGACAGTTTGTTAAGTGGTTTGGCAAATGATTGGCAGCTATTGTTCGTATCTATAGATACCCAATCAAGGAATAGTGCACTAGTTTTACAATGGGATAGGTAGGCGCCCAATACTCGATATTTGTCCATACTAAAGAGATTATAAGATTAACAACTGGTTTAATTGGACAAAATAAAACTTTAGTATAGAGCAAGATTTATGGAAGCAGCTTTACATAAAAAAACTCATAAATTAATCTTTCCCTAGCTAATACACTACGATCATGATGTTAGCTTGCAATTGGGTGTATCATAAATGAGGTTATTTATTTTTTATTCTGCTACACACGTCTATGGTACTCAACTGATTAGGACCAAACTTTGTGTAGTTTAAGGGGGTTCCAAAGGAAATAACTTCCAACAAACAGTTAAGTTTGTTTTCAGCCTGTCATTTCCTAGATAAGCTAAAAATGTATATATCTGTTTTATTTAGCAACACTTCTTACTACCCATTCAGGCTGTATGCTAAAAAAAAAATCTTATAAATATTAATGGCATTGATGCTGATTTCTTAGAAACACAATTACACTCTTTATCTTAAACTGAAATATATGTTTAAATACCAGGTAATTTAAAAAAAAATACAAACACACGATGTCTTGATTTAAAGAATTATATAAGTGACTTTTTATGGTTTGAATTGAAAATTGGAAAAAAGATGCCCGTGAAAAATGTATTTGAAGATAGATTTGGGTATTTTTGACTATTTTATATAGGTGCTTAAATGTTTACTAACGTGTCATTTAGGAGCCAAATATCTTTTTCAATACTTCTTGACATCGTTTGTTAATTATAATAAGATATTAAATATTAATAAATCATTAGAGTTTGAAATAGTGCCACCAACAAGTTTTTTTAAATGTTTACAGAGTGGTTATATTTAAGAAAAATGTCATATTTTGACATTCTAAGAAAATATTTGGTTCCTGCAATATCTTATTTGAATGAATTAAATTATATATTCAAACCTACTATTATAAACAGTATATTTTTACATGAATATGCGTTGAGAGTCTACTAAAATTAGTTTCAGATTAGTTTTGAGTAACAAACAACTCAACTGGAAAAATGCACACTTAAATTGTCCGTATTTATTTAATGCAATGGATGAATTTTTTGGGTTATTTTTTCAGTAATATATTTAAAAATATGTTTGATTTGTTATTAGTAAGCCTTCATTTTTAAGATACTTGAAAATTTAATCTGATGGAATGAGAAAGAAAGGGTATCTGAGGGGAAATGCACCCACAATAGTCAGAAGAAAGGTAAATAAATCCCCAGTGGTAAATGACGTGTTAAAAACCATCCCCTAATTCACAAAGACAAGTAATAGAACCTATACCTCCACGTCACCGGTGATCTAGTTCAATGCAACCGTGACACCTTAAACTATGAGACCATCACTACGAGTGTGTATAATTTTTATTACAGTTTGAAAACGATAGTAGGATTTTGATTCGAGGAAACTTTTAGAAGAACACAAACATATTTTTTGCAGTCATCATTGATACAATTTTAGTGAATTTACTATAGTAATTATTTTGTAGATATTCATGATTTCGATCAATTACTGTGGTATCTGCAGTCCGCATGATTTGACTTATTAATTTCGGAAAATTGTATTATTAGCTTTTATTATTGTTAAACGTTTCTTCGTATTAGAATCAGTAAAGAGCAAACCGGCCCCGTGGTGTGGTGGTCAGTGCACCTGGCTACGAACCTAGGGGACCCGGGTTCGATTCCCGATTGGCACCTTGGGTACTTTTCCCTTGAGAAGGGATAGATCCTAACGTTCACGTATAACTTGGCTTAAATTAGGTTAAGGCTCACACAACTTCATAAGGTTAAGTTCAAATATTACGTAAGCACCGTAGGGTTGAAGGGGGTTCAAGCTTTGCTTATTTCTGCTGACAAAGAGGGTAGGGGGTCAGAACAATGCTTACGTAAGACAGAGAAAGATAGACAAAATTGAGGGAGGGCGCATCGTAAGCGGCTTGGACTTGTGGCAGCAATGAAGATGCTGAATGGACAAACGAGGAAGAAGCGGATAAGCCTATATAAGTAAGCCAAAGTTTGTGTGACCTAGCCCCCCCAAACCCCCTTCCAACACTAAAATATAAACATAATAATCTAAAGTGTTTGGACGAGGATTAAAGGATCTTGGTTATCGGATTAAATTGAGTCTAAGCCTTTAGGTATTTTTTTATAAATATAATATTAATGTTTTCACTAATAATATATTTTTTTATATCTTCAATTAAAAGTGAATTAAAATTTTAAACTTTTAAAATGTTATAACTTGTTATAATTTTACCTGTTCAATAAATTTAAATTCATTGTATACCAGTGTTAATTGTCAATTATTTCGGAATATTAATTTACATCTTTATGTTAATACTAACCAGAAAATTATAAATTGTATGCATTTTTAATTGTTTTTTTATCATAACGTCTTACTACCTGTTTAGGCTATAGGCAAAATTGCACGAAAAAAATAATTATTATTCCTGTGAACAAATTTAAAAAAGCTGACAAATTTACGTAAGAAAAATGGGGAGGGGGTTACGACATTTACTTATTTTGGCTTACAAGAGGGTGGGGAAGGGGTTAAAATGGCCAAAAATGTGCTGACGTAGTACTTGATCCCCCCCTAATAACTGTCATCACATCATCTCATTGCGGGTACGACGTATAGCCAACCTTATATAGTGTACCCTGATGAATTATCTGTGCTACCAGAGTGACGAATCGTCTACAAACAGGGAACAGAATCAGATGTGATATCCCTACCAGTCACATCTACCATACGATAAAAAAAAAAGTACAGTACCTCGAAAGGTGAACAGTCTTACCTTGACCAATGAAACTATAACCCTATCTTATAAGCTGCAGCATAGTGTCATTTTGATACCTTTCGAGTTAAACAGAGTGTACACTACATGTTTGAAAAGCAGTAGCCAACTTGTTACCCGACAATTTATTTACGTTGGCACCCGCCTCGGTGGCGTAGTTGGCTAACGCGCTTGCCGTGTTGAGCTCGACTGCTGAGGACGGGGAGATCGAGGTTCGAATCTCGGTCGATTGAACTGGGGGCGGTTTTTCCTAAATGGTTTTCCACTCTCCCTCCACGCAAATGCGGGTTCACTTCCTCCAACTCAACTTCCCTAATTCTTTATCCATTAGCGTAATTAGTACTTAAAGCGTATAACACGAACGGGTAGTAAGACGCGGTGATAAATATTATTATTATTATATTTACGTTGGCAACACGAGGATTTGATCTTAGGTCCTAGATACTTGAGATTTTTTTTCATAATTACTAATAAAACACATAGACAGCTTGAATTTATTCACTCACTGTAAATTATTTTATTGAAATATTGAACCACTTACGTATTCAACCCCTTTTTTAAATCTTAGATCAAGATTAAACCACTTATTCTCTTTATCACAGGAGGTGAACTAAGTGCAAGCCAAATTTAAAAACGATAGAAGTGGGAAAAGAAATAAAAGAAGTTGTGATTTGGCAACAACGTGGCTAGAAAAACGGTTCCTACCAAACTGGTAATACAATATGGGATCCTACGCACGGCTGGCTGCTATTATTTACGACGAGACAAGTAACAATGAAAGTAAACCTACGCCCGAGGAATCTTCTTAATGACAGTGTTGTAAGTGTGTGTGTGTGTGTGTGTGTGTGTGTTTTCATATTATGTACAGGCAAGAACGAAAAAAAACACTTGTTGATTTATATTTTGTGTCATCGCGCCCAGTTTTGTCGCAAGGGTTTAATTCGTCCAAAAAGAGATTTAAAATTTGCACCCCTGTTGTATTCATTATGGGATAAATGAACCTCACCCCCTATGTGACACAAAATAATATCTGGGTGTCAAATAACCGCACATAATAAATATGGGATAAATGAACCTCACCTCCTATGTGACACAAAATAATATCTGGGTGTCAAATAACCGCACATAATAAATATTAAAAAGGAGATAAAAAAGAGGCAGCCTTTCTCCACTCTTTAACCTTTAAGAAATGTGAGAAAAAGTAGAACCCCTTTTTCCTTTAATATTGCTTAATATTCTTAGAAGCTTTTAATTAAATATAAACGTGATTAGCTGACCAAATAACCTAAAATGAAATAAAACCCTTACAATCGATTATGTTGTTAATCAGTATTCTTTTATCACCGAATTTTAATACCTTTTCAGGTTATACACCTTCTTGCTATTTACTCTAATGTGAAAAGGAGTAGAATAGTTGAATTTAGGGGAAGGGTATTTGGGTAGAGGGAGAATGGAAAACCATTTAAGAAAATAATACCCTCATTATATTAGCAAGGGATTATAGCCCCCATGCCCCAAATTACCCACCACCAGTAAAACCATACCAGACTAGAAGGACTCCTTAACCCCCGTGCCCAAAGGTTTAGGTCCAATGTGAGTCTTTCACCTCAGATCTCATAACCATACCACTCTAAAGGTAACTCAGACGTTAAATGTTTTCTAATATAGTTCCACGCCAATGATTATGAAATTATTTCAAACACACCCTCCACAACGTGACACCTTGGTTAATGTATGATGCCTGTGGGAAATAAGGTGGTCAGGAATACAAATAGCATTTTAATTACTACCCCAGGTGTGTAAGAGTTCGTCAAGGGCGCTGTATTTGTCCCTTCCTCTCTGAGACGTTTCAATAATAAATTCCCGGTGGAATATAATATTTGTCAAATTATATTATCCCTGTATCTCTTTTATCCTATATTATAATAGTTTCTGTCTTTTTGAATTCTATTTTTATCGATTTGATTAAATTATATTAAAATGGGCATACGAGAGATATAATTTGTTCCTTAATGGCCAGTTTTACACCACGGATAACACCTATATGAGGGAAGGTAACACAGCTCAAACCAGACCCAACATCTTGGCGTGGTTTTCTGTATTATATTTAAAATAAATGGTAAGACAAATTGCATCAAATTTACCATATCGTGTATTATTGTTGAAATACAAAAATTGTCAGTAAACCACACTTAATTAAATAATTCTCATAAAACCAAACATATGATCTTGTTAATCAAAATAAACACTATTTATGTATATAAATTTTAAACCAGACTGTATTTTTTAATAGAGTTAAAAGTTTTAAAAAATAATTTGTTTGTTAAGTACCCTCAAATTATTTTTAGTTTAAAAAAAATATCTTTTAATCACGAATTTTTTTTTATTATATACACATTTTGAAATCAATATTTATGGCCTATTTCTAAAAAAAAAATCTATAATTGTTTGTGTGTAAACTACCTTTAAAGTAAATTATTTTAGAAAAATAAATAAGTATTTTGTGGCTTCTCCCTCCATGTCCTTGGAGAAGATTTTGCCTGGGTGGCTGATAAAGATAGACATAAGGATGCTGAACAACGTAGATATTTACTGCGAGTTATGGTGTAAATTAAATAAAGTTTGAATTTAATTACGTTACATTAGATCTAATTGTTTCTATTAACTGGTAAAAAGGAATGTGTAAAATATAATCATTACACTCTCTAATTTCAGTACTTGTTAAAAGATGTTTTAAAAGATTATCATTTAAAAAAACAGAACTATGAAAGAGGTTCAATTTTAATAACCACGTCAGCTTTCACTTGGAAGAATAGGGGAAACTAGTATGTAATCATTAGGTATTGAAACGATTTTCATTATGATCTATCCTAACCTATCGGCAATATATTTTTGAACGAGACTGTACTATATGTGTGCATTGGTGTGAAAGGGAGAGGAGGAGATCGGGTGTCATAACTTCAACGGAGACTGGATAGTGTCATTCACCCCTCACTTAAAGTGGGCGGTCCAAAATAGTAATTGTCTCAACAGTTGATGGTCATAGGTTCAATTACCTGAAGTACACTCGTCTGCAATTACATTTAGTCGATTAGAAATAATTATATATATAGTTTTATTTGAGATATTTAACTTTCACTTTCTTAAACGGCTAATTATATCACCATGCGGCATTAGAACTAAAACAGACACAGCACCCAGACCCCAGACTTAAATTTATCACTATGAAAGGCTAACCCACATGTGTCTGTCATCGAAACTAACCCAAATAGTGGCAGAAAATGAATATAAAAAGGTTTCATTTAAACGTACAAATTAAAGGAAGAAAACAAATTATCATTTTAGCAGGTATCTTTGGACATTTTAATGAAAGAAGAACCAATAACAGGCAATTTTTTTTTGTTTTTTACACTATGGAGCGTCAAATATCCTTTCCATTTATCTCTATTTATAGAAAATTGTGTGTAATTTTGACAGTATAGTACCCACTTTGGTGGTCGCATGATTTAAAACGCTACTCTCGTGTTGATACTATACTCCCGATACTGGAGAGATTTAGGTTCGATCCCAGCCAAATATACTATGGGTGGTATTCTATAAATAGTTTTCCATTCCCCATACACGCAAATTAGGATACACATCAGCTGAATTATACCTTCCTAATACCTAAAATGTTAGCGTCATTAGTTCATAGGCGTATAACCTGAAGGGTGGTAACCTGCAGTGCTAAGAAAATCCAAATAATATAATATCCTTGGCTCACTAAGCTAAAATTCATTGGTTAAACTTCCGAGCCAAGATGTAGTTTTTCAACTACACTTAAAATAATTGAAATGTACTGCTTTTATTGGAAGTATGGGCCTACTTTTATTTTAAATTTTTACCACCACGTCTTAGTACCTGTTAAGGCTATACACATATTATATGATAATTACTCTTAAGATGGTGGGGATGAGTAATGAAGAATTTTAGAAGTATTCTACCCAATTTTTTTTGGAAGGAGAATGGGAAACCATTTAGGGAAAAACCACCTTCAGTTGACCCGACCGAGATTAAAGTCCATATCTCCTTGTCATCAGCAGGAGAGTTTAACACGAGGTTGACACCTTAGACTATTCGACCACTGAAGCGGGTCCTACACTTAACTATGATTCTTTTCACCCAAAGGTGGGAATAAATAATTCAAAATTTACATATATTTATTCTCTTCTATCAATGAAAATATGTCAGCCCTTAAATGAAATACATATTTACTAAACAAAATTACACACTTTTTATTTTAAGAAAAAGATGTCCAAAATCCTTAAGGCTTATTAAAACTTTCTTTCAGGAACAAAAACAACTTATGGGCTTTGCATGGTGAAAAAACATTCATTTCTCATTACAACTAAACATTTTCATGTTTAGTTTATCTAGCTTCAAACAAATATCCATTATCATGAACTAATTTTTACTATATATATACATATATAATTTTACAACTTGATTAAAAATAGAAAATACTTCAAAAAAGTTATTAGATATTAACTGATCCTATACACTTATTTTTACTAACTTACTATTAATCTCATTTTTGCTATTAATCGATGTTAAATTAATTTGCAAACCCTAATTCATTAGTGTAAATAAACAGATAGCCTGGACTAGTAATAGGATGGGTTGCAAAAACAAAACAAATTAGGTTAACTAACCGAGAGACCTGTATCAGCCCCAAAACAAAATTTTATAAACTACTACTAAACTTCGTAAATATAAAACATGTATTTAGACAAGGTCTTGATTGACAATACAAAATAATACATCCACGAATAACTTCTTCAAACCATCGACCAGGCTCAAACTAATTACCTCTAAATCTGTGGTTAGCATTATTGACCCCTCGACCACGTTAAATGTGACGAAGCTTACTCCTCAACTACAGTACAATTTTCATAAGAAGAGCCTAATCTAATAGCTATAATATCTAATCGAGATTTACTTCCATTTATTCATACATCAGGCTATGTGATTTGCAGCTGTTCATTTTAGATATATATTATCAATACCTATAAAATAACATTAATAATATATGAAAATGTTTCAAATGTTGATCGCAAAAAAGGATGTATTTTTTAAAAGGGTAATATCATGAAAATTGGAGTCTCGCTTCTCTGCTTAGCTAAATAACCTTGGAAATAATCCTTTCCTATCCTGCTCTAGCTGGGTTAGATGAGGTTTTGGTCCGACCTCGTCTCCCCATCCTCCCTTCCTCCTCCACAAAGTAAGGGAGGAAATAAGATACGGACCAGTAGGTCAAGCCTAGGCTCACCCGTTGTTTCGGAGAAGTACCTTGGTGGATCCATACCAATTTGGATAGGGGAGGGGTAAAGGGGGGGGGACTGCCAAACTTCACAGAGGATGCCCTTCTGCCCCTGGATTAAGAACCTGCAGAATATGAAATAATAGGAAATGGGGTGAGGGAAGTAGTTTTAAGACCTTTGAAGAGGAACCGAAGAAAAATGTAGTCCAATTTTCGTAGGCAAATACAAGATTTTTCTTTAGTGGTCAACATTGACCATATTTTACTATTTTGTTAGCGTACCGTTTACTACCCGTTCGTGTTATACGTGTGTGTACTAATTACACTAATGTGTTAGTGGGGAGGAAGGTTGCATTTAGATAAAATGTATGGACATTGGCGTGGAGTAAGAGTGAAAAAATCACTTAGGCAAAAAAATATTAATTACACCCAACCGGAATTTTAAACCTGATCTTCCTTTCATCTACAGGACATTCTATTGCGAGAGTAACTTTTTAAATCATCACCAAAACTGGTAATATAAGTGTTAAGAGTGACAGCTGCACATCACATGACTTGAAGTATGAATGTGTCTTTTTTATATGTTTCTATCTGTCAAATGAGGCTCATCCTCTGCAAATTACACTGTAACTTATCCAGATCTCAGAATAATAATAATAATAGTAATATTTAGAACCGCGTCTTACTACCCGTTCGGGTTATACGCTTTAAGTACTAATTACGTTAATGTATTAGGAATTGGGAAGGTGAATTAGAGGAAGTGAACCCGCATTTGCGTGGAGGGAAAGTGGAAAAAACCATTTAGGAAAAAACACCCCTAGTTCACCCGACCGAGATTCGAACCTCGATCTCCCCATCCTCAGCAGTCGAGCTTCAACACGACAAGCGCGTTAGCCAACTACGCCACCGAGGCGGGTCAGATCTCATAATATTGTGTGATTTACTTTCCCCACTTCCGTAACTTACCTGAGAAGTTAAATGGTCTGAGAAAAGAAACAAAAAAAAAAGGAGAGGGATCGTAAAACACACACATTTTGGATCACAATAATGAAGCAGAGATAAACCACTTCTTTGAGGCACAAAATCTAATACCTTAGCTCAGTTGGTAGCGTGTCTATCTATTGACATATAAGTCCCGGGTTCGATTCTCGGCATGGCTGAAAAATATATAATAGGTGAAGTATGAGTTCACCCTTTAACATTGATGAATAACCAGGTGGGGGGACTCGATGTTGTGTCTGTCCTAGTCTTAAGTTAGATTATAAGACATATGAAGCTAGGACAGACCTAGCCAGCTGGTACTGGAATATATATGGATTGAATAAAAGACTGACCATAGGCTGGAAACAGTAATTGATGTTTTTAATTTAAAACACAAAGCCAAGGCACCTTCATACAAGAAGGAACGTTTACAAATACGCCAATCTGATAGGGAGGTTGGGATTTCAAACCCAACCGGCTGTATTATGATAAGTTTTACTTTTCTAAATGTTATCCCAATTTTTAGCTTCACAAATTTAGGTACACTTATTATAAATTCTTTCTTCCACTTCCTTGATCCATAGTTTTTTAAAATATTCTATTTGAGGTACTTCACGTTCACTTTCTAAACCTAAAGCCCACATCAGCATAGGGCTTATAAACTAGCTTTTATTTAGAAAAGCCACAACACCCAGTCCCCAGGCAGTTAATTCATCACTGTCTAAAGGGAAACCTACATTATACAAATTATACATTTTTAGGCCGTGCTAAGAATTGAACCTGGGACTCTTTAACACTCTAGGCAGGCATATATGTTACCACGTGAGCTAGAACTTCAAGATTACATACAGTTGTAAATAAGTGGATAGACAAGACGTTGCCGAAACAAGGTATTATTTTATACGGTTTTATTGGTACTATTTAAGTGATATTATTATCTCAGTAAAAAGAGAAGAGCTGAAGTAATATAGCAAAAAAACACAAATATTTTCCTCGATGGAGAGTAAATAAAAACTTTGGGGAAAAAACTTAATTAAAAATATGTAGTTCCGAGTCAGGATACATTTAAAAAAATTCTCCCTCTTATAATTATGTTTTCGAAGTGTTAAGTGTTTTTTTTTACACGCCCAGTGATTTTTAGAAACACCTTATACTTGTGTGGTATTATAGAATACTCTTTAGTAGGAGGAAACATTAACGGTAGGCAGAATTATAGGTTATTACTCTGAATAAACAAGAGATTCATAATTTTAAATTTCAGGAGTGCACGACTGCGATAAGATAAAATTATGTACGTTTTAAAACTGGAACAAACTTTTAACTAGAATGTCTACTTAGAATTATCTTGGAATGAAATAGGTTTGCATACATTTACTACACGCTACTAAACCCAAATGTGTATAAAAATAGTTTATATTTTAATGAAACAAATAGCCGAAACTATTGTTAATGCATTTTAGTGGGGATAGTCCCTCTTAGATATAATAATCTGAAAATTGAAAAATGACACCTGTACACGGGAATTAACCCGGGACATTCAGGTTATTAAATACGCCAATGCTCTTACCACTGAGCTATCCAGGTTTAAGCCGAAGATCCCGGGTTCGAATCCCGTGTCCAGGTGTAATTTTTAAATTTTCAGAATATGATAGTTTATATTTTGTTAAAATATATCGTTGGGTAACTAAATTCTTTAATAATATTGGTGATTTTTTTATAACTCAATGGTATCACTATGTAAGCAAGCTATACCGATTTAGTGGCGGTCATATTTTGGCGAATATAGTTCCAACATTTGTGGATAGAGGGTGTAATTCGGTCATCGGCACAGCTATTCCTCCAGCCATTAATCTCATTTTTACAAAATTAAGCTGCTGCTTATTCATTCAAGTAGCTCCTCATTTTGTTCTCACGAGGCTTAGTTTGACCCTGTTACAGAAACACTTCTCCACGGAAAGATCTGGAAGCTCAGGGTATCAAACCTAGAGCCTCTGGATCTGTCGCCAGGAACTCAGGCCATTAGACCACAGTGGTGGCCGTTAATCATAAATATAGATCTAAATATTAATTTATAATTATATATAATTTTAATACAATGCCTGCTTAAATCTTCACCTAAGATCTAGGGATGAGTAGGGAATATTTAGTTAAATGCTCCATCATTCTATGGGAGAAAGAATATTGAATATTAAGCGTAAATATCATCGGAAAAGTAAAGCAATGAAGTTAACATCTTAGAAATATAATTGAAATAGTTTTTCTAAATGAAAAAATATTTTGAAAGTAAATTTACATCCACCCACATATCATAAATATAGTATAATTTATTAAAAATATTTTATTTGGATCAGCTTATCACAAAAATCGGTAATAACCTGATGTTTAGGTCAGTTTAGAAAATACAAAAAAAATTATTTTGTCATGTTCACCATGGACATATTATATTATTATCTGTTAAAAGTCACAGCATAAAATCACATGGATAATTGATGTATAAATACTTAAAATTAGTTTTAGTAATTCGATTACTTTATCAGATTAAAAATATATTTTAATTGTGAACATTTTTGCTCTCGAGATATTAAAGGAATTATATAGTTTGTGTGCCCTCGAATTAAAAAAATGTGGTTTATACAATTATTATTATTATTATTATTATTATTAGCACTGTGTCTTACAACCCGTTCGGGTTATACGCACTCACGCTAATGTGTAATGGTAAGGTGATAGTGAGATGAAATGAAGGACCTACAGTTTAACGTGGAATCCGAACCACGGTGGAGGCCTGGCATTCTCCATATTCACAAGATGTCTTGTCAGAGGTGAAGGAAGGGTTTGGTAATCAGATAAATCCTTGCCGCGACCGAGGATAGAACCCCAGCCGCCAGCACAGAAGTTTGACATCTTACCCCTAGGCTGCCAGGTCACCGACTACAATTAGTTAATATGTTTCTATGAATCTATAAGAGTTTGTCTGTCCCTCCTTATGTCTGTCTGTACCCAAAGTTCCAGACTAAGTGGTTTAGGGGATTTTGTTCAAAGTTGGTATAAAGTTGTTATATGTTCACACCTTAGGTGGAATTTATTAGTTTCCATTGAAAATTTATTATAAAAATAAAACAATAGATTTTTTTTTTCAAAATTGATATTTTTTTCAAAATAATGTTTGTTTTTAGAGGAAAAATTAGATATTAATAATATTTAGCACAACGTCTTACTACCCGTTCGCATTATATGTTTTAAGTACTAATTACTCTAATGGATTAAAAATCGGGAAGGCTGAATTAGAGGAAGTGAACCCGCATTTGCGTGGAGGGAGAGTGGAAAACCATTTAGGAAACCCCCCCCCCCAGTTCACCCGACTGAGATTTGAACCTCGATCTCCCCGTCCTCAGCAGTCGAGCTCAACACGACAAGCGCGT
>CABEEJ010000059.1:125221-140870 GCA_901482245.1 Timema douglasi
GCACCGCGTCTTACTACCCGTTCGGGTTATACGCACTTACGCTAATGTGTAATGGTAGGGTGATTGTGAGATGAAATGGAGGACCTACAGTTTAACGTGGAATCCGAACCACGGTGGAGGCCTGGCATTCCTCACATTCACAAGATGTCTTGTCAGAGGTGAAGGAAGGGTTTGGTAATCAGATAAATCTGTGCCGGGACCAAGGATTGAACCCCGGCCGCAAGCATAGAAGTCTGAAACCTTACCCCTAGACCGCCAGGTCACCCATAAAGCGTATAACCCGAACGGTTAGTAAGACGCGGTGCTAAATATTATTATTATTATTACTATTATTATTGTCAGATACGGTTCTTATTATCATTTTCCTGCTCGGGTTTGTATTCTGTTATTCTAAAATGAGGTCCTTTGAAATGATCCTGCATACTAGGCAATGAATATAACTTATAAGTTAACTCTCAACTTTTTAGTAGAAAGATAACCTCATAAAATATTAAAATTTCTATTCTGAACTCATGAATTTACAAGTCTGTAGTAGTTTGTCTAACCAATTTATTTTGCTCAATTTTGGAAACGCCAAAAGCTTGCGTTTGAGTTTCAAATAAAACCGAATTAAAATTGTTCGTACAGTTTCTAAGCTTACATTAAAAGTGTCGAAAGTAATTAAGTCTTCAGCTAATATATTTATAAACTTTTTATAACATCAATCTTCTATTATGTATCATCATTAGGTTTCTATCGTATTTCACATTTTTATTAGAGTTTTAGGGAATGCTTTATCAAAGATAATAATGTAGGTTAAATCAATGTTTATATTAATTAATACAGTCTAGTGGTATATATATGTTATTCCTGTCCATAGAACTTTTAGTATTTCTCAATGAGCTAGAAAGCTGAAAGTATTTGAAATTATAGAGGAACTACTCAAAAGTTGCAAAAAAAATGTCAAACTCTAAAAACGATAAAGAATATAAATTTAAAATATATAAAAACTTGATTTGTTTAATATTTACTATGCATGGATTTTAAGATAACATGATATATTTAAATAATCTGTTTGGTAAAATAAGATAAGAAAAGTGTACCAATCATGATAATTGGTTAGACTTGTGGTATATATATTTATACATATAATTAAAAATATAAAACCAATAAAAAATGTTTAAATTATTATTCTTTTTCCAGATAATTAAATATTATATTTACATATTCTATCTTTGTAAATTTCTGATAAGTTTTTTCAGAGCTATTTTTTTTATAAAAACTATAATATTGATTTACATTGTTAGTTTTAAAATACAAGCTGAACTGGATTTAACTAAATTAAATAATAAAATAAAGCTGAACTACAGAAATGCATCCTTAGTTGCTTTAAATATGATATTTTAAAAGTGATATTATGAATTAAATTTAGCGAATCTACCCAACATACTATTTTTCTGTTTTTAGTTTTCAAGGAATCGTATAAAATAATAAAATACTAAAAATATAAGTACACATAAATATCACAAAATTAGCAATTTTAGACACAGTAACTGCAGATTATCAGTATAATATTAATTAGATTAAAATTTATAAAACAACTAAGAGTTTATGAACCTTTCCGATGTTGTAATGTAAGATTGACATTTATATTTAAAGTTATATGAGCTATATTTAAAAAATAAAACAGTTTTTTCCCCTGAACTCTAAGGATTATTTTTCATTTACCTAAAATCTTCCTTAGTACAAACACCATTTGGGATTGAAACTCTTGCCTATGGCGTTTATTTCGTGGGTGTTTAGGGTTTTTCCTTAAAATGAGTAGAACTACCATTCGTCTCATAACAAGGTCTTTGTGTCACCTAGCACAAGAAAATATGACATGTCATCAAAATTTTGGCCCTTATTTAATCAGTATATTTTTTGCTAACATGATAATAATCCTGAACTGTTTACAGCCTCCTATGCCTGGGTTAATTTGGTCAAAAAAAATATTTCAACTCCATCTGTAATTCCACAATTCTTCTCCTCTTCCTCACACACTTGTTATCTGCTCCTCCTATCTCTTACTTAATCTCCCTTGTATTTTCCTTCTTAATTTCCCTCCATCATTCACCTCATGATACTTTTCTTTCCCATTCTCAATAAGTTTCAATATAATGCTTAGTAATATTACAAGAAATAAAATGAAACTAGTTTATTTATTTTATTCTTCGTGAACGGTATTGTAAAACTATAAGAAAAATACAAGAACAAATAAATATATATTCTGCTGACATTTACAAAATGTTTCTCACAGATTTTTTTTTTTCGTATTTCCTTACCATAGCTTTTCTTGCGACGTATCATTAGTTCCTTTCTCTCTTTTTTCAGAAAAAAAAGAAGATAAAAACAATCACTCCTTTGGTTCGATAGCTTGATGTATCTACCTCGCATGACAAAGTTTTTTTTTTTGCTTTGTCAGGGGAATCAGGACACTAAACAACTTTAATCTTTTGTTGTATTATAGAAGCAATATAGCGTTCATGATGGATTAAATAGCAGATCTATTTTATTTGTTAACTAGGTTATAGCCGATTCTAAATATAATATTATTTAATTTGAAAAATAAAATATGTACACGGGAATCAAACCAGGATCTTTCCACTTAGTTCTTCAAGGCTCTAATAACTGAGATATCAATTCCCATATCCAGTTGTTTTTAATTTTAAAAATATTATATTTGGAAGCAGCTATAACCGTGATTACCCACACGTCCATCTCAGACTCTGCCTTAAAATATGAGTTAATAATGACTCTGGGACACAGACAAATAATATACCCAGACACCCAACTTCCAGGTTAAAATGGTTGCGCTCCTTTTGGCAGCTTGATTTCTTCAACGCTAGGATCGCTGCTGTAAGTCCTATCATCACCCAGCAGTGACACTAGCGCAGCCCAGTGTTGAAGGACTCAAGCTGGCAAAAGGAGCGCAGCAAAATCCCCGTAAGGTTGAGAGTCTGTTAAATACTTGTCTGTGTTCTCTGCGCGGGACGATTCCTGGATAGCTCAGTGGTTAGAGAATTTACGTACTAAGTCAAAGATCCTTGTTTTGAATCCCGTGTCCAGCTGTCATTTTCAATTTAAATAATGTAATATAGGGTTAAGATGTATCAACACCAGTCGTTACAGTGTCTAAAGCATCAAGCTCGTAATTTACTGTACTGTCGGCAACAGGGAGTTTTAGGTTGGAATCGCGGCTGGATGAGCTGAGGGATATTTTCTATGTGTCACCAACGCAGCGAGAAAACAGACACAACTTATAAATCAGCGGTTTTGAGTTAAGACTATAGGGAGATGCTCCAATGTGGAATCTATATAAAGTAGAAATACACATCTGTAGTTCCAAATCAGAGCACAGAATGGTAAGTGTGCCAACTTTCTCATGATCCTATTTATAACTTTTTTTAAAACTTAAACAGTCACTAGTGTAACTTAAGTTTGAAGCACTTAAGTCTATGTTGGTTGAAGAAGATAAGTGACATATTTAGACTTAAATAATGTTAAGACCGTCTCAAATAATAAAACACTAAATAAAATAAGCAAGAAAAGTGGTATCCCTATTATTTATTTATCACTGCGTCTTACTATCCGTTCCATTTATACGCTAATATACTAATTACGTTAATGATTTTAAAGATTATAAAGGTTATATTTATAGTAAGTGTATCAGCATTTGCGTGGAGAGAGAGTGTAAAACCATTTTAGAAAATCATCCTCATTACACTCGACTGAGGTTCAAACCTCGATCTTACCTTCATCGGCAGTCTACTCTACTGTGTGAGTAACGCCTTAGACCATCCAGCCACTTAAGATGGTGATATCTCTCTTATTATTAAGGACACAATTAAGAAACAATACAAGCATGTGTGCAAGAAAAATGACAACTTAAAATGGCTTAATTTAATTAACCTTGAGACGTCACCACTTTAACATTAAATTAACGAAAACATCAATAGTACTGTATATTTTATAAAAGTATAAACCACGAGTTAGCCACAAATTGATTTCTCTGATCTTAAATGAATGTGCACCATTTTGTTGTGAACATTTTTTCCCCTTTTTCCTTTAAAATCTAATTTTTTGAGCGGTAGAGATGGATCAACGTATAAAATAATATTATACAATAATTACTGTTATACTTATTATAATATAATTTTTTCAGTGTCATTGAAATATGTATTTTAGAGAGTCAATAATTGATATTATGTTTGTAAATTTTCGGCCAATTAATTACCGAGATTTTAGGGCAAAGCTTAACAGATCATGTATATTATATTGAGTATACGGGTTTCTAACGTCCGGAAAAAAACCCCATTAATAGTTCGAATATATTTAGTATCTTACCAAAGGTTTCCTAGTTTCCGAGCTCACACGTTTTAGTAAAATCAAACATTGTAAGCGAAACTGTCCGTTGTAAAACTACAGCAATGTATCACTCCGCCCAAGCTAATGTGTCAACTGTACGAAGCCACGAGAAATACTTATTCACCGAAGATACAACGAGAGCCTTATACACGATGATATATGGCCCTAATTCGAAGATGAAAAAACTTTAGTCGAACTACTAAGTTACTTTTTATTATTTCAAAACATTTCAAGTGATGATTTTTCTTTATTAAAGCGTATCTAGGAAATTGAAATTAGAATGTCAATTAAGATGTTTACTACCTCTTTTCACAAACTGATCGAAAGCGAAGACGCAATTTAATAAAACGTTTCCTACAGAGAGACTAAACTAATTTTAATTTTTCTTAAATCAAAGTTTATATAGAGGTTATATATATAAATTATCTATTATAGCATAATCTTTAGTATTATTATTATTATTAGCACCACGTCTTACTACCCGTTCGGGTTATACGCACTTATGCTAATGTGTAATAGTAGGGTTATTGTGAGATGAAATGGAGGACCTACAGTTTAACGTGGGATCCGAACCACGGTGGAGGCTTGGTATTCCCCATATTCACAAGTCGTGATTAATACAGATCTTGTCAGAGGTGAAGTAAGGGTTTGGTATAAGATAAATCTGTGCCGGGACCGAGGATTGAACCCCGGACTCCAGCACAGAAGTCCGACACCTTACCCCTAGACCACCAGGTCACCCTAATCCTTAGTAAATTCGTTATTTTATGAACCATCACAATATGGTAAGTGTTAATTATAACAAAAACACCTTGAGTTGTGTGAGAAATCGAATTCTAAAATCACGAATTTATTATGACTTATAATGGGGTGAATACGTTATGAACAATCTGTATTTAATTATCTGTACGTAAGATTATACGATAGATGATTATATATATATATTAGAAATCTTGAGCTTAATTTTCTAAAAATAGTAACCTAACATTTGAGAGCCTATCACTCCAAAATTGAAGCATGTAAAAGGTTGTTTCCATGACTATTTAACTTTAGGTGAGATTCCATTATTTTTTGATGCACGGATACTTAAAAGTTTTAATTCTCACTAAAAGGAAGTGAAAGAGCGACAGAAACAAAGACGTGTTCTTTGGGAGGTGTTGAAGAATTTGTCCTGGGTCGTCATGCGCAACAGGTTGGAACGGGAAGTAGGGGAGGGTAGGCGGGAACAAGAAGGGAAATGAAGTCACATTAATGATGAAGTACCCGGGTGACACCGCTAGTTTTGCTGTATTACATCCAAGGAGCTTGAAATAAATGGAGGGAGTTTATGCTTAGAGGAAAAAGTGGGAGTCGTTTGTTTTATAGTTGTACTTTTTAACACACGAGTTATTTATGAATTAATCTAAAGGGTTGGAGTGTAACTTGGAGGAAATGTAAACACAAGGAAATCCAAAAACGTTCAAAGTGTAGTAATATCCAAGATAATTTTCTTACGAAATTCTAGCTTGGTTTTACAGAGATTTAACTATAATATGATTCTAGTAGGAGAGTTACAAAATTAACCAAAACTACTGTAATAATAATAATAATAATAAATAAATATAATTTTCTTATAGTAATTATATAGTATTTAACTTTAAAGCATTTACTTGATACATTATTACTAATATTTCTTGAAAGGCTTATTACCAAGTTAATTAACAAACTTAGAAACAGAACTGCATTGTTCGTTGACCTACATTATTACACATATGACTTGCATCATTGCAAGTTTACTGCATCATGTGCAGTGTATGAATAAAATGTAATGATTGCTGGATGATGTTTAAAGTGAAAGTAAAGGAATGTTATTATTTCCAAGCATTGACTCAAAATTGACGAAACCGCATTCAACATTGTTATCTTACTCTGAAAAACTCGTATTTGTAGTTTAAATATTAGTTTATTAATTTTGGTTTACTTCACTTTTATTGAAAACATGAAGATCTGTTTCACTATTCTAAGATGTAATAATAATAATAATAATAATTATTATTATTATTAGCACCACGTCTTACTACCCGTTCGGGTTATACGCACTTACGCTAATGTGTAATGGTAGGGTGATTGTGAGATGAAATGGAGGACCTACAGTTTAACGTGGAATCCGAACCACGGTGGAGGCTTGGCATTCCCCACATTCACAAGATGTCTTGTTAGAGGTGAAGGAAGGGTTTGTTAATCAGATAAATCTTTGCCGTGACCGAGGATTGAACCCCGACCGCCAGCACAGAAGTCTGTCACCTTACCCCTAAACCGCCAGGTCACCATTATAAGATGAATATAAGCATTGCTTAAGGCGGTATGGAAGCTACCGTGAGTTAAGGTAGGGTTATATGGTACGTAAGAAACAGTGTTTTTGCAGTTTTTATTTCGAAACAATTTTGGACAAAATAAATAAAAAATTGCTTTAGTACAAACATAAAGTTTAAATTTATTCACATGGTGATCTCAAAAATTCTTTTACTATTTGTCAAGGGAGTTCTAGAATTTAATTACCAATTTTTTTCTTCATATTAAAAGTTTGTCATATGATGCTTCTATGCTCGTGACAAATATTAAACAATTGTTGTTATTAATATGTGAAGGAGGTTAAATTACATATCTGTACTGAAAAATATTTTATTTATTTTGTCCAGTTTTGCTATAAAAGATGCGAATATCACTGGAATTTTCTCACGTTCCTTACATCTCTACCTTATGGTGAGTATTTTTTTTACAATTGAAACAAACATTATCGTCAAAATGTAACCTATTCAATATTTATTTTAGCTATTATTATTATTATCACTGCGTCTTAATACCCGTTCGGGTTATACGCACTTACGCTAATGTGTAATGGTAGGGTGATTGTGAGATGAACTGGAGGACCTACAGTTTAACGTGGAATCCGAACCACGGTGGAGGCCTGGCATTCCCCACATTCACAAGATGTCTTGTCAGAGGTGAAGGAAGGGTTTGGTAATCAGATAAATCTGTGCCGGGACCGAGGATTGAACCCCGGCCGCCAGCACAGAAGTCTGTCACCTTACCCCTAGACCACCAGGTCACCTTTTAGCTACTATTAATTTAACTCTCTACATATAGTAATATTGACGGTCTTGAATATATTTTTCATGGTCATTGAAGAAATTTATTAAGGGTTTTTGTACAGTTATCTTTAATGAAAACGAAAAGAAGTGACTTGTATTCATTCCACCTAGGACATCAACCGTGGACCTTCTCAACGACATATCCTAGAATTTCTCACAGAAGGATGGGACATAAGTTTCGGTAGTTTTAAAAAGATGGGCCCATGTGCAGCATTCTTGAGTGTGAAATATGTTCAGGTGACCTTTTAAAGAAATGAGAGTTAGGAAGGACTCGTAATTCTGTTCCGTGTGAGGACTATGATGGGTTATGGAGGAGGAAAATGGGAGGGGGAGAGGTTGAGATATAGGTGTAACAATGACACGCCTCACTCTTACTCACTACAAGTGGCTTGGAGGTCAATGCACCCAAAAAAAGAAAACAAAACAGCACACCGTTTAGGCCATCGCGAAAATTTTCAGGTACGACTCTTAAAAATGTGATTTAATAGCCAGCGTGACCTCTAGGTCATGGATGTGTGTGTGTGTGTGTGTGTGTGTGTGTGAGGAGTGTAGTGGTGTGTGGGGGGAGTAAGGGGGTAAGTTAAAAATAACATTCCATCCAAGATCGAGCTATACTGACCGAGCATCCGCCACCGCTAGCGATGTCAGGGCCAACACTTGCAGATATAGTGTGTCATGTGGTCAGCACAACAAACCCTCCAGCCGTATATCTCAGTTTTCTAGACCAAAGCCAATATTTATTTATTAAAGTAGCTCCTCAATTGTCCTCACAAAAACCGAGTTTGATCCATATCCAGACGTACAGATTCACGGAAAAATTCTGGAATTGTCGGGCATCAAACCCAATATATCTGTATGTACAGCCAAGAGCTCTGATCATATTTAATCCGAAGTTTTATTGTACTTATAAAATAACGCAATTTTAGGTCTGTATTTATGCAAATTTTATGTCTACACACATTTACTTGACCAAAATAAATAAAACAATTTACTATTTTAATGAAACTCATAAATTTATTTTTATTTTCTACTTATTATAGTATAAAAATTCAAACGGTTTTTTAAAAATTATTGATCAAGACCATATTCAAGGGCCAAATGATCTAAGACGTTAAAAATAAGACTGGTCTCCTGATAACGGTGAGATTGAGGTTCGAAACCCAGTCGGGTATAGTGAGGATGCTTTTTCCTTAATGGTTTCAGACTCTCTTTTTTGCGCAAATGTGAGTAGATTAGCTATAAAATGCTTCATTCCTCATACTTAGGCTTTTAGAATAATATATTATATATGCGTATAACCTGAACAGGTAGTAAGAAGCTGTGATAACAAAATAAATTATATATACATATACATTTATTGATCATGATCATAATGGTATTCAAACACGTGAAGAGAGAAAGTCCAGGTTAAATTTCTGAATGACAACGAAAAATATTACAAAGCTATATAGATTAAGTTATAGACGTAAAGAGTTAAACCAAAGGTTTCTACCGAGGCATTTTTTTTTTGCCAACACAGGTTTTTATTATTATTATTATTATTATTATTATTATTATTATCAGCACCGAGTCTTACTAACCATTCGGGTTATACGCACTTACGCTAATGTGTAATGGTAGGGTGATTGTGAGATGAAATGGAGGACCTACAGTTAAACGTGGTATCCGAACCACGGTGGAGGCCTGGCATTCCCCACATTCACAAGATGTCTTGTCAGAAGTGAAGGAAGGGTTTGGTAATCAGATAAAATCTGTACCGGGACCGAGGATTGAACCCCGGCCGCCAGCATAGAAGTCTGACACCTTACCCCTAGTTTAGTATTAGTTTAGTACCCCTATATTAGTATTAATTGAAAAAAAAAGTCAGAAGGAATAATATACATAATTAATAAGATTCCTTTCTCTCAAAAACTATTGGTCATTTATTCAAACTTGGCTTTACAACCATCCAGGTCAATACGGAGTTGAATTACGCTAATGGTATAAGAATGAGGAGGGTATAATTGAGGAAAAATATACCCACATTTGCGTGACGTAAAAAATATCCTTAGTACATCTATACAGGTTCCCAACCCAAACCTATCGTCATCGGTGAAACCGATTAAAATTTTATTATATTTCTCTCTTTTTTGTTTAACAACGTGTTTTAATTCCATTTCATGTCATACTAATTACGTTAGTGATTTTAGGGGATAGAAAGCTATATTTAAAGGAAGTGTACCCGCATTTGCGTTGAGAGAGAGAGAGTCGAAAACATATTTGGATAGGCCAACCTCAGAACACCCAACCGAGATTCAAACCTCAATATCCCTGTGTTCAGCATTCTATTCTGCTGCGTGAGTAGCGCCTTAAACCATGCATCCACCGGAGAGAGTAACTTTTTATCTTCATTTGAAATGTTTGTCATCTAACGCCGCTATTATCATGACAGATATTCAACAACTGTTATCACCGTGTTAAGAAAATTAATAGTATTTAGCACCGCGTCTTACTACCCGTTCGGGTTATACACTTTAAGTACTAATTACGCAAGTGGATTAGGAATTGGGAAGGTTAAATTAGAGGAAGTGAACCCGCATTTTCGTGGAGGGAGGGTGGAAAACCATTTAGGAAAAACCACCCCCGGTTCACCCGACCGAGATTCGAACCTCAATCTCCGCGTCCTCAGCAGTCGAGATCAACACGACAAGCGCGTTAGCCAACTACGCCACCGAGGCGGGTGTGAAGAGAATTAAATTATAAGTTTCTACTAGAGCGATAATTGATTTATTATTCCAAAGAAAATTTTGCTATTAAAACTGCAAAAACACTTAGATTTTCCCGCGTTCCCTACAACACTACCTTAAATACTCCAAATGTTAAAAATAATGAGGCTAAACGTATTAATAAAATAGGTCGAGGGAATCTATCATTGATGTATATAACGCTAGCTAGCTATAATGTTTATTCGTGCATTCTAACAGCTTTAAATAATCGTTTAGATTCTAGGTCAAACAAGTATTACAGGAACTGTTTCCTGATATACCCAGCACAAATGTGAGCAAGAGTAATAATTTATAATGTTAAAAACACTATTTACCAATTAAAAAAAGTATATTAATTTTAACCTTTGACTGTTAACAATGGATACTCCAATTAAATCACACAGATGGTATGGGATACTCGCAATGTTTAGTACGATGTATGTACAGTAACCATTTGACCTAGTTCAATTTGGCCACATTTATATTTAAAAATTTCACCGCTCATAAATAAAAATGCTCGGAAACAATATTTTTATCAAGAAATTGACATTTTAACTAACGAGATATTAATGAAATAGTTGTATCGACTATCGCGTCGTCAGCTCATTAATTTAGATCTCTTCTCTAACTAACAAGGGTTAAATATATCGTCACGGCTTGTTCATATGTTAATGACTGACTTATCAAACGAACGCCTCTATATAATCTTAATATTATACAAATGATTACCCGTTTACTAATCTTAGATCTATAATAAGACTTATTGTAGATAGTTGTTGAAGGAGCTTTTAAACTAAAGCATGATCGTAATAAAATTGGCTTATATAATACGACCCGTATCAATAGGCACGCAGACTAAATATACAGATTTTCAAGTATGATTTGTCAATGACGGAAAAGTTGGGACTCGAATGCCAAATCTTCAAAAAAAAAAAAAGGTTAATTTATGGTTTCCCACTTCTCCTCCACATAAATGCGGGTACATTTATTTTAAATTCAACCTTACTAATCCTTATCACATAAGAATACATAACTAGATATCTCAACTCAATTAAAAAAAGCACCTATCCTTTTTTTTTTCTAAGTGTTTAAAACTATGTAATGTGAAGACATAAACATAAATAAAACACTGGAGTTTCTTTTTGAAAAGACGTTATGTGGCTAAATCGTGTTTCTAAACTACTTGTCGTTGTTAAAGCTTCTTTAGTAGCCACTAGTGGGCCTATCCGCCTGTTAATGTAAATAAGTTTTTTGTCTCTAAAAACGGCCACCCGGGCAGTAGCGACAAGGTGTGTTTTTTTTGTTAAATAATTCATAGAGGAAGGTCAGACGCGCGGTCAACTTGATCGTGTCATGGAGAGAAGAGGTTTCTAAACACATTCAAGTAAAGGATATGATGCATTAATACTGTCTTTCACTCTCCGGGGCTGACTACTTGATTATAAACTCCCTGCCTCGATCCAAAATGAAAGTATGATCAATTTATATATTCATTAAAAAAATTATCTTGATCTATTCCAATCCAGTCCACCTCGTTAGACCCTCTCCCTATATTGAGCTAGTTCTATTCAGTCCACCTTATTACAGCCTTTCCCTATCTGGAGATATTTCTATCTAGTCCCCCTCATTATACCCTGTCACTATATTGAGCTAGTTATAGCCAGTCCACCTCATTACACCCTTTCCCTATTTGGAGATATTTCTATCTAGTCCCCCTCATTACACCCTGTCACTATCTTGAGCTAGTTCTAGCCAGTCCACCTCATTACACCCTTTCCCTATTTGGAGATATTTCTATCTAGTCCCCCTCATTACACCCTGTCACTATCTTGAGCTAGTTCTAGCCAGTCCACCTCATTACACCCTTTCCCTATTTGGAGATATTTCTATCTAGTCCCCCTCACTACACCCTGTCACTATCTTGAGCTAGTTCTATTCAGTCCAAATCATTACACCCTTTACCTATTTGGAGATATTTCTATCTAGTCCCCCTCATTACACCCTGTCACTATCTTGAGCTAGTTCTAGCCAGTCCACCTCGTTACACCCTTTACCTATTTGGAGATATTTCTATCTAGTCCCCCGCATTAAACCCTGCCACTATCTTGAGCTAGTTCTAGCCAGTCCACCTCATTACACCTTTTTTCTATTTGGAGATATTTTTATCTAGTCCCCCTCATTACACCCTGTCCCTATCTTGAGCTAGTTCTAGCCAGTCCACCTCATTACACCCTTTCCCTATTTGGAGATATTTCTATCTAGTCCCCTAATTAAACCCTGTCACTATCTTGAGATAGTTCTAGCCAATCCACCTTATTAGACCTTATCTCTTTCAGGTTTATTCTTATGTCATCCTTCCATCCAGGTCTAGATCTTCCCACAGTTTTTTTCTCAATAGGTTTGCCAGTCAATAACTTGAACGAGATTCTAGTTTCTTCTATTGCCACTACATATACTATTCAATGATACCTCCAAGATTTGATAAAACCTAACTATGTCTAGTGAAGATTACTGGGCATCTAGCTCATTATATAATCCCTTCCACACCCATTATCCTTAAAAAAAATCATTTTGTGACCAAGAGATATATTATTAGTGCTATTTTATAGGTATGGATAATATCTATATATAGTCACAACCACATATCCAATGACTTGACGTACGAATACATCAAATTATACTTTAATAGTTCTTATAGATTTCAGATAAGAACCTTTCTTTTATAAATGGACTTCACATGTCAGAGTTAAATGTATTTATTACATTATTAAGTTAAAGATGAGGAAGGCAGAATTTGGAAAGTATCTACCTTATTTTGAGTGGAGTGAGGGTGTGAAATTATTTAGCAAAGTATACCCAGGTTGAATCGAAATCCAAATTCCCTTTAACTTGCAAATTATACTTGATAAGGATGATAGTTAAGCCACGTGCCCTTTGATTGTGTTACAGGAGCAATATCTTATTTATTTTGACCAAAAATAAGTTTTGTTATAAGAACTACATAAACACAAACCCTTTATTACGTCCCCTTCCATCCCACATTAAGATTAAGGGCAAATTACTGATGAATGGCTGTTTTAAATTGCAATTTTTTGAATGTATTTTTTAACGATTTGGTTCTCAATGAATATCAGGAAAGTATTTATTATTATTATTAACAATGAAAACACGTTTTTGTTTATCTTAAAACAATAATGTTTGTGATGTTAGTTTACTTTACTATTGAACCATTTTTCAATATTTTAAAATGGCTGAAACAATTTTGTTAAAACATATATATTAAAAATCATTCAATAAATTTATTACCAATACATGTTTCCACGAGAAAAAAAACTAGATATAAATGATTAAAAACCATATTTTTTCTTCTTAAGCACAATAGATTATAGAAAAAAGAATTTACGATTGTATCTTGCAATTCCTATTTAATTTTTTATTATTTTAGAATTCAATTTTTTTTTCTTCCATAACCTTGGCGTATCGCTGAATGACTGTCTAACTCACTTAAACATAAAGCTATGGTGTAAGCTCCAGGATTTTGTAGACGAAAAAAAAAGGGGGCTATGGTAATAGGGCGTCCTATATATAAAAAAAAAACTACGTCGATACAGGAGCTAGAAGTAACAACGACAATGCGAAGACGAACTGTAGTGTGACGAACGATATGACAATACGGCGTGACTATTGGTTTCTCTTTGGCGGGTTCCCAGTTCTGAAAAGGGGTAACTCGCGTTGTGTTATATAATAGCTTGGACTGTTGTACGGAATAAAAGAAGTGTTTAGCTGAGTCATTTTAATCTTAGCGTGAGCAGAGATTTCCAACTAGCTACGTACACCTTGTTAAAGTTTCGCACGGACTCTTTAGTAGGTGTGACTTCTTTATTAGGGTTGGTCAGATGTTGTATAGTTTATAAGAGATTGATATCTGATCCATAGTAATATGATATAAACGTTTATAATAATAATAATACAAACACATTCATTTGTAGTCAGCATTCTAATACATTATGAGTGTTATTTTGTCTGTTGTGTTGATAATAGATATCCAAATTTAAAAAAAATCTTCGGGGACGTATGGGATAAGGTGTCAGTCACTCTGGCGAAAGACTTGACGACCAATGACTACAAGATTATAGTTTGAATCCATGTTGGGTGTACATTCTCCTAAATTATTTTTCACTCTCCCTCCACACAAATGTGGGTACACTATCTCTAAACTGAACCTTACCCATTCCAAACACATTAGAGTAATTAGAAAAGGGGCAGAGGAAGAGTACAGTGGTAACTTTGTATAAATATATATAAATATAATGCTAAGTTTTTTTTTGTGAAATTTGTATCCTTGCACATATTTTCATGAAAAGATTTTGGAAGATTTAAAAACATTTTTTTTTTACCAGCAATATTTGGAAGATTCTACCAAAAAATTTAGAATTCAAACACAGGTGACAAAATTATATTTTCTTTATTTTTATTCCTTTCTCTTTATTTGATGGTAGCTTAGTCCTCTATCATGACATGTTTAGGTGTTATTATTGATATAAGGTTGTGAAACTTTTATGATCTATTTACATGTAAAACCTCAAAATTTTCACACAAAACTTCCTGTAAGATTTATTTAACAAAATATATCTTTATCATGAATATGACCTGAAGATGGTTGAACACCAACAATAACACCGAAACATGTCGTAAAAGAAGGCTAAGCTACGATAAAATAAGGAGAATGGCATAGAATTCAAAATAAGGAAAATAATCCATAACAAATCAAATAATAACATTATTAAACATTATTAATAAGTGCTAAAAATAAATATGGTTCATAATTTTTTTTGTAGGCCAATATTATGTTGATGAATTAATCAACTATATCTTTGGCCCAAGGTGAAAACTGATAGAGTTGGCCTTTGGAATGAAAAATGCTGGGCCTTACTGCATTAATTCAAATTATCTACATGTGATACGTTTGATCGATAGTTTAATTACTTATTAAATACTACTACCAATAAAATAGAGCGATATTAATGTAGACTGAAAATTAAATATATATATAATATGTACATTTTTTTAAGAAGCCTTTCCAACCCGAATCCTAATATGAATCAAACTGGTCCACCACATTTCCCAAACAGGTTCAAATTTACACCATCAGATTGGGTTTATAATTATATGACTGTATTACACAGTTGGGTATAGTTGGCCATAATTATTAGAATTCACAATTAAGTGAGAAGGGTTTGGGTGGTTAGGTAGACGGGAGGGGAAAAAAATAAATAAAAGTGTGTGGTTAATAAAAGTGTGCGGTTAAGACCTCACATATTATAGTGTGATGATGCCTCACACACACACACACACACACACACACACACACACACACACACACACACA
>CABEEJ010000059.1:141182-151517 GCA_901482245.1 Timema douglasi
ACACACACACACACACACACACACACACACACACGAGTGAGGTTTAGGTACAGCATTCAGCACAGGGCAACTAACCCCACTTCGGGGACCACATGGTTTAAAGCGTCACTCTCGCAATAGACTAGATTGCCGATGATGAGATCATTATTCGATCCTTGTTGGGTGTAATAAACATGTTTTTTCCTTAATGGTTTTCAACTCGTTATTCCCATGCAAGTACGAATACACTTCCTATACATTAAAACTTTCTCCAACCTAATCCATATTGGCAACCAAATAACAACACGCTTTGGAGTTACTCTCGAAGAAGACTAGACTGTCGATAAGGGAGAGATTCTGTGGTTTTTCTTAAATGGTTTTCCGATTTCCTTCATAAAAAAAATGCTGCTTCACCTATTTTAAGTTCACACTTAATGAACTCTACTATATTAGCATGGTTTTCTATAATTTTTATGTATGGACGTATGTGCAAAGGAGATATGAGCAATCAATTTCTTAGAAAAGTGAAAGGTAAATTCTTCGTATTTCAACAAAATAAAATTATTAATATTTTAATCTTTCCGGTGATATTTTTTTTATCTCCCTCTTGAAAGTGTATATTCTTGTCAGACCCGTTATCTACCTATTTTATAGGTCTAAATTGACCAATAAGGACTTTAGTAGGAATTTGTACACTTGAATATTTGCAACCGTTATTAAAACTACAATTTTTACCGGAAGTGAAAAAGGTCACCCCTATGCCCTACGCCTCTCCCAATCCCAACAAAAGCATCTACGGAACCGCTGGGGCTATGGGGCCCATATTTAATGAGGGGGTACGCCTTGACACCTTACACGAGAAAATCCGCTCCAACCTCCCCCTCCCCCCAGACGCATATATGGAACCACTGGGGCTATGGGACCCATATTTAGGTAGGGGGTTCGCCTTGAGACCTTATACAAAAAAATCCCCTCCAAAACCTCCCCGCCCCAGACGCATATATGTAACCACTGGGGTTCTGCGCGAAATTGTAACAAATAATGTTTTCCCTACTGAAGTTATCGTCAACACTTCGTAAATATGAAGGCCTCATGTATCTACTATAATTTTTCCATTTGAAAATCAAGTTTAATTAAAATTAAAATTGACTTCTATTTGTGTTTTATTGATTTGAGAAAAATATGTATATTCTTTAACTTGTAGATTAGACAAGGTCTTTATTAAATAAAATAAAGGAAATTCACACAAATTTACTTGTAGTTAAGGGGAAGCTATATTTAGGAAAAAACCTCCCCAGAATAAGAAAGCATAATTTACAGCCCAGTTCACCAACAACTGGCATCACAGTTAAATGAAGAAATAGCTCATTAGAACACGTGACCACCAATGCCGGTAAGCATTAATAAATTGTATTTTATAAAAATATTCTTGTGTAAAGACAGCGTTGAATTGTTTCAAATTTTAAATTGATTTTTTTTTGAAACCGTTTAAATACCAGTTTGGTTTATACGCTTATATACTAACTACATTAATAATTTAAGGAATGAGGGCAGTAACATTTGGAGGAAGTAAGCCACATCTATGTGGAGGGAGAGTGGATTTTTATTTTGGAAAAACTACCCTCAATGAACCCAACCAAGATTCAAACCTCAATCTCCCCGTCATCGGTAGTGTCGTCTATTTCGATAGTGTTGCCTTAAGCCATGCAGCCACTGAAGATAGTAATTAAATTATTAATTTTTAAGTTCCTTAGGCCTAAACGCAAACAGTTTTATATGAAGGAATCTTTTTTTTTATCTGTCCTAAGACAGACACAGAAACCAAAATAATATTATTACTTATCTTATATTAGGGTAGTAGATATTACTCTAGGTATATTTTCTATCGTTATTTCTTTAGAAGTTTCTCTACTGAATTAGGTACTAAAATGTCGCAAATGTGTAAGGCGTTTCGCAACTATAAATAGTTTCTCACTTGACAGGTTTCATTTCAAACTGGCATCGAGACACTAATGGACGTTATGATTATCTTGTGTAGCTTTTATACTAAGAGGTTGTTCTACTGCAATCAAGGTAGGAGAATGTGAATGGAATTTAGTGTATGGGAAATATACAGGCTGTTAAAATAAAGAAGTTCAGAACCTTAAGATCTTGTATTACTCATTAAAATGATAAATAACGTCTTAGTAAACATAGGTACGCCCATAATCTCACACAATGTTTCAGGCAATTCTGTCTTTCAAGATTAAAAAATAAATTGTATGTTGGTGCACCGCATAGATTTTCTCTCACGTTTATCTTAAAATAGACATTTACTAAAAATTCATATGATTTGAATTAACAAATAATAGGTCAAGATGTGCAACACCTCATAAAATGCCGAAAATTTTAACTGGAAGTCGAAATTTTAATACGAAGTGTTGACCCTTGTGGGCCCAATATTGATCTTTTCTATCGGTCCAAACATACAGATGTGATCATTTATTCTCTAAAAGTAAAATTATAAAATTTAAAATCTCGGCTCGAAAAATATTTTACATAGGCATAGCGCAATTTAGGCTTGAGTTTGCTAATGTGTATTATTTCATTACTTTATATATTACGAGTTTTGAGTAAATATCTTCATTTTTAAACAATTGAGTGAGAAAGTCCGTGAGGAGTTCCATACCATTTATTTTTATTACCGAAAGAAAAAAAATCGCTTCTTTCTCTGTGTGAGTTTGCTTGCTAGTACTTTTTTTAATCATTTTAATGAGTACTACAATATCCTGTATATCAGTTGAATTCAGGCGCCATTTGTCCTTACAAGACCCTAAAATAATAAAATTATAAATTTGTTCATTTTTCGGAGGAAATACTTGTTTCCAGAGATTGGAATTTAAGACTTTTATGTTTAAAAAAATAAGTGATAAATAAAAAAATCTATATCAACAAACGGTGTAACATACGGTCCTATTTTGTATAGGATACGCCTTTTAGAAAATTAAAAAAAGTTCTTTGTGGCCACAAATGATAATATTTTACAATATTATTAGTATTGTTTTATAAGTAAATCATTGATCAAAAGTGAGAGCTAGCTATCGATTGACACTCTGCATCTGAATACCTGAAAATAACCTACAGGTGTCAGATTAGGTTCTTCCTAAGAAGAATGGGCTATACCTATTCCCTTCTATCAATGGTGGATACGTGTGCCTAGGTATCAACCGTGTCTATTATGATTGTCTAGGGAAGGGGATTGTAGTTCTAAACCCTGGTAGATGTAATATAAGTATTCTTATTCTTTAAATGGATTTCAACTCTACTGCCACGTAAATGATGATATATTTCCTCTCAATTCTACCTCGATTATTCCTATAGAATTAGTTTAAAAATTAAGATATCTTGGAAGGGTCGTAGGACACAAAGAATCATTAAATATAAACACAGGTCAACACTTTTTTTTTTAAATATTTAATATACATTGGGATTTTGGTCACTCCATTCGTTACAAACAGATAATCATCAAACATTGTAGAAAACATTATAAAATAATAGTTGAAAGTAAGGATCTAAGATAAAGATAGTTTGAACAAGAAAATTATAAAATTAATTAATAATTCAAGCATTTAATAAAGTGGTTGATGTATTAATTGAAATTGACAAGGACTAAAATGTACAATGTTAATCAGATTTTAATAAAGAAATAGTGTATGATCCGAACAATTATCTAAAATTACAAAGCATCATCAACTAAAATCTAGTGCTCAAACAAGTTGATGAATAATCTTAAAACATATGATGACATATTAAAATATTAATACAAAAATATAATATATAATACAATATTTCAAACTCAAATCTGGACTTAGGAAAATTGTTCATAAAACGTTAAATTTTATATTATATTTTTGTATTGATGTAGTTTAGAGTACGGTGAGTTTCATGGTAAAAGAGTCCCATGTTTCACCGTTCCTACGATACGCTTTATAGCTTAAGCTATCTTGTAAGTCATAAAATTATATAACTTGTTCCTTCATTAAGCATAAGCTACATATGCAGGTATAAGAAAGATGTATCGTCACAATCGTGTCTCGATTACTTTCTAATCGAGGAAGATGATTTAATGGCAACAGGTACATCTGCCATTAGGTACCAGCGTGACCTGTTCTATAAACTTTGAATTTCTCTTTTGCTGATCAGAAGGTCAAGCAAATAGGTTTAAAAATACACATTATGGTTTTATATATTTGATTTATTTTTCTAAAAATAATAATATTAATATTAATAACGCAAGCCTGAAATACCTCATTTGTAGTCCAATAGTGAAAAGCTTGTGAATGTGGGGAATGTCAGGCCTCCACCGTGGTTCGGATTCCACAATAAACTGTAACTCCTTAATTTCATCTCACAATCACCCTACCACTACAAATTAGCGTAGGTGCGTATAATCCGAACGGATAGTAGGACATGGTGCTAATAATAATAATAATAATAATAATAATAATAGTAAAAAGATTAGACAGTAATAATGTAGCATTTCTCAGGAGATGCCCAAATGTACTAATCGTACATTCTTTCAGTGGGGGCTCTTTCCATGTCCCGAAGAGATGAGATAATGGTGATGATGATTATGTGTAACCTTACTTAACCCTAACTAACCAAACGCTGGTAGTCGTTGGGTAGTTCCTCTTTCACGAAAAATACCCAAGTTACCAGCCATGAATCGAACCTGGGACCACTAGGCTCATAGCAAGGTGCACTAACCACCAAACCATGGGACCGGTTATTTTATTTATTGAAATAATTTCACTCCTCTCATTCAATGATAAGAACTATATAACGAATATATAATATCTAGCACCACGTCTTACTGCCCATTTGGAGTATAAGATTACGTACTAAATACGCTAATGGGTTAGGGGTGAGTACGGTTGAATTTAGAGAAAGTGTACCTGCATTTGTGTAGGGCGAGTGGGGAGAATCATTTAGGGAACAAATCTTAACGTCACCCAACCGGGATTAGAACTCTGGTATTCCCGATATCAACAATCTAGTATTAATTGAAATGAATGCCTCAGACCATTAGACTTCCGAAGTAGATTTCACCTTGTTAGAGAGTGAGTTCCCGACCATCCAAGTCGTATCCAAACGTTCTCATGCCTGTTACTAGAATGATTATTAAATCAACCAACATTGGTGGTCACGAGGGCTGAACGTCACAAGTTAGTTTATTCTGACCCACCTCGGTGGCGTATTTAGCTAACACACTTGTTTCGTGTTGAGCTAGACCGCCGATGATAGGGATATCGAGGTTAGAATCTCAGTCGGTTGAACTGGGGCTGTTTTTCAAAAAATTGTTTTTCTCTCTCCTTACACGTAAATGTGTGTACATTTCCTCTAAATATAAACATCTTGTGAATGTGAGGAATGCCAGGCCTCCACCGTGGTTCGGATTCCACGTTAAACTGTAGGTCCTTCATTTCATCTCACAATCACCCTACCATTACACATTAGCGTAAGTGCGTATAACCCGAACGGTNACATTAGCGTAAGTGCGTATAACCCGAACGGTTAGTAAGACGCGGTGCTAATAATAATAATAATAATAATAATAATAATAATCTAAATATAGCCTTCCTTATCCTTAAAACCATTAGAGTAGTATGTACATAAGCACACAACCCAAACGGATAGTAAGACTAGGTTGTTTTTTTTATAAAGGAAGTTTAATTGTTTGTAGTTACAACAATGTAATAACTTTTGACCATTCCCTTCGTGATGATAATATTTTTATTTTTCAAATATCTATGAATGAAAATAATAAATAAGATTCTTCATAAAATCGTTTTAACACAATTGAACAAAATCAAAAACAAATACAATACAAAATAAGGAAATTGAAGGAGTTTCTTACCTCAACATTCGAGAATACTTTGATGATTTGTTCGGGCATGACTGGTGACGTCACGCCAACCCTACAGATCGCACCACAGTCGTACCAACCACACTTCACCAGCACACGATATATCACTTATCACTGGTAATCCCTAAGATAATTGCTATCATCCTCATGCTCCATGTCAAGTTCTTTATTAATTATTATTTAATAGATTACATTTGGGATTCGAACGTTAAGTCACTTGAGCTGTGAACTACTGCAATGTATTTGATCGACACGAACGTTTTGGTTCAGTCACTTTCAATAAACACACTCTAAATTGGATTTAATTTTAAAAAAAAAGGGAATATTAATTTAATAGAACGATTTAAATAATAAATGTATAAGTATTAGCTAAAGATATAATTATTTTGTTATCTTAAACTAGTTTTACTTTATTCAAATACAAATAATAAATAATTAATATTATAAAAAATACTGTTCTTTAAACGACTAGTTAAAATTTATTCGATATTTTTGTTGTATCTGCAAATTATTTATAAAATCACAATTTTTTTTAAAAATTCAGAAACTTGCTGATATATTATTTTTCACTGTATAACTTTAATATTTTATTCAAATATTGAATTTATTATTATAGGAAGATGTTAATTTTGAGTTTTAATTGAAATATGCTATTTTAATGACTAGTTTAAAGAATCAGGCCAAGCAACGTCTAATCGAATTCATAAACACCTGCGGAAGAAAAAAAAAAAGAGTATAAAAACACGTTCGAACTCATTCTATTGAATAAAACCTGACCAAAGTGAAAGTATAAGACATAGCCGATGACCAACTGCATCGTTAGGAATGCTGTCTTTTGAGTTCGCTTTCAGACAAGGTAGATGGTAGGGAAGGGGGGGGGGGTAGAGGGGGGTCATCAGGGTACCGTTACTTGGATGAAACGGACAATGCAACCAACTTTCGGTGTAGACTGTAAAACTACATACAGCCTTAGGAAATACATGTCTGCTGATCGTAAAATTAATAACAGCCCCATTTCATGTCCAACATAATGACAAGTCACGTGTTCTTAAATTCGTAGATGGTGATATAAAACTTAATTGTGAGCCAAATGCATTGATGGGAATCCTAAGTGACCATAGAATTTTAATATAGAGAATCACGTAAATGATTATTCCTGCACTGATGATTTGTAGTTTAATAAACTATTTAATTTATTCTTCAATTTGTAATTCATTTAGAAGATATCTCATAGTGAATATATTTAATCCCTTTAATAAGTATCTTATTAAATCCATCTCCGTAGCTCACTCGGTATCGTGTCTGCCTACTGAGATAAAGGTCCCAAGTTCAATTACCGTCACGACAGAAAATGTATCATAGATGAAAATATGGGCTTACCCTTTCACATTGATAAATTAACGGCCGGGGACTGTGTGTTGTGCCTGTACTAGTCTTAAGATAGGTTGTAAGGCATACGAAGCTATTACAGACCTAGAAAGCCGGTAGTGTAAAATATATGGCTTGAATAAAAAACTGACCCAAGCCACCGGCTGGAAACAGTATTAGATGTAAGAAATAAAATCAGCATCTTATTCAATTTATTGATTTAATTGTTCTGCATCCTAGGGTATATGAGATTTGGATATAATTAGTTTACTATTTCATAAGAAGATAAATGTACATCAATAATCTGACCATATTCTTTAAAAATAGGTGCCATTTAAAAACCCCTTTACCTTGAACTTTTACTACAATTTAGTTTGAATAGACGCTAAATTTCACAGTAATATGATAACAAGATTATATGCTATAAAATGATTGATTAGCTTTTAGTAAGCGAATTGTTTTTTTTATAAATAGGCCTACATTTATTCCGTGTCTAGAGAATATTGGCTTTTTATTTAATTGTGAATTTAAAACAGCTAATCGGTGATATCAAATAATATTTTTAACGAACTTTATATCCATTTTAAAGTCACGGTATGAAAAACATGTTATATTATTACTCAAACCTTAATGTATATATAAATATATAATATATTTATTAGATTTTAGATCAGAGAATACAACAAATAACACTAAATATTCAAACTTTATAAATATTTAAAGTTTTCCGTTTAATTGAACAAAAAAATTCAAAGTGAATATATATATACAAAATTCATAAAAGGATTATCAGGCCTATTAATTGGTAAAATTAGAGGTTTTGAATCAATAATCAACAGTAAATCTGACATGAATAGATAGTTCATGAAAATAATGCTAGGAGGCAATTAACACAATTCGATAACAAAATATCCACTAAGTTTTCTTATTAATAACAACACTTCTTTAATAAATAGAATCAGGAGCGACACAATAAAAAAAACCTCCAGGGACGACTTGTAGGCTGTTGCCAGGGTAAGTTGGGCTTGACGACAAGAGTTTTCTTGTAAACTATTACCCCTCTCACAAAATATTTGACCAACAAAAAACACGTAATTGTGTAATAAAAATTTATGTTTGTTTATTGGCTATAAAGGTAAAGTTTTATACTGAATGGGAGGGAAACAATTCCCTTAGTACAGTCACTGTCAATTCTTGTTGGCCTTGGCAAAAATAAAATATCCTGATTTCCTACCTTCTCCCTCATAGTTCACCTATCTAAAAACCATATTACCTGGATATTGATGGTACTAGATATGCGTCTTTATGTTGTATATATAAGCTCCTTGTCGTGGAATTTTTGCAAGAGTTAATTTTAACCTAACCTTCAATGACAAATTATGCTTGCTCTAAAAGCACATCACTAAACGCTACTGTTATATAATAAGTCTTTTGACTGACAGTTTTAATTTCAATGACGATAAAAATAAGCATTAACGTATTACTGAGGAGAATATATACAAGAATATCAAAGAAGTATATTTTATAAATAAATATATTTGTTTGTAAAATTCACAATTATTTTAGCTTATGCTGTTACGGATTGTTAAATTCCTTCCCAATATAAATTCATAGAATATGTATATACATATTCTATGAATTTATACCCGTTCTATTCATGATTTCATTGAAAGGTGAAGTCACACTGTAATAATAATAATAATAATAATAATAATAGTTAGAGAAGCTAAGGAGATTATTGCGAACCATATATCTACGACTAATTTGGATTAGTTTCATATCAAGGTCTCACAGATGTGGAATTCAAAGCTGCTTGTAACAAAAGATTAATTGTTCCCCGAGATTTAGGAGACTCGTGTAAGGCTAGTTTTCAAAAGACGATAGTACTTGTTCACAAAACTGTTCACTATTCTAAGGGAGATATTTAAAATTTAAGGTGGAAAGTGAGTAATGGTCTAATTAGTGCAGTTTTTTTTATTTTAAAAATGTTTTGGCGAAAATAAATAACATTGTTTTAGTAGATAAATTTAGTTTGATTTTATACACATTTTAATTGCAAAAATTTCAAGAACACTTGGCATAATCATCGCGTTGATGATAATTTTTTTAAATGAAAAGAAATGTCAATATTCGAATATAAGCAATGCCCATGACTGATATTCACCGATATTATTATAATACTCTATCCGATCAGGGAATATTACTTTACATAAACACACACGTTTGTTTAGGTTTTAGGCAGTTAGTAATTTAAAAAACTTGAGGATTATTTGTGATAGAAAAATAAAGTTTGGTTTGGTTTTAATAGTGGCAACGCCTAGTACAAGTGGATCTTAAGTTATGTAAATGAAATGTGAGGCAAAAAAAGCTCTAAAAGGCTCGTCAGATAGTTAAGCTAAATATATAGACATTTGTTTTCTTATTTAAAATATTATTTATTTAAAATAAAACAAAATATAATACATTTTATATATTTTGTGAGCTTTTAAATCCAACCAAATATTTTAACAAATGTATTGACGTTATTTATTTTATATTTAACACCTAAATTCACGAAAACGTGTATCGAACAGAGGAAACTATATATTTTCATTGAATTTTATAAAGAAAATCACCAATCTATAGTATAGTTTTAAAATGAATAAAAAACGTTTCCATATCGTTGGAAAAGCGTACTAGACGTACAGATCATATAGAATGGTTGAAATTGAGATTCGATCCCTAACCGGGTGGACTGAGAATGTTTTTCCTAAAATGGTTTGCCTACTCCTCCTTGATTCAAATGAGGGTATATTTTTTCCCAATTCTACCTTCTACATCAACAAAGTACTATGATTAGATGCGTTTATTCATGACGGGTAGTAAGATGCGATGAAAAATGTATGTAGGCTCACGTATTTTTTCCAAATAGAATTAAAAATTATCATTTTTTAATTAATGCAAGCAACTGAATTATTAAAACAATACATAGAGCTAAAGCCAAAGTTTGACTTGATGTTAAAATATTAAAGATTAACCTAAAACAATAAAGGAATAAAAAAAAGAAAGCACTAAATTAAGAACAAAAAATAATGTATCATAAT
>CABEEJ010000059.1:161753-235516 GCA_901482245.1 Timema douglasi
TTTTTTACAGAAACTATTAAATATATATTTAGTCAGTTAATAAGATTGTATAAGGCTTTTATCTAAAACGGTCTACTAAAATAAAGAGAGAGAATGTGTTAAAGAGCGATAAAGTGAGAGAAAGAGAGAGAGAGAGAGAGAATAAAACAGGTTAAAAACCAACGAGACGTGAGTAACGTTACACTAAGGTATCTATGACGGTGTGAGACCCTCAATTAGTCACGAATGAGTGGGCGGACGTGGGTGTACTTAGCCACCTGATATATGGGCACAACCTGGTGGCTTAATTTATAACTACGACCACCTTCTATCCCTTTCCCCTCTAAACGGGTGGACCCGTGAATTAGTTTTTTGGGGTAAATGGGGAACATGAATGGAAGCTGTAATCAAATACCTAATCTCCGAAAATATTTATTTACTGAAAATATTGATGTTTTTTGTTTTACTTTCGATATTTCAAATTCATTTTTGTATTTTTCTTAAAGGGCTGTAGTATATATATATATATCACCACGTAATACTACCCATTAATGCGATATGATTATGTAATAATTAAGATCATGGCATTAGGTATAAGGAAGGATATAATTACATTAGGTGTACCAACATTTTTGTGGAAGGAGAGTGAAAAACCATTGTTTGAAAAACCATTGTTTGAAAAACCATTGTTTGAAAAACCATTGTTTGAAAAACCAACCTCAGTACACTCGTACGAGATTCAAACATTGATCCGCGAGAACGCGAGAGTAGCACCTTATTCGAGAAGGAGAATGTCATGGAGCTATTTTTGTTCTAACACTACTTATTATGATAGATTAAGGCTATTTTTATCACACTCAAATGTGATTTAACTGTAAATTTACACGGAATTTACAGGTTGATCACAATCGATCAATTGATAATTCTGGGTGTAAGCTATCGACATAAGATTGCTTACTTTTCAGATAAAACATAGTGTAAATCTAGATAACATTCAAAACTTAAAAAAACAAAACAGTTTAATATATTCTTTGCTTCACGTCTTCTGACTTTATAGATATACGGGATATCCAAATAGTTACACTAATGGGGTAGATTTTGTGTGTGTGTGTGTGTGGGGGGGGGAGGGTTATAGTGTAATCTAGGTTTTAAAGGGAGTCTACCTACATTCACTTGGATGGAAAGGGGCAAACCATTTATGTTAAATAAAAATAGTATACCCAGATGGGATACTAACCCTAAAACCCTCGTCACTGGCACGCAGAGCAAGACAATACTGATTGATGTCTCTGTCACATGCCTACTGTACTAAAAAAATGCATATTAAAAGGTCTATAGTAAAGAAGAGAATTAATCTTATTGAATGTGTTATTATAAATAAATGTAGGTGAATAATTCGAACGGGTACTAAAATGTGGTGTTAAAATAACAATAAGTGTCATTTAAACCCGTTACTAAATATAAAATTTCATATTGGGGCGTGGCATAATAAATATAATTAACAATTTTGATTAAGACGTATCAGTTTCTGCCTTAGCCTCAATAAATTAGTATAATTTATTCAAAATTACAAAATTAGTTTAAAAATAAGTATTATATTACTAATATTTAGCACCGCGTCTTACTACCCATTCGGGTTATACGCTTTAAGTACTAATTACTCAAATGGATTAGGAACTGGGAAGGTTGAATTATAGGAAATGAACCCGCATTTTCGTGGAGGGAGAGTGGAAAACCATTTAGGAAAAACCACCCCCAGTTCACCTATATTACTAATGTAATGTTCAAAACGCCCATGAATAATTTAAATAAAAAAATTAAAATAACTACTTTAAGAAAATATATTACTCAATTGAAGGTCAAAATACACCATAGGTTTTTGTGTATTGTAATTTTTAACTGGTAAATATTTAAACTATTCATAAATATACCAAATTTGTAGATAATATTTAGGTTAAATTATTAGACCTTAGATAAGTGAACATTAAAGAGGTTTGCAATAAACGATGTTTCAAGAAGAGTTGGCTCATAAAACGTGCTTTTCTGGAATTTAATATATTTTTTATATCACGATTGGAAGACTTTTTCTAAGTGAGAAAAAATAAAAAAGATAAGAAGATTCATTTAAAAAACTTAAAGTAATATTTTATTAACGCCCTACAAAGAAATTTATGTAATAATAAAGAGAAAACGCAAATCACATTAAAGGTGGAAACGTGTAGATTTAATGATAAACAGGCTAAAGGTAGGGTATATCGAAATTTTAACTTTCTAAAACAACTATTTTAAGAGTACCTACGACATGAAATTTATTTAATAAAGTTTTGTAATAAAGTGCAATGTACAATATAAAACACGTGATGTTTGAGGAGGTGATGAGTGGGGAGGAATTCCGGTAAGGAACGAATATAAATAAATATTACCACATAAAATAATATGGTTAGAAAATTATTGTATTACTTCAATTAAAATTCTTTGGATTTTAGAGGGCACCATTATGAGGTACAAATATTTAAAAACACATATCTGTTTAATATTAGTCAATTTTAATCCACAAATAAGATATTTATGCAACATACCTTTACTTAGAGAAGGGTCACTGAGGTCCTTGGTATAAATTTAACTTGGACAAACCCATTATTGGCAAATCACACCTCTTTTAATATTATAAGACCAAATGGAATACAAAAAATCCTTTTAATATTTTAAATTTTGGCTTAGATCCTCAAATAACCTACCAATAACGTCGTACAGTGCACCCCTACCTAGACCAGGTCCTCTGTAACTCTTGATAACAATCTAAGTGTAGGACATCCTAATATTAGCAATTCACACATTAGAAAATATCATAAGACTAGAATGTAAACAATATCTTTTTTTATCTCAAAAAAGGACTTATAGCTTCAGAAAACACTTGCACAACCTTATTGGCACCCGCACTTACCTAGACTGAGGCAATTGAGACCTCTAGTACCAAATTTAAAATAATAATCCTTGAACTACCAATACATCTTATACAGAAAAAAATTGCAAATCTAGAACCAATCAACAGTGGAATTTATTAATTCTTAATCGTTCCTAACTTTGTTCTAACTTTTGGAGAGGCTTACTATTGAAAGTGAACTCAACATTAAGGACCCGATTCAAATAAAATAATATGTGCTTTTTTTATTATTTATTTAGCACCACGTCTTACCATCCGTTCGGGTAATACGTTTCAAAAAATAATTGAGTCACATATTAAACGCCAGTCCCTAAAAACAACTATTTTAATATTAACTAGGAAATTTGGCTGTAGGCCTCAAATTTTCTCAGGGTCTGCCTACCACTCTTACAAAACTATAGTCTATAAAATGTACCAACCATAGGTAGTAAAAAATTTAATAAAAATTAAGAGATGACTTTGGTGGTCCTGCTTCAGTTAAGTACTATTATTGTTAGCACCACGTATTACTACCCGTTCGGGTTATACGCACTTACGCAAATGTGTAATGGTAGGGTGATTGTGAGATGAAATGGAGGACCTACAGTTTAACAGTGGAATCCGAACCACGGTGGAGGACTGGCATTCCCCACATTCAAAAGTTGTGATTAATACACGTCTTGTCAGAGGTGATGGAAAGGTTTGGTAATAGATAAATCTGTGCCGGGACTGTTAAGTACTAGAATTGGAGAAAAAAAAGTCAAGGTATTTACAACATATATATAGGTTGAAGCTCCCAAATCTACAAACAAACAAGATCCAACTAGTGTAGAGCTCTGGTCTATAAAATTTAAATTACTCTTCTATCAAAAAAGGAAAAAAAAATGGAAATTCAAAATGGTCTTGACTTACTTATCCAAGTACATGTGAGACAATAAAAATTATTATTAATGAATAAAACACTCAATGTTGAGATATTATAATTAAATGATAGGCTACCTGTGATGATATCTAATTATTCTCAAGCTAATCAAACTTCCGAACTATCGGAAAATTACCTATAGCTTACTTCTAGGCTGCTTGTAAAAGGGCTTCCAATATCAACTATTTATTTACCAGAAGTAGTTAGTTATTTAGTAAAAAAAAAAAAAAAAAAAATATTCTGAAAAGTAAACTAAAAAAAAATCTCTCAAAAAAACAAATTAAATAGCCCCGGATACGATTTTGACATAGAATTAACACAATTCAAAGAATTTCTCACAAAAAAAAAATACTGATAACACTGAAGAACAAATCAAAGCTCGATGTGAGCTTTCTAACATTCCGAGAGCAGAAACCGGCTCCACCTTTCGTAGCCCTGTGATGATTTAGAGGGGTGTTTCACTCACCGGCCAGACTGTCGTAGTCAATAATTGGTTTGACCGGATGAACGCAAATTCAAATTTCCCTCCAGCAATATTTCGTAAATTGGCTGGCTCAGCTAGCGAATGTGCGAAGAATTCAACTTATGTTTCACTGTCATTTAAATTTTTTACGAATGTATGAGAACTTTCATTTTGTTTGTAAAGTTAAGTTGGGGTGGAGGGGTACGTGGGGAAAAAAAAGTGTGATTTTGTAGCTTTAATAACATATGATTTTCCAAAATAAATAATAACAATTTTATTATATTATTATTATTAGCTTCGCGTCTTACTACCCGTTCGGGTTATACGCACTTACGCTAATATGTAATGGTAGGGTGATTGTGAGATGAAATGGAGGACCTACAACCGAACCACGGTGGAGGCCTGGCATTCCCCACATTCACAAGATGTCTTGTCAGAGGTGAAGGAAGGGTTTAGTAATCAGATAAATCCTTGCCGGGACCGAGGATTGAACCCCGGACCCCCAGCACAAAAGTCTGACACCTTACCCCTAGACCGCCATGTCACCAATTTTTTTAAAATTATAAATATAGTTTAATTTTCAACACATGGTAACTTAAACAGTTGTAAAATATCTGCCATTAGCATAAAGCATTGAATGAGAAACTTTTTAAAAGAGATAAAATGTTGTCATTAAAATCCATGAAACCCCTAACCGATATTCACCAACTGTTGAGGTAACCATGAGAATAATATTAAACTCTATTTATCTACTTGAGAATTATTTGATTTATTTTGGCCAAAAAGAGGTTTGCTATAAAAACTGAAAAAACACTTACTTTTTTTCCCGTTCATTACATCCCCACCTTAAATGATGCCCGGATACAAAATGTATTCAAAATCGCTAGCGCTAATTTCAAGAAAATCAATTTGATCTGTTTTTGCCTTAAACTACCCTTAATTTTAGGGTTGGATAATTAATTCTGAAAAATCCTTGGGGGAACCTTATGGCAATCTTAAATATAAAGATTTATCCCAATAGGTAAAATAATTTCAGCTCAAGGACGAGATATAATCATACGGCTGCAGGAAAACCACTTCTTCAGTTTCACGTGAACATAAAACTTCAACATTTATCAAAATATATGAGATTTATTTATTTATTTTTGACGATCACAATACTTCTCTTTCAAAAAGGTAGAGAAAAAGTATCAATAAATATGATTAGTTAAGGTTCCAACCGGGAATTGATCAGGTTATGCCAACCTTTAGGTTAACTTCTCTCATCACAAGGTCACAGAGTTGGCTAGCTATTAAACTTGAGGTTATGATAGCTTTATACACTTGTCCAACACTATATTTTTCTCTGTGTACTTCTAGGCAACAATAGTGGGTTTTTGAATTGTTAGTATGTCAGACATTGTACGTTATTTACACCTTGTTTTATCTTTCAAGTCATACATTGGCTTCTTACAAAAAATGTGTGAACCAAACAACTTGAATCCTTGACCCCATGCTAGTAGCTTCTTGAATCATAACTAGTTATGTCCAAGAATGTTGTTATATGTACAGTTCTGGTCACAAAAATTGGCCGGTTTGCATAAGAGACCTAGCCTTTAAACGAACACTTTTTTTTAAACAGTACAGTAGGCCTATGATCTTTTCACTATAATGTTTAAAACTTTAATTTTTTTTAAGGAAAAAAACAACCAAAATAATGAACAAATAAATTATAGAGATTTTGATATGCTTCGGTTGTTGAATGTTTGTAATCAGACTGAACTGCCGATGATGGGGATCTATTGGTTCACTTACCAGTCCGGTGTAATGTGGGTGATTTTTCCTATATGGTTTACCACTCTCTCTCCACGCAAATTAGGGTATATTTATTTTAAACTTAACCCTTCTAATGCCAGACTCATAATTTTAAATATGTGGATAATACTAGAAGTTTTACATAAATATTAGGCACTTGCTTTTGATTGATTCTCAAGAACACTCGAGAAAATCGTGACTCACAAAGCGGTCGAGAAATATATTCAAGTCACGTACTCGTTATAACGAAAGTGTACTTAGTTCTCTTCCGACACCTTGATATTATTAGGTTTTGTTTTTTTATTTTCATAAAAATAAAGTGTCCCATTGCGTTTAATATTCTCTACGGCCCCGTTCATCCGTTTCATCCTTTAAGAAGTATATTTACGTCGCAACAGGATCCGCTTTTGTCTATGGTGTTTCAATGAAGTCATAACAAAACATCCATGTGCGATGTTTATTGTTCGAGGGAAATTTTTGTAAAGGTAGCGTGGTTTACTGGTCACGCATAACAAACTATGACCCCTTGCATCAAAATGTACTCGCACACATTAAGATGTCGGAGTTATCGTAACCATCTTATCAACAGCAGGGGTGCCTCCTGGGAATTGCCTCAGGAATGCCTCAAGTGCAAGGATTACACACTTAACTGACCAACTTGTTTGCTATCACTGGATAGTAACATACAGGTTGCCAATCATTGTAATTTTTTTAACTTATTTTTTTAAAACCGCGTATAAACATACAGGTTGCAAATCATTGTATTTTTAAAACTTATTTTTTAACACCGCGTCTTACTATCCGGTGGGGTTATACGCTTGTGTATCAATTACTCTAATGGTTTTAGGGATAAATAAGGTTATAAATTCATAGGAAGGAACCAGCATTTGAGGGGAGAAAGACTGGGAAACAATTTTGAAAAAAAAATCCCTCAGTACATCCAGCCTAGTATCGAATCTCAATCTTCCCGTCATTGGCAGTCTAGTCTACCGCAAAATGACACGTATACACGGGAATATAACCCAAGACTTTTCACTTATCTTTCCAATAATCTTCTACTGAGCTCTTTAGGATTCGTCCCGTACTAAGTATCATTCTTCATTCAAAGTTTAAGTCTGAGTCAGTGATGGTTGTGTTATATCATCAGCTACATAGGCCTAAAGATTTGAGAAGGAAATTTTTTCCTTTTTTTTCCGGGAAATTTTCCAAAACTAGAAATTTTCAATCATTATTTCTGTGGATTAATTTCAACTGATTAAATAGATAATAACAGTAATAATTATAATTAGTGGTAGTAGTAGTAGTAGTAGTCGTAGTAAGAAACACGTTCTTCTTGTAATAGCCTAGACCTCCTATGACAGGGAGTTCGGGGTTCGATTCGGGTTCACTAAAGGAGGTTTTCCCTAAATGGTTTTCCACTCACTCTCCACATAAATGCGGGTGAAATTCCTGTAAATTCAACTTTACTTATTTCTAACACATTAGCGTAATTAGTACATAGGCGTACAACCCGAACGGTTAGTAAGACACGTTGCTAAAAAAAAACTAGTAAAGAAACAAATGAATGCGAGCCTTTGTGGACCCATTTTGTTCATAAATCACACTTCACAATTTTTTTTATTATCAATAAGTTAATTAAAATAACTTTTAAGGTTGGCTCAATATTTGTCTCTCCCCCTATCCTCCATGATTTTTTATTACCTCTCCCCTACTTACGTTCCCTCTCCCCCCTTCTTATAACCCGCACGTCTCTTAACACTATTTTGAAGTGCAATAGGCTCTAGGTGCCACCTCCACAACAACCCGTCTACCGCAAGCAGCCCCCGCGGAAATAGTCATCTCTACATAGGTCTATGAGCGACCAATAGTATCATGAGCTATCAGATACTACAGACAACTGTGGCTAGGGAAGGCTGCTATGCTGTCAAGTATACAATACAAGATAATAGTAATAGTAATAATAATAATGATATTTAGCACCGCGTCTTACTACCCGTTCAGGTTACACGCTTTAAGTACTAATTACTCTAATGGATTAGGAATTGGGGAGGTTTAATTAAAGGAAGTGAACCCGCATTTGCGTGGAGGTAGAGTGGAAAACCATTTAGGACACCCGACCGAGATTCGAACCTCGATATCCCCGTCCTCAGTGGTCGAGCTCAACACGACAAGCGCGTTAGCCAACTACGCCACCGAGGTGGGTGAGATAATAGTGTTTGCTCAAACATATGTAGCAGAAAATTTCACATGTCCATTACAGACTTAGCCTTAATAAAAAAGTGAAGAATGATGGGCTAAGTCAATTCAATTCCCTTGTCCATATTTCAAATAAATTAAATTCAATTGCTTATAGATAAGAAGTTTAGGCACAACCTACTTAAAGATAAAAATCCTAATATTATGGTATTAGTTATGGGAATGTTAGTTCTAAAATATCAAACCCTCTAGAACAAATAGGCAGCTATATTCGAGTTGCTGTAGTGATCCTTTTAAAATAAGACTTTATTTGCTAGAAAAACACTAAAGCGATGTCTCTAACCATTTACTCCAATCTCAGAAATGCTAAGTCTCATGTGAAGCGTCGTTTAAAACGAGATAATTTAAACTTTTCATGAATTGTTTATTATAGCTTTATTATTTTTATTATTATTGTTTGTTTTTAATATATTCAACAGAAAAATTTATTACAAATTTTCCCTTGATAATGTAGGCATTCATATCCCTTCTCGGGCTTCTCGTGATCCAAAATTATTTTTTCTCAATAGCTCTTATAATGTAAGCCCTATAGGTCGTTTTATCCATAACACCAATTCTAGATTTGTCGAATTCGACTATTATCATAAAAGAAAAGCTAAACTCATAGAGTTATTTAAGGAAAACATTTATCAATAATTTATCACTTAGAGGTGCTGCCTATAATGTCTAAAATTTACAATATTCTTATTTATTTTTTGCATATTGTTACTGCTTTTATCCACACTTTAGTTTTTTGTTATTATGGCTATTTTTTATTATTATTATTGATTCCTTTTTTTGTAAGTATTAATAATTATATAGTATTATTTAGCCATTTTTGTTTATCTTATTTTCTCGTGTAAATATATGTATTGTAAGGTACTTGTGACTTTCAGTGCTGGCCTGTTATAGGTCCTACGACTGTTGGCCAGCACTATAATAAAGTAAATTGAAATTATTATTATCATGTTTTCAGTCTCACGACAGATCCATTCCTTTTGTCAGTTGAACTTAGACCGCCAATGCACCCTGTCCTCTGCCTCCTCTTTCAGCTCCCATAATTTTCATTTTTTCCCCTTCATGTCATCCAATATTTGAATCCTCCTCCTTCTTAAGTTTCTCTTTGCCTCAACCATTCCGTCTATGACGTCGCGCAGAAAACAATTCCTCCAAAGGATGTGTCTGACACAGTTTACTTTGCAAAGAAGATTGTGTAAAAAAGAACTTGAAATGCTTTGTTTGCTTTTTAATTCTGGAGGAATATGTTAATATATTGAAAAAAACATTTTTGCCTAAATCATATTTAAAAAAAAAACTTTTCAAATAGCTCTGGACTTTTAGGATGTCTGCGACTGGTTTCAGTTTTCCAGCTATTATATAAAATATAAATTATTTTGTAATTTCATATGTTTTTATTTTATATTTAATTCTAGAAATTGATTTATCTTATTATTGACTATTTCCAAATAATGTTAATTCCTTTTGATTTTTCTTAAATAGGTAAAAAAAAAAAATTAAACTCATTCAGTTAACTTCGAGAATGCCATTGAACTTCATCTCCCAAGAGTAAAATTGAACGTAATTAACATTCCCGGTCAAAGTCGTCTTTGCCTTGATAATTGCGACAGTAGAATAGCGTCACATCCCAGGGATATTAAGGGGCGACGTTTTGTATGCCTTGTATCAACTTGAGGCAGTTGGTAACTCTGCTAAAGTCAGGCCCAACGACAACACAAACAAGCCCCTCCCGCCCCCCTTTCCACCCTAAACCTTCTAACCCCCACTTCTCCTTTAACGAGCTTAATTAGAGCTGCGCTTCTGGCTGCTTTTCTAACTAAACCGACAGGGAAATGAACGTTGTCACTTCAATCTATCCCACTCTCTCTTACATACACATTATTACACAAATACTGATGCTAAGCCTTGATTTGTTATAGTAACGCCACCTTTGACCACCGACTTTAATTGAAAATTATTAGAAATCTGCATTTTAGAGATATGCCTTATTTTATTTAGTAAGTATTAAGTTCATTCATCATCCGATGATACTTTCTTCTTGATAAATATAATAGTACCCGTGGTGTAGAGGTCAATGGACCTGGATACGAGTCTAGGGGTCCCGGGTTGGATTCCCAGCTGGTACCTTGGGTAATTTTCCCGAAAGGGGAACCACCCCGACAGTCACCAAGGTTTGGTTAATTGGGTTTAAGTGTTTCCACTGGTTCCACACCCTCATACTCACTATCACCATCATATCATCAGGACATGGAAAGAGCCTCCACGGAAAGGATGTACGATTAGTACGTTCGGGCGTTCCCTGGGCAACGGTACACTAGTACCGGCTAACATTTCCACAAACTAGGCTACAAGTGATGTAGCCCAGACACGCAATATTATTATATTATTAATTACTGTATACACTACTAATTAAACAAACAAAATGTTCAAATTCAACAGTAATATATTTCCCCTCACCATTGTGAAAACACAAGTTTCTAGTTTTCAAGTATTTTCTGTGCTGGCGGCCGGGGTTCAATCCTCGGTCCCGGCAAAGATTTATCTGATTACCAAACCCTTCCTTCACCTCTGACAAGACATCTTGTGAATGTGAGGAATGCCAGGCCTCCACCGTGGTTCGGATTCCACGTTAAACCGTAGGTCCTCCATTTCATCTCACAATCACCCTACCATTACTTATTAGCGTAAGTACGTATAATCCGAACGGGTAGTAAGACGTGGTGCTAATAATAATAATAATAATAATAATAATAATAATAATAATAATAATAAAAATAATAATAATAATAGTGTTCCAGCAATGGGCTCTTTTTAAAAAAAAAATCATTAGATCAATCAAAATTGATATATTTATTTAATTCCTGGTCTAATTGAATATTATTATTCCATGTTAATCATACCATTTACGAGGAAACAATCTTGTTTCCTTGTGTTCAAGTGGTAAGGTAAACCTATAGGATTGACAAGTTTTGAATTCCAGGGTTGTGTTGACGGAGATAGTCACTAGTTTAACTCAGGTTCATACTGATCACTGATTGAAAAATATATTGGTGGTAAGGTTGTGTTCTTAGAATGAGACGTGATGTCTTAGGTTAAGTTAGTTTGGAAGATAGTTGGTATGTTTAAAAAAACGCATGTTAAACACAAAAAATGTTAGCCATCTTGAGTAATAACTAGTTAGAAAGAAGTTATATCATTTAAAGCTATAAATAAAATACAATAACTCTATCTCTTAAGTATATAACACTAAGGAAAACTGCTTAGTTAAAAGAGTGAACTACATCTTTCAAGATAGTGACATTATTTAGTAAAAATATTGAGTCATATATTTCAAAAATGTGAAATTACTTAACCAACAGTGTGAGTGATATTTTTGAGGCAATTAATATTATTTAGTGAAGGGACTGATCAATATAGAATTTGGCCAATTCGACATTGGTCTGTTCTAAAAATTGAATAACTCAAACCAAACCCATAATTATCCATGAATTTCCAATTTAAATCAATGATAAAAAAATACATTTAATTTAAATTTTAGAAGAAAATATTTGGCTGGTTCTAAACTTATCCATTGTAAATTTTTTAGGGGTTTGTACTCAATTCAAACCTGGTTTGACGGTTTTATAAAATCCCTTCATATGCCAAGAATGTCAAATGAAGTTACGAGCTATTGACGCAGGGTAAAAGAGAAAGCGCATAATTTTAAACTGGCGTTGAATGGTTGCCTAGAATATGGGATGTTTTGGCTCGCCTTTCATTGCTTCCGTGTGAAAATGTAATGACGTAACGCCATGACTGATTTAAACCAAACATTATGGTATGCTAGTTTTTTAAGCTATTAAATCTTGTGTCTAAATTTTTCTTGTTTTTTTTAATGTAAATTATGTGTATGTTTGTTGTGTTTTATATAGCATTATATATAATACATCCTCTGTGTGTTTATTTGTAGAATATTATGAAGTTATTGATTTATTGTGTAACAGCGGGCTAGATATTTATAAAAATTGTTAGTTCCAATTCTGGATAGTTTGAATTTTTGTATGAATATCTTGGAATTTGAATTAAAAAAAGTCTTACCACATTTAAATAATATAAATTTAATTAATATAAAGTATTATATTTATTTAGCACCGCGTCTTACTAACCGTTCGGGTTATACGCTTTTAAGTACTAATTACTCTAATGGATTAGGAATTTGGAAGGTTGAATTAGAAGAAGTGAACCCAGATTTGCGTGGAGGGAGAGTGGAAAATCATTTAGGAAAAACCACCCCCAGTTCACCCGACCGAGATTCGAACCTCGATCTCCCCGTCCTCAGCAGTCGAGCTCAACACTACAAGCGCGTTAGCCAACTACGCCACTGAGGCGGGTAATTAATATAAAGAATAAGCTGTTTCTTTCCAGTATGAACATTTACATATATAGGAGAGGAAATTGTATTTGTACGGCACAAAATATTTAAATCATAATTTCCCGCCAAATCGGTTGGAGTCGGCCATGGCAGTATTGGAGGGTAAGTTGATGCCTTAGAGAGGATCATGTAAATTCTCTAATTCATCATTAACATTAGGTAAGAACGATATTCAGGTCTACAAACCCTCACACATCTCGTTAGCGCACAAGGGTTGACTTACAAAAGCCCTCCATATCTCGAACCTCCTTCGCTACACAAATGTTGATTACATTTGGATTGAAGTGAAATTAAACCACTGTAGTTGCAACACAAAGGTTGTTCATACAGATACGGAGAGTGTTTGATTACGTAGGTTTCCTTCTATTTTCAAACAGAAAAATTAATATTTTAACCAAAGTTAACTACATTCATATTATATTAGTTTATAAAAATATTCCTAATGAGTCATCTTACTAATATTTAATGTAAGAAACTATTGACTAACACATCACTCTCGTATTAGACTAGACTGCCGGTGATGGGAAAATCGGGGTTCGAATACTTGTTGGATGCTTCGTGTTATTTTACCAAATTTTTTCTCTCTATCTCTATATGAAAATGAAATTACATTTAATCTAATATTATAGAATACTAATTTCTGTTCCATTAGCGTAGCTACTATATTCGCATAACCTTAAAGGAGTTTAAGATGTGCAAAAAAATATATAGATTTACAAATATTATTAGTAAATACATTTTGTTTTTCATTTATTCTTGTTTAGTAGGAAATTGTAATGTAAATGAAAAATCAAAATAATACATTAGTTTATAATGTAAGTCTATTAGTAATAACAAATAAATATATTAATTCACAATCTTTCCATTTGAGACACAAGCGCCATTTTAAAAGTCATCATTTAGTTAAAAGAACAGTAACTGTCATATTCTATTACTGTAATGTGTGGTAATATGATGAATTTAAATCAGATCTATAAATCCGTGGTTCGATCCCCGGCTTGAGGGTGAATATTTTCAGCTATGTGGTTTATCCAATTCCCTTACAAAATAAGATAATTTTTGGTAAATAGAATTCATCTTTCTAATTCTAAGACCATAGACTCGGCCAGGATATATGTTATAGTGGTCAGTATTTCTGGCTACTAACCTAGAAATCTTGGGCTCGATTCCCAGTGATAGGTTACTATAGGTATTTTTGCCGAAAGGTAACTGCCTTTAGGGTCACAATGGTCTTGTTAATTAGGTTTAAGTTATGTGTAAGACTTCTATTGATACCAAATAATTATCTTCATCATTATCAATACAACATCTCATTAGAGTAAAGTAGCCGCATCTACAGTGTGGCCCAAACTCAGAAGACTATTAGATATCCGCCAGTAGGAATGTTAACCTCCTCATGAGGCCGAGTTGACCCCGTTTTAAGACCCACTGCTTCACAGAATATCTGTGACGAGGATCAAACAAGAGACTCCTGGATCTGGAGCCAATAATTCTGACCACAAGACCACAGAGGAGGTTTTATCTAATTTTATAAATACCTGAAATTATTTTGAAAAAATACTAAAATCACGGGTCATTTGGAAATTCGACAATCCAGATGGTACTTTGTTCCATAAAATTAAGATAAGCTAGTTTAGAATTTGTTTAATGAAGTGGACCATGGAGGGGAAGATAGAAGGAGAGAGGGGAGAGGGTAGAAGAAGGTTTGTTATGCTAACAGATTACAAGAAAAGAAAAAAACTACAAAACAATGAGAACAGATTGAGCAGGATTGAGGAAAATAGAAGATGTCCAGTTGAATCCCATCTCAGTCAGGACATATTGAACAAAGAAGAAGTTTCTAATGTACGTAGTTGAAAGTTGAGTAAAGTTTATAAACTTATTTAACGTGTCGCGTTGGCCTAGGAGGGAGTAAAATGGGATATGAAGGGGGGAGGAAGAAGTATGGTCCAGTTAAGGGGGAAAGAGGATGAGAGTAGCGTGGTCATAAATGAAGTAAAATAGTTTTAAAAAATATGTGGGCTTGTTTTTGCAAAATATACCCTTGAGAAAACGTCATAAACATGAAAATTAGCATTGTCCACATATCCTTATCTCCTTACAAATATCTTAACGGAACTACCACTATTGATCTTTATATGTAATAAAGAAGATAGTTTATCAAAATATACTAGACAAATAAAAACACACACATATGGGCTGAGATCGTTATAGGGTCCTGTTTTTTTGGCTGAATGCCCAGCTATTTTTTTATAGCTTTATTTCCATTTTATATTGGCAGTACGATGTCAGTGAGATTCAGAGCTTCACAAATGACCTGCATTTTTTTGGAGTCATAAATTAAATCATATTTAAATTTTGACTTTATATATGAAACTAGCTCCAAGCCATTGAACAGTGACGTATTCTGTATATAAGCACAAATGCATGGGAACACCCAGTAGTTTGATTAAAACTATATATTATTTTAGTTTGATTAAAACTATATATTATTTTAGTTTTAAATAATTAATTAATCTATATAAATCTATTTGAAAATTCATTACCCTGAAAAAACAAGTTATTCTAGTGTGATTCCCGCTTTTCTGGTATAATGTAGGCAATAGTGACGTGTACGAGCACTAGAGATCAGTTATTGTATATAGGTTGGCAGCAGGATGTGTGCGTTCTAGTTGAAGCTCTAATGCGCATGTGCGTGGCAGAATTACTGAGATCTTATGGCAATATATCCTAAGAAATGTGCTTATCTGTTGCTGTGAACATTTTATTTTCTCTACTAGCTCCCTCTTGTCTCAGCATCTAAAGAAAAGTATCAATACTGTACTCATTTAAAGAATAGGAAGAAAAATATCGATACCATACTAGTATCAAAAGAAAAATCTTGATTCCATACTAGTATCGAAAGAAAAATCTTGATTCCATACTAGTATCGAAAGAAAAATCTTGATTCCATACTAGTATCGAAAGAAAAATCTTGATTCCATACTAGTATCGAAAGAAAAATCTTGATTCCATACTAGTATCGAAAGAAAAATCTTGATTCCATACTAGTATCGAAAGAAAAATCTTGATTCCTTACTAGTATCGAAAGAAAATAATCATCAAATGTAATTATCAATATATAACAAAAATTCAAGTAATAATTTCAAATTTTATATAGTTATAATAATTGTACTCTCATATTTATTTAAACATTGAAAATTATAATGATTTTACAATTTTATAGTATATTTAGGAATATCGCTTCTAATAATAATAATATTTAGCACCGCGTCTTACTACTCGTTCGGGTTTATACGCTTTAGGTACTAATTACTCTAATGGATTAGGAATTGGGAAGGTTGAATTAGAGGAAGTGAACCCGCATTTGCGTGGAGGGAGAGTGGAAAACCATTTAGGAAAAACCACCCCCAGTTCACCCGACCGAGATTCTAACCTCGATCTCCCCGTCTTTAGTAGTCGAGCTCAACACGACAAGCGCGTTAGCCAACTACGCCACCCAGGCGGGTGTAATGATAATGTACAAATTTAAATTATCGGAAGAAAATATCGATACCATACTAGTATCGATAGAAAAATATCGATACGTAATAGTATTGAAATAAAAATATCGATACCATACTAGTATAGAAAGAAAAGAGTTGAAAACAGTAAGTATCAGTAAAGAAAAATATTTTTTTACCAAGTAATAATTTCAAATTTTAAACAGTAATAATAATAATAATTGTAATCTCATATTTATTTAAACATTGAAAATCATAATGATTTAATAATATTATAGTATATTTAGGAGTATCACGTCTAGGTTATGTGAATTTTGAAGTTACGATGGATAGCATTGTATAATGGATATTACAAAAGGTTTTACCATACCAGCTTTCAAAATTTCTATGAAAAGTTAAACTGATGGAAAGTTATTTAATAATTAAGTCTGACTAGGAGTAGATGTTTTCAATTTATTTTGTACCAGGTGATCTGGCAGTCTAGGTGTATGGTGTCAGACTTCTGTGCTGCGGGTCCGGGGTTCAATCCTCGGTCCCGGCATGGATTTATTTGATTGCCAAACCCTTCCTCCACCTCTGACAAGACGTGTATCAATCACAACTTGTGAATGTTTGGAATGTCAGGCCTCCACCGTGGTTCGCATCCCACGCTAAACTGTAGATCCTCCATTTCATCTCACAATCACCCTACCATTACACACTAGCTTAATTGCGTATAACCCGAACGGGTAGTAAGACGCGGGGCTAAAAATAATATTTTGTACCCTTCTTTGATCATAGTAAACATTTAATCTCAACATGAGTGAAGATAACAAAAAAGTTGTTTCTTTCAATACCGGAGTGTAGTACTAATATCAGTAAAAGTATCGAAAAAAAAAGTATCAATAAAAAAATACATGTATCGAAATGAAAATATTGATATTAGTAAAGTATCGATACTTTTATCCCATCCCTAGTCCCAAACCTCAAAGATTAGGACATTTCGAAATGACATAAACAAACTGAGAAATTTGTGACCCTCATGATTCCATTTGATACTCAGTCGAGAATAGGTAACAAAGAAAATTAAAACAAATCCTTTAAGTAATTTTCTTTCTTTTGATTTATAATTCAGGAGTGACTTTTTTTTAGCAAAAATATCTAAAGATACATGGTTTAAGCCTTGTGTTACTATTAAGTATAATTATTTATATTATTAAATGTATATTTGCTTATTGAAAGTGTAACTAAACTTATCATCGTAGTTTTTTGGTTTGTAATGTTTATTTAAAGATGAATACTCAGTCGCATATATATACATAAGGTGATGAATTAACTTAGCATCATAGTATAATAAATTAAAGAATAGTTTCTGATGAATTAAATTTAATTGAAATAGTTTTCCAAACAAAATTGTAACTACAAACATAAATTATAAGTGAACATTCACCAAAAATATACTTGACTATGTGTGTGGTTGTGTGTGGTTCTACTACTCTTCGTTTAACTTGAAGGTGACCTGGCGGTCTAGGTGTAAGGTGTCAGACTTCTGTGCTGGCGACCGGGGTTCAATCCTCGGTTCCGGCAAAGATTTATTTGATTAACAAACCCTTCCTTCACCTCTGACAAGACATCTTGTGAATATGAGGAATGCCAGGCCTCCACCGTGGTTAGGATCCCACGTTAAACTGTAGGTCTTCCATTTCATCTCACAATCACCCTACCATTACACATTAGCGTAAGAGCGTATAACCCGAACGGGTAGTAAGACGCGTTGCTAATAATAATAATAATAATAATTTAACTTGAAAGATAGTAAACTAACCTTGCCTGAATTTCTAGGATGTTGCTTATAATAGAGAGACATAATGTAATCCATCAAGCTAAGACTTAACCTTAAAGGTAAATATACATAGCTGGAAAATCGACATTGAGCCTAACATTGAAGTGTTTTTTTAACATTATAAAAATAATAATTATTTACACAAATACATAAAGTAAAAACAGGCCTACGTCACTGGACTCATTAATCAAATTGAAGACTTAATTCATTAAGTTATAGGCAATTTTATTAGTGTTAAAGAGAGTAGGATGGATTGTATTTTTTTGGCGTGTTAAGTAGCTCTAAACAGTTACGTTTTATGTAAATTATTAGGCCTACATAAATATCTATGTATGTAGGTTAATTTATACGTGTGCATATGAAATGTTGATATAACTAAACTATAAATTAGCCCATATCTTTATGTTGGTATGGCCTTGATATAATAGAACTCTCTATGTATACATCTGCAAAATACTATATATTTCAATTTTGATTTTGCCAACCTCCTAGTTACATCACCCCCCTCCGATGTTTTTGATAAAAAAAAGCATCCCATATCAAAATAGGTCATTTCTAATATTCAAATAACATGTAAATTTAACGGAAACATGATAAATATTGACTCTTCCTCGTGGTTTAATGGAGTTGACAAACGTGTGTTAAAATAATTATTATATTGATGGTTGCAAGTGATATTTTGTGTTTGTAATTTTATTTACTAAAACAATGTTTTGGATTTCATAATCTCAAGTGTTAAAAAATATATAACTATTATTTGTTTATGTTAGAGTGAGAGGTGAATGGAAAGACATTTGGTTTAAAATTTGAAAACATAGGCCCTAATTCGGAACAACCAAAACCATTATTAATACCAAGACTGGGTAGCTAGATAAATCAATAGTCTACATAACACACTCAATTGTATCTTTAAAAGAGTCAGACACGTTTTCTCAGTCAGTATTGTGTCTGTCTACTAAGCTAAGAGTCCTGGGTTTGCTTCCTGGGATGGCCAGTAAAATGTATCATTGGTGAAATGTGGGTCTCTCCATTCACAAGGATGAATTAATGGCTGGGGGCTGGTTGTTGTGTCTATTTTCATCTAAAATATCTTAGAGCTCGTGTGCTGACATAAAAGTTTGGCTCAGAAAGTGCGCATCAAATATTATTATTATTATTATTATTATTATTAGCACCGCGTCTTACTACCCGTTCGGGTTATACGCACTTACGCTAATGTGTAATGGTAGGGTGATTGTGAGATGAAATGGAGGACCTACAGTTTAACGTGGAATCCGAACCACGGTGGAGGCCTGGCATTCCCCACATTCACAAGATGTCTTGTCAGAGGTGAAGGAAGGGTTTGGTAATCAGATAAATCTGTGCCGGGACCGAGGATTGAACCCCGGCCGCCAGCACAGAAGTCCGACACCTTACCCCTAAACCGCCAGGTCACCCACATCAAATAACTTATAAAAATGAAATGAAAAATTATTTAATGTAAAAGTTAATTTTTTCATTCAACCAAAGAGGTTTTATATGATTATATTTTTGTATCCGTGTGTTACTAATGAGTAGGTGAAGTATTTGGTGTTGCCTAGTAGAAATGGTTTTTAGATTGCTTTGATTCTGAACCGATTTTTAATGAATTACATTTTTTTTTAATTCCAGCTTTGATATGGACACGTTAGTAATTTGGGACTAATAATGTCTACAATTTCAGATTTCTGCTTACGGTGCATTTCACGCAATTCAAATGAAAGACGAGCAAAATTTTCATTTTAATGAAATATAATAATAAAAATAGATAGAGATATAAGAAATGTATATATTTTATTGTGTAGGAATAAAGTTACTATTTCTAGGGAAGCCTTATCAGATTATTATACATCACAGCTGACTAACCATCCAGGCTATACAAATTTTGGTGATTCCAAGAAATTCCTTTTATTTGCTGATTAGTCTACAATAGAAATATTCAACTTATTTTTTATTCCCGTGCCCCAAATATAATTTTTTCTTTAACAACTTCTTACACAGAAAGTTGTTGGTATATAACGCAAATTATTCTTATTCTATGATCTTTATCTAAGAGCGAGAGAGAGAAAAATTGATGCTCTGTGATTGAATATCCTTATATTCGTGTTTCTTGTGGATATAACTTAATCCAGCTATACTTATCTAGTGTTAACGACCTTGCCTTTTCATTTATCCTCTTTAGTGGACTGTTTGTACAACAATTTATTATTTCGTTTCATATATTGAGTATTGAGTAAATATCTGTGCGTAGCATTGACCCCTCTTTATTTTTGTTATTTTTTTTTGTTAGGTTTGAACGAACATGTTACATGAATCTTCTTATTATAGAGAACGTGGAACAAATCGTATACTTGACAGCGGTGATGGAACGGTAAATTAAACGCTCGGATAGTAGACTTGTCCAGCGGGTGGTATACATTTCAGACACCGAACTTGTTAACATGCTGATAACGTTGGGCTTCAATTAGTTTGCGAGACCATACAAGTGTAGACGAGACTAGTGGTTCTCAACCTATGTGTAACGATCCCTCCAAAGGGGAGTCATCAAGGGATTAATTAACTTGTACAACAGAATCGAACAAACATTTTGTTATCTTTTATTTTGACTTCGATGATAATTTTCAAAAATATGTTTTTGAGTAAACTACCTTTAATAACGTTTTACTCATAAAAACAAGCACAGCATATTTTTAATCACAATCAAACTTTTTATATATTAATTTAAACCAAATTTTTCTGTTATATTTAACGAAATTTAAATCTTTCAAAAATAAATTATTATTGGTAAGCCACCATAAAATTATATTGTAATTGTATAAATAAAAGATTATTTTTTATTAATAATGAAAAACTGTTCCCAGATTCCCATTTATAATTAATTTTTTAAGGTGAATTTTTTAAAAAAAATCAAATTTTATATATATTGTCGTAAGTAAACTACCCTTAAACTAGTATATTTTAAATAATATAAATTATGACTGATAATGTAAAATTATCTTCCAAAACCGTTTTTAACCAAATAACTGAAGGCATTATTTAACTATTCAAGTTTAAAAAAAAAACAATCATTAGTAAACTACCTATAACCAAAATTTCCCCCAGAAACAATTATACAGCTTTATTTATCATATTAATATCAAACACTTCCCATATATATATATTTTAAACAACATCGTTATAGTTATTTTAAAATAATTGTAGTTTTAAAAAATCACTCTTTAGCAAATGAAACTTTATCGAAATTTTACCAGAAATCAAATAAACAGTACTATTTATCAGTAAAACTCTGCCAAGATGTCCATATTAAAAAATATTTCAAATATTTGCATCATCAGTGAACTACCCATAAAAGAGCTTCTACCCTAAAAACAATTATAATTGCCAAGCTAAACACTCCCAAGATACCAATTTGGAGCCAAATTATTAGGGCAATTTTAAAAAAAACTACTTAATGTTTTTGAAAAAGCCATCGTCAGTAGACTACAAATAATTGAGTTTATACCCCAAAAATAAGTTTGCACTGTTATTTCATTTCCAACACTTTCAAGATATCTATTTGGAACCAAATCGAAGCAATTTTAAAAATATTTCAAGATTTTGAAAGATCAACAATCAATAACATACCCATAACTGAGCTTTGGCCCCCATAAACATAAAATTGTTTTTTTGTCATACCACACAAAATCCAGATATATATTTCTAACAAAATCTTTAGATCTATTTTCAAAATATTTAGAGTCTTACAAAATTTCCCATCAGTAAGCTACCCTTCAAATTTTGTTGCCCCAAAACCAATAATAAAATGTTATTTGTCAGGTCATTTAAATTCTATATTTGCATTTAAAACAAAATCGTTAAAGCCAATTTCCAAAGATTTGGAAATAAAAAAGTACTCATACCTAAACTCTTAATTGAAAGGCTTGGAAGGGAAAAAGTTTGTTGATATAGATCTTTATCATTTAACTTCAAGTTTAAACATAATCAATCCAACCATTTTGGTTCTGTGGCCATAGATATATAAACAGACAGGCAGACATGGGGATAGGCAGAATTGTAAATTCAACGTTTTTTTGGGCTCGTGTTCACATAAACGTAAACATTCTTCATAATCACGAGATAGTCTTTCACGATCACAATATTTACTCTTGAAATGAGAAAGCAGATTGGCGGAAGGAGGCCGGACCCTCCTAGAAACTCTGTGAATTAAAGTATAGTATATTTGTCTAGCGTAGCCCCCCTCTAGAAAGATTAACTTCCTAAGCCCTAGGATGCCACCATAAAATTTCGTTTAGTGTTTAGCCATATAATTTATGCAAATCAAAATTCAAAATTCTTGTGGAAATCAAATTTAAAAAAAGTGGGAAAATATATTGATCCAAAACATTAGATGTAATTTGTCTTATCGTTTATACGACTTACAAAATTTACGCAATAGTTAAATAAACAACAAAAGAAGCTCAAATACTAATTAAATAATATTAATTATTTTATAAGATACTGCATCTATGGTCTGTGTGTTTATTGAAACTTTAAGAACTGAATAATAAATAATGATAAACAAATTGAGTATATACATTTATTTTAATTTATATTTATTTTATGATTTTCTGAACTTTTTTTTTATTTAACTCGTGTTAGCTCTTTAATTTAATCCCTTCAAGTTTTATATCAAAAGTGTTTTTTTAAGTGTGCGTATATAAAAAGGTTTAAAAACATTTTATTGGAAATGGTTGTATGATTTTGGTATTTGTGTTAAAATCATAAGCCCTGTTGTAATTTATATATTTTGGGACAATTTTGGAATAATATTTATTTTATTACTTCTGTGTGTTTTACTACCTCTTAGGTCTACACTAATATGAACTAATTACGACCATAGATTAAGGATAAAAAAAAAGTTAAATTAAGAGTATGTGCTACCGTGGAATAGGAGGGTATAACGATTTGAAGTAAATTAGAAATAAGTATACCCGACCAGAATTAGAACCCCGATCCCTTCTTCTTCTGTAGTCTAGTCCAATGGTACTCAACCCTTCTTTTTTTTCATGTAATACTAAATAAAATTTCTCTTCATTATTGTAGCCCCAGAAGTTGTTGGTGCATGATGCAAGTTGTGCAAATAAATAAGAAAACAAAATTTCTTTGAAATAACCTTGCAAAAATAATACACTTTATAAAAAAAAAGAGTCCCTTTGTGTTGTAGAGTCAGTCGTAAAATATTTTTTTAATAAGAGAAAAAATACAACTCCTTTTGTGGAAGTAAAACGAGAATGATTATTCCACCAAACCGTGACAGTTTTATGGTTTGCAATAAATTATATTTGGATAAAGAAAGGGAAAAACTAAACCGTTAAGTATTTAGTTCAAATGCACTACAAGTCTTTTGAATAAATTGTTTTGAATATATTTATTTTAAAAACTTTTCTTAGTTATAACTTTTATAGGAATTTTTATTTTTTTACAATAAATTCTTTTTAAAGCCAATGCTGTTGAAACCAGATATAAAAAGGATTATATTAAACAAAAACGAGTCTATTTTATTAATATCATTACTATAACGCTAATGGCAAGATAAGATTAGAACGGATCGGAAAGAGATAGGGTGTAATGAGGTGGACTGCATAGAACTAGTTCAAGATTCTGATAGGGTAAATTGAAGTGGACTGGGTAGAACTAGCTCCATATATATATATATATATGTGTATGTGTGTGTGTGTGTGTGTGTGTAAAGGGATGGACTGGATATAACTAGTTCAGGATAGGGTATAATGAGTAGGAGTGGATAGAACCAGTTAAATATAGAGATAGTGTGCAATGAGGTAAACTTAATTCAACTAGCTAAAGATAGGGATAGAGTTTGATAAGGTGGACTGAATAAAACTGGCTTCAGATAGATATAGTTTGTACCAAGATTGACTGGTAGATTTAGCTTAATAGAAAGATAATGAGGTGGACTGAATATAGCTAGCTAAACGTAATGAGGTTTACTGGATAGATCTAGCTCAATATATGAATAGAAGGCATAATTTTTCAAGTGCAGAAATTAATTTTCTAGTTCCAAATGCCAGTAAGTAATTACTAAAAGTTCGGTGGCGTCATAGTTCTAGCTTTTAGTAGCTAGGATCTAGCTACTAAACTAATTATACAACAACATTTAAGACTTAAATTCCATTTGAATCCTTTTATTTGAACTAAAATCTCTAACAAGTGAAGAATCAATAATATGGCTCTCTACAAAATCATAAATTTACTACTACTTTATGAGTGAGAAATTATTATTATTCCCTAAAGAAAATTACAGTACAGTTTTATTAAAAAAATATGTGAATAAATAAATATTTCTTAGTAGATTTTTTATATTATGTGAAATTAGGTACACATAAATAAATAGATTTTTAAATTAATCAACGTGAAAAACAATATTTAAAAATATATTATATTTTAACACTACGTTTTACCGTTAAGGTTTTAAAGTTATTACTGATCATTATAGTGTGTTAAGAATGAGGAAGGTAGGATTTATAAGAATCGTATCCGAATTTAAGCGAACGAGGAATGTAAATCCTTTAGTTAGGAAAAACGTATCTTCAATTCACCCAACTTTCATTCGAATTCCAATATTTTCATCATCGAAAGGCCAGTCTATACTACAATAGTAACTGATGTCTTTAACCATTAGACCACCAATAGGGAATTGAATAAAATTATATAAAGTGTGATTTGAAACTTGATTTTAATTTTCTGTGTTTTATTTACTATAATATATTAAAACTTAAAATAAAACTGGTATTAGAGTATACAAAATACTAGTATGCAAGAAATTTTTAAAATTCTTCAAATTGTGTAAAAAAAAAATAACAGTTTTCGGTTCTATAATTTCACATCGAAGGATAAGTTTATGCATATTTTTATTTCGAGCAAACGCAGCACGTAGCAGATTTAGTGACGTCCAAAACCGATATGGAAATGTGAACTGGATGCAAAGCAGTTAAATAAATGCTGTACAAATCCCAATAAAAGTCTGAGCTCGATACATGTACACACATTGTTTTGAATTTCACTGTACCGTAAATATTAAAAAGAAACAATTGATTGAAAATAATTTGATAGGCTGGAAGTTTTAATAGAAAAATAATATTTATCTCAAAAATAAAAGCAGGGGATTTTATGAAATTATCTGGTGGGGCCAGGATTCAATTAAGCCCTAATACAATAATGTTTATATCCACCCAATATATATTTCTTTTTATATATGAACCGACTATTTACCATCATCAACCTTTCTTTTAAAATTATATTAAATTATGTCAAGCTTGTGTTATGTAATCATTAATGGAGCTTAGATTTTATTTTTTTAATACTATTTAGGTTTGAAACTAACAAATATAATTGAGGATTTTATGATATTTTAGTTATAATTTTATTAGTTTAATCTAATATATATTATTTTTTAAATGCATAATTATTTGGAATAATTATTTAATTAGTTAGTAAAAAAACATAGTTTATTATAGTGATCCAACAATCAACGATTTTCTTGATTTGATCTATTTAATAGGTACAATTAAACATATATTTTTAATTTGGCCTTAAGCGAAATTTATTTGTTGTATGTTTTAAAATATATTTTTCATATATCTATTTTAGGATGCACTCATATAAGAGGAAGTCAAATCGGTGGAACGTGGTATAAATGTCAAGCTCATTTTAATCTGTTTCTTTCGGTGGTTGTGAGATTTAAGATTGAAGCCAGTATTGATAATGGTTTCTCTTAATCTGTTTCTCCCGTTCTTTCGTAGTGAATATGGACATATTTACTCTGAAGCTATATCTTAAGCAGCCATAGCTTACTTGATACATATGTAATCCACTTTTATGATTGAATGATATAGGAGCGTCACTCTCGAGTAATACTAAACTTGCGATGATGAATAGATCGAGATTTGAATCTCGATTGAGTGTACTAAGGGTAGTTTTACAAAAATGGTTTTTATATCTCTCTCCATTTTAATATGGTTACACTTCCTCTAAATTCAACCTAACTCATCACCAACACACACCTAAATATTTTGCATCATACCTCACTATCTTCCCTGTGTACATAATCTCCCATTTAATACTTCGACCAAGAATAGATTATGAACTTCTGAAAGAGATACCGGGGCTTTTAGGCCATCTTGGCTACAAGTTCAATATGAAAACGTTGACCTCGATGGTCGTAGGGGTAAAATGCTCGTCTTAGGATCCGATGTTCGTGGGTTCAATCCCAGCTGAGGTCGACGGATTTTCCTTAAGCGATAAAAATCAGTAGCAGAACTTCCTTCGGAGAATAAGTAGAGCCGTTGGTCCCATGTTAATTGTGGCTTATGAAAATAATCATGGTAGTTATGTGAAAGTACCTTTCCAGGAAAAAATTGGTAGGCCCTTCGGCTCTCGCTCAAAGAAATTCTCTTGTGCAGATATTATTATTCAGTTCATAAAGTGAGACAAATACCTCAAATAAATGTAATAACACGAGAACCTATACTCCGTACTCATATACAACTCATAAAAATTAAATGAAAACCGTAAATTATTCTTTAAGCCCACCCAACCTTCCTTTTTTTTACCTTTGACTAAAATTGTATTTTCCTAGAATAGTAATAAAGCAAAGCAAACCCAATCCGATAAAACTGCGTACACTCGACACTAATGTTCAAAGTTTAGAATGTGAACTTTCTACGTCATTGCTACGCACACATATATACAGGCAATAAATTTAATTGAGCTCTTAAAGTCAAAGTTTGGATTCATCGTTACACCTAGGTATATGTATAGGCCTAAATCTACATAGATATACTGCTTCTCCACTTGAAATTACATTACCATATGCATCATGGCAATTAATCTGGTAGTCTACGGGCCGTTTTAATTACTAGAGCAATTATTACTGTACATCATGAGGCCTTCCACTCTTAGTAAAAGCTGGTCCACGAGTTGGCTATTATTATACTCGTATGTCTCATAATGAATATAAAGCACTCAATGATGATTTTTTTATAAAGATGCCAAACTTTCATTATTGTTGGCAAGGGTTTTCGATATGTTTCTTGACCCTTATGTAAAGTTAACCTTCTCGGTGGCGTAGTTGGCTAACGCGCTTGTCGTGTTGAGCTCGACTTCTGAGGACGGGGAGATCGAGGTTCGAATCTCGGTCGGGTGAACTGGGGTGGTTTTTCCTAAATTGTTTTCCCCTCTCCCTCCACGCAAATGTGGGTTCACTTCCTCTAATTCAACCTTCCCAATTCCTAATCCATTAGAGTAATTAGTACTTAAAGCGTATAACCCAAACGGGTAGTAAGACACGGTGCTAAATATTATTATTCATAGGTAAAGTTACTTGATATTTATAAAGATTTCAATCCAAAAACGTATTGAATAAGCAGAAATATCAGCGAAATTAAATATACTAATACATTTTGTAGTTACAAAAATTACTAACACACAGAAAGCCGTGGCCAAATCTAATGCAGTTTTTTTCTCAACCGGTGAGCCTGTTATGATCATTTATTATTTATTATTTACAGCCGTTAAAATAGTGATAGCATGGTGTGAATATTGATTGATTAAATATTTAAAGCGGTATTTTTCATTGATATTTATTATATTGTAAATTACACCTTGCACCGTTTAACTAAAAAAATTAAGATTGATTTACTTAACAAATTACACATGATTAACAAAATTATAATATGAATATAAACCGGAATCCTATTGATATTGCAGAACCTATTGCTACTTCATTGTAACTAAAATCTTCCTACAATTATTTCCAAGCGAGTGTCTACAAATTGCACCGCTTTCCTGCTTGATTAAAAAAACAATGTCGGGTGTGTTTGGCCCAAAACTAATTAAAGGCCTATACATACAGAATGCTAATCTAAGATAAGCTGTGATGTGCTGTGCTAAGACTTTGTCAGTTTGGTTTCACACTCATTGCTAAGCTAAGCTAAGCTAAGCAAGGTTCCCTTTTTTTCCCCTCCCGGATTAAGTGTGGTTTCTTTCTGCTCTGGGTCCAATGAAGTTTTGTTATAAGGCCGTTCTCCAAAATGTCTTGCTGCTTTAAGCAGTTGTTTTAGAAGATGGAGAAAATTTAGGAGATGAAGGTTTGACTTGTTCAGTTAACGCTTACATTTTAATTAAAAAAATAATTAAATATAAAACCTAAATAGAATATTACCTATATATACGCGAAACAAACTGAAAACAAAATAACACTTCTTGAGTTATTTTCACCAAACTAGCACTGGGTCGGTTCAACACGGAACCACAGCTATATTATACGCATGCGCAACGTAAGATGGCCCAAGATGGGAGATGGAAAAATTTCCCGGCCAGCAACAGGAAAAAACATAGTGTGCCGTAGTCTCGTATCGATAAGGTGATAAACCAATAATTAATCAGTTTGCTTTAATTAGTGCTGAGATTACCTATAACTATTTACAACTTGAACTACAGAGAATTACTGAAAATTAGGAGCTTATAGGTATTTAGTTCTTGAATTGTATTTCTTTAGAAAGTTATCAAAGAGATATTCTCTTAGCATTTATTTCTGAATCATAATTACAGTACAATTTTCATGGGAAGGACCTTATATGACAGTGATGGACACTCACTAGAAGTCATGTGATTTGCAGTTGTCATTATTGATAGGTATTTTAAAATAAAAATAATAAAACTTTATCAATTTAGGCTGTAAAAACTAGGTTTGCATCAAGTCCCTTCACCCGCTTCAATGGCCGAATGGTCTGAGGTTATCACCCTAGTTTTGTACTGGCCTCCTGATGATAGAGAAATCGTGGTTCGCATCCCGGTCAGTTTTTACTAAATGGTTTCCCAATATACCTCCACGCGAATGCGGGTAGAAAACGTCTCTTTCTATGTAAATTGAAGTGAAGTACTTAAATTGGTGCTATGTAATAGGGTGTGAGATATATCGGGTGTCATCTCTGAAAGAACTGCATGATTGTTATTGGGTAGCCACGTTTTCATTCTCTTGCATTCATGTGGTCAATCTACACTCAATTATATAAGACAGGTTTGGCAACGCTGGCTAGTTGAGGTTGCCATTAGCTTCTCCTTACCCCAGCACACCACCTTCTAACATAACTGAGAGCGAGGAGATTTGACAACGCTGGCTAGTTGAGGTTGCCAGTAGCTCCTCCTTACCCCAGTACACCACCTTCTGACATAGCTGAGAGCGAGAATATTTGGCAACATTTAACCAAGATAGAGCAAAAATATAGCTTTTCCTTATAGGATAGTTACCTCAGCAGTGATATTGGGTGTGGTCGTAAGCTCTACCTCAGATTACACAGAAGCTCGAGCCATCAAGACTAGAACAATCGGGAGGACTACTGATCTATTAAGAAGTTCAACTTGAGCCGCATGGATCCAAATACTCATTGAATGGTTCCTTAAGTGAATGACTGACCTTAGCAATGTGAATGGTTGACGTTTGTTCATTCATGTTACGCCGCAACGTCGGCCTATGAATAGTTCTTCTGAAACAGGAGCCATCTGGTAGGTCGTCATATTCTTCTGAAAAGAAAAAAAGGTCATTTGTCATTTAATGTTGGATTTGATCAAAACCTGATATACTGAGTAAATATAGAAAAATTACACAACTATTACATTTGGATGGGAGTTATCTATAAACCACGTGACGCTGATGAGAAGGGGGTATGCGGGGGAGCTTTAATGTATACAAGGTGTTAGGTGACTGAAGGTTGGGTATATCACAGTGCTAGTTCACACAAATCTCATACCTAAATTATTGTGGAAAATTAAATTTATATTCTGGATTTTAAAATAATTTTGACTAGTATTAAATATGTCTAATATCGCAAAAGATTTCCTTTTAAATAAAGACATTCACTATTGATGTAGTGGTCAGTGGACCTGGTTACAAGCCTAGGAGTCTAAGGTTCGATTCCCAGCTAGTACCTTGAATATTTTCCCCTGAAGTGGCCTCCAAGGATAGGATGTGCGATTAGTACATTCGGGCGTCTCCTGGGCAACGGTACATTAGTACTAGTTAATCTTTCCACTACTGGGCAACGAATGATGTAACCTAGACGCGCGATATTATTATTATTACTCTTAATGTGACATAATATAGAGGGGGTAAGGGCTAGATAAATGTCTACTTGGTGTTACTTGGGGGAGGATGGCCCAAAACATTAAGCAAAAAGAGATATGGGGTCATTAATAAGCCATGTACCTACTGAGCTTTCTTAAATATCCTCCATGTCAATGTGACTTCTATATAAACGTCCAGGCCTGCTGATGTAACTATCTAGTAGTACATAGACTTGATAGGTAGTGTGTTTGGTCCAATAAGCCAGATAAGTCCCTGTTTCAATGTAATTTTTTTTTATTCACAACACAATCACTCATTAAGTATATAATCAGAAAAAATATGTTTGTTTGAATCCTAACATTTTAATATCTTACTACCCACTCGCGTTGGGGTTAGCTACAGTAATGTATTAGGGACGAGGAAGGATTGTAATGTAACCACATTTGCGTGGAAGGAGAGTGAAAGTCCATATAGGAAAAAAACCTCCCTCATGAGACCCGATCGGGAATTGCTACATGTACCCATCACCGGTGGTATGGTTTATTGCGATAGTGATATCATAGATCAGTCTGCTACCAAAGTCTGTCATTATATATCTAGATACCTACCATGTAAATATAGCTTCCATTGACACCTGGCCAATGAGTGTTATACTGGGTGATGAGAAAATTTAAAAAGTACACTTTTAACAAGTTATGCATAACATGGCAAAAATTCACCATACTTGTAAAGTTATCTTTAAATGGTATCAAGTCTGACACTTAACATATCGTATTTTAAAATTTAGCTACTGTTATGGCTTTCATACTATTAGTCAAAAACATGCAAGGATGTCGTAAGCCTAAGCAATCTTTAATGTAAGTTGTTTAACAGCAGCAGTTATGCACGTTCATCAATACTTGTTTTTAGAACAGAGATTGTTTTGCCAATTAGCACAACACAATATTTTGTCATAAACATTAACTCAGGAGAAAATCTCTACCTTTTAGTGGTACACGAGAGTGGGTTTTAGACCTTTTCATGAAGGGAGGCTGGGAATGAAGCCAGTTGGGTTAAGGGGCTACCTTCAAAGTGATTTACATACTCAGCTACCAAGCTTGTGAGAATATCCTACAGCTTGAGTCCCTGTTCAGTACGGAGGAGGAAGCACAAAACCATCTTGAAAGTCTGAGTTATATAACAACCACGCATAGTCGAGCAACCGTGTGTCTAGTCTAAGTTATAACAACGAATATAGGTCAATGCGCAGATCTGCTGAGTAGGTACGCTTAAAAAACAATGACATTTTTACAAACCCTTTCAACCGGTTCTAAAAACCTTCTTCACATACATACACTATATAATAACTAATATATTTCAAAATACAAGAACAAAACGAACAACACAATTACTAGCCGCTGCCTAATACATCCCAATAAGCCATACAAATAAGCCCACGGGCTTAGGAAGATGCTAAACTACTTTACTTTTATTATAATTCGCGTTTCCCCCTTTAAATCACGAACACTTTTGAAACATAATACAATACAACTTTACGTTAAAAATTCAATAATGAGCTAAACCATCTCATAGAAGAAGAAATAACTAAACCTTTTTGTCTCGACGCTGTATACATCGTAAATGAAACCCTTTTTTCGCAAAATACCAGTAGCTACCACCAGTTTATTAAAGACTGCCTCCGCTTCTTTTGATCATCTAAACAAAACAAACTTAACTCCAATTTATTTGAACCATAAATCCAAGGAACTTGAAAGATCAGATTTGGATAATGCAATCTAATACGATATATACATAAACATTTTCCTTTTAATCTCATACCTATTATAGTTAACTTAATTGTAACCAGGATAAATTCTAGCTGTCAGTGCCTTGCTCCATTTTGTTTACTATAATTATTGTGATTTAATTTTATTTCCAGGCTTGCTTGTGTAAAAAGCCTTATATAAGCATTTAATTAAGCATCTTGATTCAGATTATTGTATTTTATAGCTAAGAATTAAAAAAAAAACATTTTTTTGGTGGGATTTTAAGGCAATTTTTAGTACCTAAATTACCAATTTACAGAGTTGAGTTTATAACATGTTGAATACTTGCTTAAGAAAAATTGGTTTTTATATGCATACAAATTTGGAAGTAAAATACTTTCTCCTCACATACTTATTACGTAGAATAAGCAGATTTTCTTATAAATTCACTTTTGCCTTAATTTAATATTAAATAAGAATATTTCGCTTATCAACTTCAAAATAATAGGCTCTGTAACAAGTATAAAATTCCAGTTTATCTATGTCTCGGAGAGTTTATTATGTTTTTGATTATATTTAGTTTTTAACTTTTTATCTTTATTCGGTTTGCTAACATTACAGTTTAACGAAAATTTGAAACTTATACTTGTAGATACGAATATGCTTTCATTTAATTAATAGTATCTCCAAATAAAGTTTAGAATATGGGCTTAAACACACAATCAAATGGCTAGTAGTAGCCAATTAAAGAGTAATTAAATTTGCTCTAAAAACAAATAATAAAACTATTTTTCAAAATATGTTAATATTATTCTTAGGAATGTCATCTGATGTAACAAATTTAGAACCAGTATATTAAATAATTTTTGAGCCCATATTAAAACGTGACCGGAGGCTTGTTTAGGTTCTATATAAGTCCCCTAATAGGAGTGATTCAGTTATATAACTTAAGTAACTTAAGAACCAAGCTAATGGATTCGTTTATATTATACTGTACAATTTATAAAAATAAACTATTTAAAAAAAACCATCTCTAACGTCAAATTGCATGGTTTCAAACAGTTAAAAAAATGTTTTACCATCATGATAAAACAGGATGATTTGGTTTAAAATCTATTATATGTGTTGTTCCATTTACCTTTAGTTATATTGAATCATAAACATAAAATATATATTAATGGATTAAATACATCCATACTTTTAACAAAAATCCTTGTAGAATAAGCCAAGCAAAGTTTCTAGAGTGATATAAGGTCGTCTTCACCAACAACGACGGAGGCAAAGCGTCGGAGGGAGTTATGCAAAGAATGTCAGTTTTCCAATTATTCCTCAGCTGCTTCTGTGACGTAAGGGGGGGCAGGGGGGCGGCGGGGAAAAGGGGGCGACTGGCACCACGACGCTTGCGGCAGAGCACATACACATAGCAGTCCCGTGTACTACGATGGTATCCTCACACAGCCCTCACGCCAAGGAAGAATGCCTTTGGGGACCTTCCTTATCTTCCTCCGTGACGCCGGATAATATCTTTCTAGCGTCGCCTCGCATCCGGTACTGGATGAGCTCTGAGATACTTATGCCCCGTACACACGAACCTTTTTCTGGTGTTTAAAGTAGTAAGTTGACTTAATCTAAAAAATACAATAACACTGAAGTATCCCAGGGGTCATCCATAAAGTATGTATCACTGTTGAGAGGGTGTTAGGGTAGAGCTCTAATGTATACCTTGTGTTACATAGGGGGGTAGATCGCAGTGTTAAGTAACACAGTTCTCATGATTAAATTATTATCCTTAGTTTTTTTAAAGAATATTTTTTCAGGTTTTCCTCATTAGTAAACATATTATTATTATTATTAGCACCGCGTCTTACTACCCGTTCGGGTTATACGCACTTACACTAATGTGTAATGGTAAGGTGATTGTGAGATGAATTGAAGGACCTACAATTTAATGTTGAATCCGAACCACGGTGGAGGCCTGGCATTCCTCACATTCACAAGATGTCTTGTCAGAGGGGAAGGAAGGGTTTTATAATCAGATAAATCTTTGTCGGGACCGAGGATCGAACCCCGGCCGCTAGCACAGAAGTCTGACACCTTACCCCTAGACCGCCAGGTCACCAACATCTTATTCTAAGGTCAAAAACCCAAAGATTAGTTTGATGTGATTTATATCCAGTCTGTGCTAGGAATGCACTAAATCTTTCCGCTGGTTAGTGATGCCTACACCATCTGTTAGAAAACCCATGTATAATAGGGCTAGATGGATTCACTTACCCTTCAAAGGAAGTTGTAGTTTAGATTTTTACCGCTCAAGAAAAATCTATCTACTTCGTCTGGGTTTGAGCCCATGAACATCGGCTCTTGAGGTAAGAACTTTAACCTAAGACCTCCAAGTTCGAATAATAAATATAAATAAGATAGCTTTGGCCTATTAACTAATGACATTCACTCTTGATGTGAAAAGATACGTAGCACAGTTTAGAGGGGTCAGGCTAAATGTATATTTAGCGCTACATAAAGGAGGTTAAAAAAAAATAAGACAAAAGCGTTACGTTATTTATAGATAATCTCTAATACGTAATAACTATGATAGTTATAACACCCACACTTATTACTAAGATTCATAAGACAATTATTTTCAAATAGTTTATATATATATATATATATATAAAAAATTACATCAATTACTGTTTCCAGCTGGTTCCATGGATTTGATTTTATTCAAGCCGCATATTGTCCACTGACGGTTTGTTAATCCTCGCGTAGCTTCAAGGATATATCTTAATAAGCTTCTTTATTTATAACAGAAACAAATTCTTTAAATTATTTCTTGATTTTATGTTATTTTCTCACGTATGTTAAGTTTTGTATTGTTAAAAGTATTCAATATCTATATTATGATGAATTTTTGCCATTTTATAACATACACCCCTTAGACCATATAAGTGTTTTTTTACATTTCTGTCCATCCCTATGTATATTTGTCCCTCAGGATAAAAATATAAAAGATTCAATGGATTTATTTCAATATTATACCTTCATATCTCTGGTAATGTTTTAATTTTTATTCTAGCCTTTCAAAATAAGGGTAGTTTGCAGATTTACAAAATATAATAAACTATGTAATAAATTATGTACGATTGTTTCATAACATTAATTTAAATTCCACGCAATCTCGTACCAAATTACATACTTATACCAAATTCAAAACAGAAAACAAAATATAACACATGAGTCATTGTTTAATTCCATGCAACTCAAAAGGGTTTGATTATGGTATATTTCTAAATGAAGTTTAATACATCTTAAAATGTGATAATATTACAATTTTATTCTCAACTAAGAACCAACATTTACAAAACTAGATTTAAAAAAATAAACTATACTGGAACCTTTAATAAATTACACAAAGATTTCCAATGAAAACCCATCAAATTAAGTGTTATTCAAACTTTTTTTTAAGTAAGAAAAGAGATTTGTGTGCACATGGATTTTGTTCGATCCTACTTCTCTTTTACTATGTGCTATATTTGTAGTCTTTTATTGTTCCGAAATAATGAATTATTCATTTTATTTTGTTGAAGAATTGTATAAGTTGACTTATAACCTCCAAACAATATTTTTAAAAATATCTATATCTGTACTATCACAAGTAAATTTCAGCGTACCCTTGAAAAAATTATTTCTTTTGAATACACATACTTTTGTTTAAAATATTTCTTACATGAATTTTCTAATGTATGGCGTCATCAAATAGTATTACTAAATATTCATCTTATTGAAATGTATATATATAGTCCCCCTTTTCTTTTACGTATTCATAAATATCCAATGGTTAGTTTCAAGAATTCTTGTATAACTTTAAGGTTCAATTTATTCTTCATGCTTCTTTAATTTAGTTTTGCAGTTACCATGAATATGGTACTTTAAGTACTGAAACATGTCGGAATGAAGTAATTCCAACATCCTTACCGGTGCTGGTTTCACAAAGGAGTAATGCGACAAGGAAACAGATAAGACATAGATAATTACACATTACTTAATAACTTTTTAATACTTTTGGCAGATATTAACCTCAAAATTTCAAATTTAAACTTTCTACTTCAATATTTAATTAAAGCTTAAATCATTGTTCAATACATAATATATTGGATATCTAATACTCTTTGTAATAACAACACTCAATGACCTCATTAGAATGTGTTCTGGAAGATGTTAACCATAAATTACATTATATACATTTACCTCTCAACCAATTTGAAGGAAACATTGTTTTGTCCATACCATATTGTACATCTGTCAATAATTTTTGTAACAACATTTTTAACGTGTATACATTTATTTGAGATATGTCTGAAACTTATGTATGGTCAAGTTGTTCATGCATTTTTAATTTCATAATAATTGTTTGTACTTGACAATATGCTTTTACACCTGATGTAAAGCCTAATAATTACATTTTGAATGTAATTTCATTGAATACATCTACAAACTTATTAACTTTTTAGATTTTAATATTTAATTATATATATATATACATATATATACATAGAGAGAGAGAGAAAGAGAGCAATCTATCTAAGTCCTAACTTTAAATTTATAGCCACTCCTTACTTTCTTTCAACCACTTTTAGAATGTTTTCTAAAATGTTATTTAATATAGTTATTAAGTAATTAAAAGTTAGAGAGATTTAAAGCTCAAAATGACTAACCAAAATAATTAAATAATAAAGGCTTATATATTTCAGAAAAACTAGTTTATTGTGAAACATTATTGCCGTGTTTTTTTTCTCCTAACGTTAGTTTAAAGTTCAGTTTTAACAATGAACACCCACAACCGTGCTGGAAGGCTCGTGGAAGATTGAAAAAAAATAATAGAAAAGACCTTCACACTTTTTACATTCCACAGAATATTTCCTTCTTCCTGCTTATTCCTCTTTCACAAAACCTTTAGGTTGACAAAACGTAGAAAGACGCTCATTCATTTGGAAGCGTCTGTCACTTTGTTTCGTCAAACGCACGCTTCGGGCGCATTAATATCTTCTCGTAGACTCGAGAAACATTTTCTCGGAGTAAACGAAAAAAAGCGAAACGTTTTAACGCCATATATAATCTTCCCCACTTTCATTCATTCTTCAGACAAACCGTGTGTTTCAGTCTAAATATAAAATACTTTATTTCCTTATTAAAATAGTTAACTGAATAAATATTTATATGAAAGATGTTTTTGAGTTCTGGTTTATTTAAGTAATAAATTGAAATCACTTGTAACGGTGGGCACGAGGACTAAATGTCAGATTCGTCTAGTTGGGTTTTGTCAGTGACGAAAATTATGTGACTTGGAAACACTCACTCACTCCTCACTCTCGATAATCTAAAATGCAGGTAAACTTCTCTTAAAACCAAACCTACTCATACCTACTTCAATAGCATGAATAAACGGAATTTGGACTTTACAGAATAGAAAAAAAAGTATATCCTAAAATGATGGAGATATTGGAGTTTGAATTCCGGTTAGAAAATTGGTGTATTATTCTTAAACGTTTTCTACTCTCCATTCACACATATGAAACAATTTTTTTTTTCTAAATTAATCCTTCCTCATCATTAACACCTTAGCTTAATTATTACATATTCGTACAACCCTAATGGGTACAATGTGCTGATAAAACTGATATATCGAGTATTCATAACTAATTGAAGTGTACAAGAGAAAATGGAGGGAATTCACACTAAACACATTTTCCAGCACTACAATTTTTATTTCTAAGCTCCATTAAGGACTCCATCAAGTACTTTTTTTAATTAATCTAAATATGACAGTTACCTCTATTAACAATGATCTAGAAAAGTCTCATGATTGTCTAACAGATACCAGCATTAGCTCCATTTGAGTTGAACTTTCACCCTTTTTCCCCTGTATCCTTCAATTATAATAATATATTAACTAATTTATTAGTAGCTTTAACTGACCCATATTCATAGCGATACTTTCACAAAGTGTAGCATACACAATGACACTTGGACAAGGAAATTGAACCAGGGGCCTTGGGATTAGTACGCCAATACCTTACCAATGAGCTATCCAGGAGTCATCTCATGCCCAGGGTCATTCTTCACTCATATTTAAGACAGAGTCTGTGATAGACGTGCGGAGATCCTCATCTACAAACGTATTATCAATCAAGAATCATGTACTTTCAGACGACGCAGCCACAAATGACTAGCTAGCTTGCTTTATGCTGAAAATGGTAAAATTATAATCGTACTGTAGCATTCAGCGACATGAGTGTGCAAATAAAAGAAATTATACTTACCCCATCACACTGCAGCTGATGTCAACAGAGAACGCTAACGCGAGCTACAATCAAAACAGACCCACACATCTGCGCGTTGGATGTAATACTGAACCCCGATTGTGTATTAGATTTGTGCCAAAGATCTCAGTGGCAAAGATCTTTTGTTGTGAAGATGTTCTACTCATCCCAGTTTAGGAGGAGCTTTGGACTGAAATGAACATTCTAGATGGATATTCTCATGCGCGTGTGTGGTTCACGAATGTTCCATGTGTGCCCCTCACCCCTTTTTCCTGTCGTTCTTTTTCTGGGTTGCGTTGAACATATAGTGGCGTTTGAGCGTTCAGACGTCACTATTGGGCGTGATCATATTGGGAGCAGGAAAAGCTCTAGCTTCGAGTAATATAAAATTTAAGGTCAAAATTTCTTTTCGGCTTCATTAATATTTCTTATTTATGTCATGTTAACTTCTTATTCAAAATTCTTTTTTGGTTATTTAATCTTAAATTTATATAATAATTGAAAATACGCTCGACTTCACTTCTAAGTCGATTAGTTACAAGATCGAGACATGGATATCGATGATCGATCTTTATTTTGGTTCTTCGATAATAATAAATAAACATCGACTATAAACTTTAGGATGTTTACGATATGTTACCATCGACAAAAGAGTCGATTTTGAATCTCATGAATATTGTATTATTCGGTCTTTTGATAATAAATTTAAATATTTATATGGATTCAGTAAAGCTTCTAAAATTCAATTATAGTTCTTTTATCCATGACGTTTCAACGTTAACTTTTGCAATTTGTTGTTGTTATGACAAATTGGTATAATTGTTAATAAAAAAAAGGAATGTAAATATTTGGGTAGAATTCTAAGTAAATATTATTGGACTAGTTAAATTGCTGAATAGGTCTATATTCTAACTGTTCGCGAGAAATATTTTGTATAATTATCCAATTATAGGATATCCTCATTATTGATCTGTTGTCTTTTAACACATTATCTCGTAAATATTTTTCTAGATATTGTTTTTTAAGTGATCAATGTCATTTTACAGTATTGGGTTAATTTATGATAATGGCCTTTTTTTAAAGTACTAAAATTTGTTTAGTAACATAAACCATGCGGGTTTTTCCCTAAATATATTCATACATATATTGCTTGCATACGCTAATGATGTCTCACATATTTCGTAAATATCAATTTTGTCATATTATATTAATTATATATATTTCTCAAAGGATTGATTGCCTGTTAAATAAATACTAACTTGAAAACATTTCCTATTCTTATTAATAACTTTAATCCACCATATCCATATTTTATTTATGTGTGTTCTTGATTGAGTTTTTATTTTGGTGTACATTTTTAGAGATTAATTTTTCGTTCTTTTAACTATCTCTGGAGATAGACCGTTCTCTTATTGAACTCCGCAACGGGTGGGAGTTGCGGGGTCTGAGTCTTGAATGTTTGTCCACAGACAATCAAAGCAAAGAACTTCAAGCACTCGCTCCTATTGCAATTTTTTGCCCCGTTATATTTTTGTTATATTTGGACCTCCTGTATTCCCCTTAATCTTGTTAAGGATGGTTCAGTACGGGTCCACATATGATGACGGATTGAATAGCAAAGCTATTATTTTTGTTAATTACAGTATGTGGATTCATACAATAGTAATTATACAACTGGTAGCAGAAAGCCAACTACCGATTCGATGTTGGCTGCGTCATCTGATAGCTAGTGATTATTAATAGATCACACGTTTGTAGCCAACGATTTCCGCACGTCCATCACAAACTCTGCCTTAAAAATATAAGTGAAGAATAACCGTATTCACCTGGATACCTCAGCGGCTAGAGCATTGATGTACTAAGCCAAATATACCGGGTTCTATTCCCGCATACAAATGTCATTTTTCAATTTAAAGAAGGGTCCGGGGCTCAATCCTTGGTCCCGGCACAGATTTATCTGATTACCAAACCCTTCCTTCACCTCTGACAAGACGTGTATTAATCACAACTTGTGAATGTGGGGAATGCCAGGCCTCCACCGTGGTTCGGACCCACGTTAAACTTTAGGTCCTCCATTTCATCTCACAATCACCCTACCATTACACATTAACGTAAGTGCGTATAACCCGAACGGTTAGTAAGATGCGGTGATAATACTAATAATTTAAAGATTAGGATATATATAATTTGATATAACCGTGACTAAATAAAATAATAACTTTGCTACTAAATCCATCATATTTTAACTTTTCCCACCCAATATACACATAATGTAACCTGTAAAGTAACAGTCTTACCTTGGTAGACTACACTATGGCCCTCTCTTGTCAGTATACCATAGTAGAATAGTGCAAGTTAAGCTTACTACCTTATAGGGTAAACGAAGAGTACTTGGAACAAACGGTAAACGGTTCGTAATGAGGACGATCAAGTTACTTTACAGAAAGTTTCAGAGCACATTCTACAAATCTGCATACAATAGACCAAGCAGTTGGTGCCATGTTTCCACAAATGCTTGTCAGCAACACCAAACTTGTTTGGGAGAGTTTCTTAACTTTAGTGTGTAGAATTATACGCCCACGTACATGGTAAGACCCAAAATTAACATATTTAACGGGAAAATTCCGTGTAAATACTCGTAATCTTCTTCAGCTAATTTTGTTGATGCGATATTTTCAAAGATATTATGGAATATTTTATGGGATTAACTACCAATAAACGCTATTAAAAATATTTTATATAATGGGGCAGAGATGTTAGAAATACAATCCATAAGGAGATTATACGTATTTGTTTGTAGAAGTAAAAAGCAATTCCATGAAAATGAAACGCTTCATTACATACAATCATGGATCCAAATCTAACCTCCCCATCACTGATAAAACAAGCAGAACGATACTAGAGCCCTTTACCCACGTGTCCAACTGTATCAGTTATCACGTGGTTAAACAATTAATAATCAATATATTATCCGTTTATAGCCATGTCTGTGATTGAAGCGGAGACTCCTATTTCAGATGGGAAACGTGATATTAACTAAGGGCTAAGGTGTCAGAAAACTACCAGAGACCTAACGAAATGAAAATGTCTGTAAACGACAACGACACGAATCCAGACAGTAAATTAACAATTTAGATAAAATCTAAAAATTGGTTTTGGCAGAAATTAATGTTTGAATGCCCTTCGTAATTTTTCTATAAGAATTTACGTTGAATTTATAAAACACTCCAGTATATCTCATCTTTAAAATCATATTACAAGTGTTTCTTTATTTTATTTCAATAAAATATATTTAAAATGTTATAATTTGTTATTTTTAAATTTTAATTTGAGTGTTCTTATCTTTTCACTAATTGAATTGGTGGTCACATTGTTGAAAGCGTCACTCTATAACTAGTTTTATGCTTGCTCATCTAAGACGTGGAGATCGGTGGTTCGAAACCAGGTCGAGTTAACTGAGGGTGATTTTTGATTAGTTGTTAACCCCTCTCACTGTCCGCAAATGTGGGTATATTCTCTCTTAAAATTACATACTCTCAATAACTTATCGTGAATCTATGAGTATTACCCTAATGGTACTTAGGACGCGGTAAAAACAAAAAGATAAAAGAATTAAATTTCTTAAATTATTTAATTTATCAGGAAACAAATACTCTCTGGTATCATCCTGTAATCGAGGCATACCAACCAATAGGATGCTGTATTTTGGCAAAGATAGTGCAAACCTCTGCGGATAGCGTATCAACTAGTCAGAATAATGAAACCTACTGTAATTAATCTCAGTTTTCTTGACTGAAGCTGCTACTTAATCCTTCCAGTAGTTCTTAATTTGTCCTCACGGGGTTGAGCTTACCCCATTCCTGAATCAATATTCCACAGAATCAATGGGGATTGAACCCAGGACCTCTGAACCCTAGATCATAGTAATAATCTATTGAATCAATAAATTACATAAATATAAACTTAATTTTTGAATTGACCGAGAATTTATCCACCTTGGCCTTTAATTCCTGATTGTGAATGAAAAGATTCAAATTAATTAATAACACTTTTTTTTGCCTCACCAGGAATCTAATCCTGGACTCTTGGTTCAGTATGCAAACATGCGGAATTATATATGATGTTGAGAAAAAAAAATTCTCTATAGATAACGAGTAACTCATCACAGAAAATGATGGAAAGTCTTATCACGTTGGCAGAATTAGATATTAAGTATTCATTAAACTTTCTCGGGATAAGTGTTCTAAAGCTTTGCAAGGCAATTCCGGTTTTCAATTACTTCCGGTCGTTTCATAGACCAGCTAGCTGGCTATAATCAGGACCGAAGGAGAGGACCATTAATTCTCTCTCCCTTTCCCAAGATCTTGACTTCTTCTTGCGAAGATAGAGTGGGGGGTTTCTAGTTCGCGCACCGAATATCGGGGAAAAACTTTCACACTTTAACCAAAAGTTTTATCCGAGAATATTAAACTTTGGTCCAATATCATGTCAAGAATAACTAACATTTTACTAAATCTTAGTTTTTTTTCCTTTCTTTTCATACAGTCAAAATTTATAGAAAGAGTTCTTTTTTTAGAAAAACACATTTTTTGTGGTCGACATTGATATTTTTACGTTGTTATTAGTATTAATTTGATATGTATTGATAATATTTATCAATAGTGGCAGCTGTAGATCACATGATCTGACGTATGTATACGTAATAGTAGGTATAGTAATTTTGTTTGGCAGTCAGTTAATACTATTAGGAGTCTGGGATACATCTTTCGGAGCCCAGTAGTTAAAAGATGAGCCAGTACTAATGTACCGTTGCCCTAGTGTACTAATCGTACATCCTTTTCGTGGATGCTCATTCCATGTCCCGATGAGGTGAGGTGAGATGATGGTGATAGTGAGAATTAGGGTGTGGAATCAGAGGAAACACTTAAACCTAACTTAGGACTAATCAACCAAACCCTGGTGACCATTGGGGGAATTCCCCTTTCATTAAAAAATACCCGAGATACAAACCGGGAATCGAGCTCAGGGCCCGCGGGCTTGTAGCTATGAGCATTGACAGCTACACCATGGGATTGGTTTGCTGTTAGATAAGGCCACTTAATATAAAATATGTGACTATAATATACGCAATCCTCCAAAATATTTAACACATATCATTGTGAAAGCGAAATAAACGTAAAGGTTAGTTAGTCTGAATGATCTGTTAATTGAGGTTGTGATTAAAATCCCGGCAAGAATAAATTAGAGCTTCTTAAAAATCAAGGTGGGAAAAAAACACAAACACACATCAATTTTTTAAATCTCACACTCCAATCAAATCTGAAATCTTACAGGAAGTTTTTGATAGTTTGCATAGAGATTTAGAAATAAAGGGGAATAAAAAGATAGAAATACAAAAGTTTGCTAACCACAGCCTATACAAAACTAGTAAAAATTATATATAATTCAATTATTTTATAGTTCATTTTTAATAATTTGCATGCGCGATGCATAGTGAGATTTTTATTGTTTTTATATTTGCTATAGCAAATTTTAATTTTTGAGGTAAACCTAAATATCTTATGAAAAATAAATTATATGACATAATCACAGATACGTTCTCAAGTGGATTTTTTAAATTTGTTAACTAATCAATATCTAAAATCAGTTTTCAGAAATCTGTAAAAAAATGAGTTTTTGTAAGCAAAAATAAGATAATCTCCTATTTTATCATGTAAAACCCTAACCAGATGTGTGTTTTGAGCAAAATCGTTAAATACTTATCGAACAATTATTGAAATTTTTAATATCTGCCACATGCTAGTCTCCATCAAAAAAATTTCTCCAAAAAAAATAGTTTTTAGTGTTATTTGTTTTATCAAACAATTATTATATATCAATTTTCGACAAATTGTTCATATACATTTATTAATAATCCAAAGTTTTCAAAAATTAGTAATAAATAAATTACCCTAAAAGGATTTGTTTTCTCCAAAACAAGTGTACAATGTTTAATGTCATGTCAAACACTCCCCTGATATTTATTTTGTAAAAATTGGTTTATGTGTGCAAAAAAATTTTGAACTTGAATTTAATATATAAGTAAACTAAAATTAAATTTAGGGAAGAAATAAATTAAAAAGGCTCTGAGCTATAAAAATAAAACATCAAAATCTCAAGTTTAAGAAATCCCACAAACCGTTTTTTCTCTTTTTTCCAAGGATAGAAAAACAGATTAACAGACAGACAGATAAAAAACTGAAATAACATTACAGGGACAAAATTAAAATTTGTGTTGGGCTTGCAGACACATAAAAATACAATATTCATGAAATGAAGTAAAAAAACTATTCACGATTACAATACTTTCTTTATACGGGTAAATAGAACCTATGTCTGAAAGCTCGGATTCCCCCAAAGCTGACTTAGCTTCTTCGGACGTCGTAAATCAATTTGGGAGGAATTCTTTTCTTTTCTTCATTTTTATCCATCTCTTCTTCCCCTCAATTTCCCCTTCACCTCTTTCCAGAAAACAAGTTTAATTTATGTTGAGACTCTTATAAAAAAAGATTTATTGCTTTACAGAGTTTTTGTTGTTATTTCGATGACAGTCCAAAAATTTTATAAAATACGTAGCTTCGTTTAATTTAAGAGAATTTTCTCTCCACTTTGATTTAAAGTAAAATTTGAAGACTTTTTGTTAGGAGAATTGGTTGGTTTTATCGTGGATTAGAATAATATAAACTTTAGATAATATTTATATAAAATGATGACTTAAAAAAGTTTAAAATCTGCCAGGCTAACTATCCATATCGGGAAAATGGTTTTCAGAGAAATCTATTAAATTAATACAAATTATATTAGATAGTTTTTGATTGTTAACTTGAATCCAGAATATGGATAAATATCACACAAAGCTACGACATAAATATAACTAAAACTATTACTATTAATTACAAACATGTGGACAAACATTCAAAATCTTTGTTTATTACAAGATGTTAAAATGGTCATTACATTAAGTCTACAATTTATAAGGATTCAAGCTACGTGGATTCTTGTTACGTATATACAGGACTTCCTTTGACTTATGAATAGCAACGCTATCTATGAAACGGCACTTTTAAACTTAATAAATGGAACTCTTAGCAAGCTCACTTATAGTTGAAAGCCAATAACCATTTTGTTTTTTTATTGTAAAACTGTTTAATTTAACTATCGTTTGAAGCCAACATATATTTAAGAAATACATCGTATATTAGAGCCACATAACTTACACGGTTTTTGAACTCTCATGGAAATCTTCAGAATGAACTAATCGCGTAAGTCTAAAACTTGTTGTAATCATCTTATGCAAGAAGATTTTTTTGAGACAGTCCATGTTCTATAGTTGGTTCATATATAACATACATTTTAAGAATTTTGTCGTTAGCTTGCTTCACTATGATGCCGGAATATAAGGTTCGACGCCTGGTAGAAGGTATTAAGAATGTTTTTTCCTCTATTTTTAGTTTCTAATCCCTTTTAAAGATGAATAATGGTTTATTTTATTAGTAAAAACCTTTTTCATAACCTAAAAAAATATATTGTGTAAAAAAGGGGTATCTTTTTATACTTCGGGCTAAGAATTTGGGGTTTGAAGCCCAACATTTTTCTCAGGAATGGTTTGTATTAAATATATAAGTTCCTAAGAGTTTCAAGATAACTGTTTAGCCTTTTAAGATTCACGCCTTTAGTTATTTTGCTCAACATTAAACATTCAAACATTCACACTGAATTTAGAGCACATTGAAAAATAAATATTTTTCCTATTGGGCAAATAAATCTATGCGATGTAGATTCTTTATTTTTTGCATTGAGTAATAACATGTTTATGTGTGTATGATAGTCAACACTGATGGTTGGTTGGATCATCAACATTTCCACCATCATCTGTAAGGTCTAGACAGCGTTGAAGAGGTGTACTAGGGAAATGAGGAGTGAGGTGGTTTCCCATTGATTTCCTCACTGATCCAGAAGGTTCTATTGCACATCAGTCTGCCAAGCCTACCAACTGATCCTACAATTGACACCTTAACTCCATTCATCACAGGGACTGATTGTATACTGAATGTTATTACTAGTATTGTCCATACCTCTGACACTTATATATATCAGAGCCATAAATTAGACAGATAAATGAAAGTTACAACTTGCTCTAACCAATACCAGAAAATATAGTGCATTGTAAACACCATATATGACCAAATAGGGATCTAGGTTATACACACGAACGGAAAAAGTAGTTCTAGATACATTATACCTCGAACCATTATAGGATTTTTCCTTTGATTTGAAGTTAACATTTTCTCTTGGTGACCAAGCTATAAAAAAATAAGTGAATACTATCATTAGTACGTAATATTTATAGAACAACCGTTGTTCACTTTGTTTTAAGATGTCAGTCTGTAAATATAAGCTCAAATTCAAATAAATATAACCAAGGTGATGGATAGATTCATTATCAAGCTTTTCAAATTAGCTTTCAAACGAAACACCTTTTGATCCATATCCGAATTTAGACAGATTGCATTATCGCAAAACCATATGTATCTTTCAAACGAAACACCTTTTGATCCATATCCGAATTTAGACAGATTGCATTATCGCAAAACCATATGTATCTTTCAAGACAAGATCCAAATAATGTCCCTGATAAAATTTAGTTAAACTTGGTCCAAAACTTAGCTGTAATATTTGAACAAATGGATATGAAATGCCAAATAGTCGAGTAATAAAAGTATCTCACTCTGCTCAGTAAAATTTGAAAAGGGATTTATTTGAATCGTTTATTTAGTGAACATATAAAATAACATACAATGTATTACTAAACAGTTTGATTGTCCTTTAGAATAATTACAGTTTTGATTTAAGTGCCCAATGCTTCCACACCACACTGTTCTAGTAAATCGGGGTGAATTCTTCCTAAATGTGTTGTAATCGGGGCGCGCCTTTATGATGATGTTCGGGACGGTAATTTATTAATAAACGCTTTCATTCACTTTGATCGCATTGTGGTATGTTCAGTTGGGTGACAGGGAATAACAAATAACGTACACTCATTTTTTGTTTAATGATACAAGCTTTAATCCGTTTTAAAATTTACCAATGGCCAATATAAAATTAAAAATTAAAATGGTTTATTTTTATAAATTTTAAAAATTAATTATTTCTTTTTTTAATCGCTTATAAAGATAAATGGTTGCAAGTTTCAGAATTATAGTATTATTATTATTATTATTAGCACCACGTCTTACTACCCGTTCGGGTTATACGCACTTACGCTAATGTGTAATGGTAGGGTGATTGTGAGATGAAATGGAGGACCTACAATTTAACGTGGAATCCGAACCACGGTTGAGGCCTGGCATTCCACGCATTCACAAGATGTCTTGTCAGAGGTGAAGGAAGGGTTTGGTAATCAGATAAATCTTTGCCGGGACCGAGGATTGAACCCCGGCCGCCAGTACAGAAGTCTGACACCTTACCCCTAGACCACCAGGTCACCGACCAGAATGATAGTAAATCTTACGTTATATGTACTATGTATTATATGTACTCAAATAAAGAGTAGCTTAGAAAAAATTCATTTTTGAAAATTAAAATATTTCAAACATTATTATGATTAAATTTGATCAAAATACAAAAGAGAGACGGACTGAATTATAAGCACTGGCTTATTGAGCTATGGTGCAGATAAAACGTGATAATTCATCTCAGCTTCATGGTCGAAAATTTGCGAGATTACATTACTGTATTTATATATGGAAGTAAGCATATAGGCCCCTGATAATAATAATAATAATAATAACAATATATTTTTCGTTACCAAATATAATTTTTTTAATTACCATCAGGACAATCAGGCAAACTGAAAAGTACTAAATAAGTTTCTCGTAAATAGTTTTCTCTCTATCGTGAACATTCTTTAACACTTACTCCTCAACCTATTATTCCAAAAATGTTCATTGTAATTTTTGATTGATTATGACAAATACTTAGTGCTCAAAGAGAAAGCCAATTGCCTTAATAAATATATTCATTCTATCTTATCCTACTACATTGTTACTCTTCCGGCCGTCTATTAGATTTGGCTTCCGTCCAAGAGGAGCAAAGCCACTAGAAATCGGGTCTCGACAAAACCATTTAGAATATATGACAGGGACTATTTCCAAAGCAGTCACAAATTAAATTTGCAAATAACCTTCGAAATACCAACTTGACTCCAAAGGATTTTTAAATACTCATTACAGGCAAAATATTATGCCATAAATATTCAAAATATTGTAGTACAGTTATATAGACCTGAACCATTTCTAGTTATTAAAGAGACCTAGCTTCATTCAGTGTGGCTAGATAATATTATTTAATTAATTAGTTAGCTGATTAATTGAGACATATAATAGGTTCAATATTTGTTATCTATGATCATACTTCTATCACCATGGGTGTCAAAGTATCATGTTTTTAAAAATAAATTAGGAAAATGCTAGACACATATTGGTGAGCACGAGCTCTATATGTCAATTAAGAATCAAATAGCTGAAGCTATTATGTATGCATTTAGTGAGAGATCACTCCACACGGATATCATATTTTGAAAATTGAAGAATGACACCTGGACAAGGGTTCGATTCCCGTGTCCAGGTGTCATTTTTCAATTTTCAGAATCTATATCTCAAGCTTATTTAGTCTGGTTACCTATAACAAGGTGAATATTTGTCAATCCCCAAACACGTTATTTTGGTTTTTAATCATGTTTTTAATAAAGCATAAGTATCCTTGGAAATCAGTCTTGAATTTACTTTCAAATCCTGAAAGATAAAAACTGAAAAAATATTTGGCGAAATGTTTTCTAGAACATGGATGTTTTGTTGATATGTTTGTATTGTGTTACTATTTGCTAGAATGAACATCAAAACCTATTAGTAGAGTAAAATCAATATCAAAACCCATTATTTGAAGAAAAAAAAAGGATCTTTAAACATTATTCAAGATCATTTTATCCATTTTGAGCTTATAATACATACCCAAACATATATAGAGAATATTTTCACGAACCTAACAATTTAACCCTTTAATTTTCGAGTTATACTCAATATTATTGATTTTATTGCAAGTTTAAAAAATATATATTAGCACCGTATCTTACTACCCATTCGGGTTATACGCACTTACGCTAATGTGTAATGGTAGGGTGATTGTGAGATGAAATGGAAGACCCACAGTTTAACGTGGGATCCGAACCACGGTGGAGGCCTGGCATTCCACACATTCACAAGTTGTGATTAATACACGTCTTATCAGAGGTGAAGGAAGGGTTTGGCAATCAGATAAAATTATGCTGGGACCAAGGATTGAACCCCGGAACCCCAGCACAGAAGTCAGACATCTTACCTCTAGACCACCAGGTCACCTAAATACAAGTTAACGGTAACAACATTCCAATATCAAATAAAAGTTTCCCCAGTTTAGTCATCTCAATAAAGATGTGACCAGCATACGAAGAGAAAATTGTATTGTTTTCGAACCAACAAAAATATTGAAATATTATATTTTAGACAGAGAGGTAAATGTTATTTTGAGATTTACAACCATGCAGCAAATAACGGTTTCCCTCGTGATTGATCAAAGAATTAAAACTGAAAATTCTCTGTGAAAACCGGGTTTTAGTGTAAATATACTATTCTACCCGAATCCTGGACTCCTAATAGTTTAAATGAGTGGTCGTTTCTCAAAATCTGTTCTGTCATTTCCTCGTAATTTCTATTACCGGAAACGGACTTATTAAATTATACATAATATATTTGAAAGTCTAAATTTAATATGATTGTCAATATATTATATATATATATATATATATATATATGAAAGTCTAAGTTTAATAAAAAATTACACAAGATAGTGGTGCTAGTAGGTTATAAATATTTGTCATTAATAAAATAGCTTATATTATCTAAATTTATAATGTATAAGATTTCTGTAACGTCATTTTAACTGCAACAATAGAAAAGTAGCAAAATAAATAATCTTCATATCTTCCTACGCATAAAAAAGACATTTAAAAAAAGAATACCTTTCTACATCGCATCTGATGCGGCTAGCATCTGAATAATTCAGTTTCAGCTTGTGGTTAACACTTCAGAAGAAAGCTTCACAAGGTAAGAAGAAAAAAAAACTTGTATTTTATACAAAGTACCGCATGAGTGCTAACTATCCAATAGTGTTATACAATTCTGAGTGTATAGTCGGGGACACATTACTAAAACATGTTGCACACTCATTTTAACCTGAAAGTTTTTAGGCTTGTTATGATATCTTATAAATTTAAATCTATACAATAATTACCCATTCTGGTGGCCACGTAATCTAAGGCGTCATTCTCGCAATGGATTAGACTGAGAATCAAATTCAAACCTACATCCTTAACCCATTAGCGTAATTCATATACCAGCGAATAGCTCAAATGGGTAGTAAGACAAGGTGGTTTAAAAAAATATATACTTGTATAGACCACATTTGAACCAATTATTATGATACCTTTTTCCGAGTTATAATTGCAGTAAAGAGAATGAATTAAAACAAATAATTCCATTTAGGGCCTGAAATTTAAAATTAGAAGAACATAAACAAATAATTAATTCATTATTTATTTATTTTAGGTATTTAACGTGCACTTTCTGAACCGATTGCTTATATCAGCACCCGAGGATTTCTATGAGCGAGAGCGAAAGAGACTACCAATTATGGCGGTATATGTATTTTTAAAAAACCTTTCTGAGTTATTTTAGATGTTCACAATATGCATGGGAACCACTGCTTTTCTTCCTCTCCGCAGGAAGTTGTGCTACGGATATTTATCACTAAAAAAAAGTCAACCCCAGCTGGGTTTGAACCCACGAAAATTATATCCTGAGACGATCACTTTATGTCAAGACCCCCAAAGTCGAGAGAAAATAAATAACTAAATGCCTGTTTCCAAAGTAATTAAAAATATGATTAGAAGCAAGATTATGTTTTAAAAGGAAATATCAAATGTGTGTTTAAATAAACTTTCAAAACTTTATAACAGTGGAATGCAATCGGGATGAATTCATTATACATAGGGGTGGAGTCATATACTAATAGAATTCGTTTACTTAATTTTATTTTTCAAATATAGAGTAGAAATTCGAATCCTCAAATATTAATAAGCATACACAACTTTATATTATTTAAATAGAAAACTGATCCCTTAACACGGAATTCAAATCCAGGACCTTTAGCTTAGTACGCCAAAAAATAGGAGTTATTCCGTAGCCAGGGGAACTCTTACACTCATATTTTAAGGCAGAGACTGTGGTGGAATTGTGGGAATCTTCAGCTTCATATTCCCACACGTCTATTATAGACCTTGCCTTAAAATAGGATTGAAGAATAACCATGAGTACCAAATTACTTCTGGATAGCTAAGTGGTGAGATCATTGACGCACTAAGTAAAACGTCCTTGGCTTGATTTCCGTGTACAGGTGTCATTTTTCAAATTAAAGTATATGCTATTTAGATTAGATTATTCCGATTTTAGTATTTTTTTTGGGTGTGATTTCGTTACCCTCCCAAATGCCTTACTCAATATTATTCCTTTCACAAATTTATTAAAATTGTAATATCAAGTCAAATTATTTATATTGCACTCGAGATATTTGAGATTTCTGTGAACTCGAAACTCTCGATTACCAATGGATTATTGGAATTCTAGGAGTACAGGTTTTTTATTTAGCACCGCGTCTTGATAACCGTTCAGGTTATTGGATTAAGTATTAATTACTCTAATGTGATATGAATTGGTAAGGTTGAATATAGAGGAAGTGAAACAAAATTTGCGTGGAGGGAGAGTGGAAACCATTTTGGAAAAACCACGCCAGTGAGATTCGAACCTTGATCTCCCCGTCCTCAGCAGTCTAAATCAACACGAAACTAACGCCACCGAGGCGGGTGAGAAATATAGGGCTAATTTTTTTTATCATAATTAAATAATTTTAAATAATTACTTAAAGACTAAATAAATACTAAAGTTTTATTGTGTTAAAAATAATTATTTAACATTTACACCGAATCTAGTTTCACTATTTTCTTTTTAAGTAGACAGTCAAAAATTTCACCACAGTGTGACGTTTCATTGGAGCAGCTTAAATTAAATAAGTTGGGTGATTTACAGGGGACAATACAGGATACATATATGTTGACATAATTTAACATAAAATACTACCTTTAATAATAAATGGCTGACCTCACTGGTCTTAGGGTAAAGTGGTCGCGTTAGGACCCGATGTTACTAGGATAAAACCCAATCAGGGTCAACGGATTTTTCTTGACTGATAAAAAATCCGTAGCCCAAATTCCTTCGGAGAGGAAGTAAAGCCGTCGGTCCGATGTCGATTCTGGCGTGTAAAATAACCCTGGAAGGAATTTGAAAACACCTTTCCCGTATAAATTGGTAGACCCTTTCATTCTCGCTCGTGTACATTTTCGTGTGTTGATATAATCGTTCGATTAAGAAAGTAAACAATAAATATCTTAGATAAATAAAAAATTACAAACAATAAATACCTCAAACTGCCTTTTAGTGATAGGATAAAATAAGATACACGTTTCTAAATTTAAGAAGGAATATTATTAAGAGTTATATATGCTGTAAAACATTTTTTATACTTTAATACGTAAAGTTTAATTATTATTAATGTTAGCTGTAAAACATTAATTTTTATTTTATTAAGGTTTCTTGCTAACAATGCTCTACTATATTTTAGGTCAGAGGGCACTCAGATATATTATTTGGAAAGAGTATGAAAAAACGCAGATATAAAGTTCCGTTCAGAGTCTATACGATTTGCTGTAAATACCCCAACCTCCCAGTCAACAAATACCATGTCTAACGTGAGTCTATTTCCTTATGATTCAAATCACAAACCAGTGCACTTTTGGGAGAAAAAATATACTATTAGTTTGGTTTAGTTTTCATACATATCATCAAGGTAAATGGTTTAGAATTTACTATTTAATTACTATCCTATTCCGTACACTCTTAAATTATTATTATTATTAGCACCGCGTCTTACTACCCGTTCGGGTTATATGCACTTACGCTAATGTGTAATGGTAGGGTTATTGTGAGATGAAATGGAGGACCTACAGTTTAACGTGGAATCCAAACCACGGTGGAGGCCTGGCATTCCCCACATTCACAAGATGTCTTGTCAGTACACTCTTAAAAATTCTGGCGTTAGTATGTATGAAACACACACATGTGATCACTCTGAAAAAAGGCACAAGTCTCGTATTGTTTAGTCTGTCGGTGAAATCTAAAATAGGGGGTCGAGATCCAACTTGGCGCGTTGAGAAATACTGTCTTCAATTTTGTTACCACTTTACATCAAGTAAAATGCAAGCACACCTGATTCAAAGATCCACTTTAGTATGACACTTATGTAGAGATCACAGATCGAATACCGGTAAGGTGAATTGAAACATTTCTTCATAAATGGTTTTATACTTTAGCTCCACGCAAGCAAGAGTAAACATCCTCTAAACTTAACTTTCCTCGTATGTAACACATTAGTGTAATCAGTTCATATGTGTATATCTCGAACGTGTAATGTTGTTGTGATGACAAACAATAATAATTAACTAAAATTATTCCTTACTTATTATAGCACATTTGTTTGAAGATGCGTAAGGCGTCAAGGTTGTGGGGGAGGATAATATTAGTGAATAATAATTCCTAAATATATGGTACCCATTGTTTGTTCATTCTTTTTGTGTCAACGAATATACAGGGTGTAACAAGCCCCTAAAGCTTCAAATGGGATCTCTACGGGACAACCAGAAAACTTGCGTCAATAATAAATCCCAGCAGGGTAGCTAAGGTGCTTTAGGAAAAGAAAACTTTCTTTTTTACAGACTTTTCTTTTTCTCACTCTTTTCGACGAAACAACTATCCAGAGAATCGGGAGAAAAAAAAAGTAACTTAAAAAAAAAGAACATCTGCACCCTCTTCCATAGGAAGTTTTGTGTGGAGTGGTTGGTACTAATGATCTATCCAGTGCCGAGTCGATGTATCGTATCCAAGAAACAAACGATACGTGCTTCCCTAAAAGAAAAAAAAAAGAGAGAGGAAAGGAAGGTCAGTTTCAGGGGCGTTATAAGGAACATAGTATTTATTTGAACTTCAAAGAAATAGCGCAGATGCTTTGAATTATTTTAAAATAAAATTATAGTAATTCAAAAGTTATTTTAATATAAGATATATATATGTATATATAGATATTATATTCTTAAAATGTAATAAATAAAGTGTACGACACGATAATAAATACTTTCCCCCACAGTCTGATAAAAAGTTGGTAGTATATTTTCAAAAATCAGTCACAATTAGATTACCCTCAAATAGATATTTTTTATAAAACAATATAATTTCTTGGTTATTATATAAAACGACTTTTAATTCTTAGTTTAAGTCAAATTGTTTAAGACATTTAAACAAAATTTTAACTTTCAAAAATCAATAATCAATAAAATAGTCTCAACTATAAGAGGAATATTCAAATAATATTGAAACTCAAAATGAATCATCTGCAATTTATTATTAAACAAATTAGCCACAAAAAAATAATTTAAAAAGAAAGTACTCTTAGTTTAAGAAATGTAATAAAATTAAAAAATACTGCGTCTCGAGGAATGATCAGATACAACTAGATACAAAGTTTAAATATAATCAATAAATCCATTTCGGCTCTACCCCAAGTACAAACTGACCGATAGATGGATAGTCATAACTATAGAAACCTTCTTTGTGTCCAGAGACATATAAAGTTTCAAAATTCATCATAATTTTGAGGTCGATAATTTTCACTAATACAGTACTTTCTCTAGATGAGAAAGTAAATAGTATAGTAATTCATTTTACGTCAAAATTTGAGACGTAGGAAATTAATTAAATAAAAAGTAAAAAAAGTATTTTAACTTAGTTTATTAATTGAACTATGATCTCGTTTGTCCGAATAAATTAAAATGGATAATAACTGATATGAATTCTATTATAACGTATATGCAATAAAGATTTTATTTCCTTCTTCTAAAACAAAAATAGATATCAAAAAACCTTACATATTTTTATTCAATTTTATATCGAATACGAATAAAGTAAAAATGGATAAAAAAATATTTTCTTTATTTCTCTTAATTTTAAATCATAACTTATTTACGGATATATTGGTAAGTGACAAGAGACTCACATTTACTAGTCCATTATTCAAATAGCGACAGGGAGTATAGGGGTGTCTTATCATAGATAATTTGTTTCCCACTCTTTCTCCTCACAAATGTGGGTAAACATCTTCCACTTATATATAAATATATATATATAGAATTATAAATATTCCTTCCTATAGATTAATTTATATCAGCTGAATTAAAATAATATTTTTTAGTAAATATTTTAAATTTAATAATAAAATCATTATTTCATACGTACTATATAACCACATTTATAAAGAGTATTCTTAAGCGTGACATTTGCACTTAAAATGTCAAATATGGTATAAGTATGATATATTGTTCTGTATGATTCTTTTATTCTTTAGTGTAATAAATATAAATCCAGGATTTTACTTTTTTCACCCTATATTAGAAAGAAAGAAACAAGTCAAGCATATTTTTCTTTGTTATTTATCATTCAACTTCAATTGGGTATATATATATATATATATGTGTGTGTGTGTGTTTGTGTGTGTAGAGTTATATAGCTTTGATTCTTTCTTTAAATACATATTTATTATACGAGGGCTATTAAATTATTTTATTTATGCCTCAATTATTTGTAAAATTGTTTTTTACAACAAATACTGTGGATTGTCTTTGTAATTTCAACTCCTATAAAAAGGAAATAGTGTCTGTTCTTAAAAAATAACTTAAAAATATGTATGTACTATTTAAAACAATTATATCATTAAATGCGCATACGTATATTACAAATTATTTACAAATTTATTTATAAAAACGTAGTTTCTATTTTTATTTACAAATTACATTTGAGAGAATAACTGTATTCCTTTTGTAATCTGATAATAACAGCGCAAACATTTTACCACGGTAAAAATAATGTAAATAAATTTCCTAAATAAATTTATTAAAAATTATTCAGAGAAACATTGTTTCAAATTTAAAAAAAAAGGAGAATATTTTATTTAAAAAAAATATATTTATATCAACAGAATTCTGAGGTATTTTGAATAAGATGATAATTACTATATTGAAGTTTAATAAATAATTATACAACTATTTATAATTTCACAATTATATGTAATTAATATAAGAAATTATCTTGTTTGATATGCTACCAAAGTATCTTTGGCTAATTTTATTGGTTACTCTATTAATTCTTACTTTCTAATATCATCTCATATATCAAGAGAAATTATTATTGTAATCGTGAAAAAGTTGATATCGAGATTATGGTCAATCCTTACGGTTTATGTAAACACTGACTCAAAAAGTGGATTTTACAATTCTGTTCGTCCTCACGTCTGTCTATCTATCTCTATCCGTGATTCCTAAACGGATTAATGGACTTTATTCAAAATCGATATATAGAATTAAAGGGCTATACATCAGGAAAGAATATTGATTTTGATCCTAACCTTCAAATTAAGTATAGTTTACTGATGAGTGATTTTTATGAATTCTAAATTTTTGTAAAATGTCAAACAATTATGTTTAAAATGTATATCTATTATCTGTTTGACATGTAAAATAGCACTGCATGATTGGTTTTTGGGAAAAAATTTGTTGAAGGTTAGTCAGGCATGACAAATAACAGTGAATAATTGTTTTCGAGGTAAAAAAACCAAACTCGTTTATGGATAATTTACTAAAGACATGTTTTTTAAAAATTAAAAATATTTTAAAAATGGCCTTAATAATTTGGTTACAAATGAGTCTCGTGGGAGTGTTTAACATGACATATCATTGTATACTAATTTTTGGGGTAAAACTTAGTTTAATGGTGGTTTGCTTATGACAAATATATTTAAAGGATTAACTAACTAAAAAATTGCTCGAATAATTTTCCTTAGAGTAGATATCCTGGGGGAGGTTGATCTTCCAAATAACAATGTATACTTTGATTTTGAGAAAGAGATTTCCAATCAATTTTGAGTATATCTGTAAATACATACAACAATTGTGTTCATAAAAAGTATCATGGGACCATTTTATACGATATTTAATAATGTGTCTTTATTTTATAAAATAAGTGATTTCAAGGTTAGTTTACCTTAAAATATATATTATAGAACATATACCATTTTGGAAAATGGCCTTAATGATTGAGTTAAATGGGTATGTGTGTATAGCTTTTATTGATAAATAAGAATACAGTTTTTAATTTTACAAATAATAGATCATTTTAGGGTGGTCTACAAATAATTTACTTTTAAAATTTAGAAATTTATCTAAAGTATTTGAATAATATTGCTTTTATTGTGATTAAAAAAAGATGATTTTTTATGAGGAAAATTTATTTAAGGGTATTTTACTAAAAACCTATATTTGAAAATTTTCTTCGACGTTATAATACACAGTATGAGAAAATTAGTGCTATTGTATTGTATCATTTACTTTGCATAGAAATTAAAATTCCATTTAAATAATTAATTTACCAGGAAATATATATTATTTTAAATATGACTTAGTAACGGAGTGGTTGTACATTTCATCTATTACACTGTTGGTTACTAGTTTGGTCTTAGAAGTTCAGATGTATTTAGATGTTTGGCCTATTTAACCGGTATTTACTATTTTACCGAATTTTTTAATATTAACCTCGTCGTAATCATCCTGTATATCAAATTTACCTGATTAACTCTCATTATAAAGTATGATGTATACATCATAAATTAATAATATTAATAATCATCAATTTAATAAAATATATATAAAGTGCTAGTTGGATAAATTCTTTAGAATGACGTCACGTCGCTCCTGCAATTACTAGCTGTATAATCACGCGCCCCGACGCCAGGCGTACATGGGCGACGCCTGACAATAGCACTTGAGTGGAGGACTCCAAGGGCATCCCCCGAGGGAGAAATAGAAGAGTCCTGAACAAAAGACGACTCGAGACGCCCACCACCGCCACTACCCCTGGCGGGAAATAATTACCGACACCACGACGACAAGTTTGCTTGCGTCGTATTTTTCTTTATTACAGACCTAGACAAGTTTCATTAATTTGAAATAATGAAATATATTATGTATTAATTTCACTGAGAAAGGCTTAGTTATTTTCAATGATAATGTTGATAGTGATTCTAGCTTTATTTTTAACACCGCGTCTTACTACCTGTTTGACTATTCGTCAATGTACTAATTTATCTTGAGTTTTAGGTGTGAGTAACGTTGAAATTAGAGTTAATTTTAACAGAATTGGCGTGAAGGAAGAGTGTAAATTCGGATATGAAAAACAACCTAAGTGCACCCGATACCTTATCTTACGTGGCAACTGAAACCGTTTTTATTTAATTTAATTTAAATATAAAATAGTTTAATGTGAATAGAAATTATGTATTTATATCAATAAAGTGTGATTTTTATAAGACACTAATCAAGCTAGTAAAATTTGTTTTATAAACCCTTTGAATAATTAAGTTTCCCCACCAAATATTTATTCTTAATATATAATTACTACGTAACAAATTGTAATTAGTATTTCCCCTGTAGTTTCTTGAATTACAAGATCTATTCTAAAAGTCTTTCTTGAAAATGTATAAGTATATATTTAAGCTTGTCGATTAAGAGTTTGTGAATGTGAGGAATGCCAGGCCTCCACTGTGGTTCGGATTCCACGTTAAACTGTAGGTTCTTCATTTCAACTCACAATCACCCTACCATTACACATTAGCGTAAGTGCGTATAACCCGAACGGGTAGTAAGACGTGGTGCTAATAATAATAATAATAATAATAATAATAATGATTAAGAGTATAGGAGATATTTTTTAGCTTTAAAATTGTTTATGAATATCAATACAGCCTAATAATTTTTAATATATCTTTGCAAGTCAGTACTGTTTTATTACATGAACGTTATATTAATCAGTGACTGCATTGTCTAGGGCGTCACTCTGTAATATACTTAACTTTCAATAAAGGGGAGATTGGATTTCTTATCCCGATGTGAGTGTGAATTTTCCTATTATGTTTTACCCTCTCCCTCCACCAAAATATGGTTACTTCTCCTCTAAATTTAACTTTATTAAACCTTTACACTGCAGCGTGATCAATATAAAGCCTGAACGGTGGTAAAAAAAATGCAATGTATATTAATAGAGTTGGTTAAAAAATCACGTGAATGTTAGTATCGTAAAAAAATGTATTTATATTGAAATCTTTACAAGACATATAAGCTCAGATTTAATCCATATTATAGATTATTATTATTATTATTAGCACCGCGTCTTACTACCCGTTCGGGTTATACGCACTTACGCTAATGTGTATTGGTAGGGTGATTGTGAGATGAAATGGAGGACCTACAGTTTAACGTGGAATCCGAACCACGGTGAAGGCCTGGCATTCCCCACATTCACAAGATTTGTCAGAGGTGAAGGAAGGGTTTGGTAATCAGATAAATCTGTGCCGGGACCGAGTATTGAACCCCGGCCGCAAGAATAGAAGTCTGACACCTTAACCCTAGACCGCCAGGTCACCCCATATTATAGACACTCGCATAATTTTTTTAATTTAGCCAATAATATTTTTTTTCTAGCATTGTGTTCCACTACCCATTAGGGTTATATGTTAATGTACTAATTCCTCTAAAGGTTTTAATGGATTAGGAAGGTTATAATAAAGGAAATGTACCTTAATTTACGTGGAAAACCATTTTGGAAAAAACCACCCACAGTACACCCGACTGGGATTCGAACCTTAACCTCCCCGTCATCGACATTAGCCTACTACAAGATTATAAATCTAAATGAATTATTTGTAGACTCATTTGGGATCCTCATATTATTATTATTTTTATTATTATTAATAATATTCTAGCTATTTTTCAAAAAGTGAGCACAATTGAATGGGTTAAAGATTTTTTTAAACTACTAAATATATCAAGCAAAAATAAATTGTTAAATGAATATTGCGTGTAAAGAAATTTTAATTCCATTACATTAAAAAAAATTTTTTTGACAAATTAATGTCAACATTCTTGGTACTATTAAACTCGATAAAAGATTAATTTTTTTGTACATTACGTTTAACTACTGATTGGTAAGAGATGTGTATGGTATAATTGAGATGAAATGGAACTGCATTTGCATGGAGTAATAAACTGAAACCATTATTAAATTACTCATTTTCTCATCAACAGCAATTCAGTCTATTTCAGTCCATTTTTTAAAAAGTAAATTCTTTAAATATATTAATAATAAGCAAACCTTCCTTAAGCTAATTTTTACTCCAAAAACTAGTATACAGTGATATTTAACATGTTAAACACTCTAAAGATACTCATTTGTAACCAAATTATTACGGCCATTTTAAAAATTATTTTAGTTTTTAAAAACATGTCTTTATTAAATTATCCATAAATGATTTTTTTACCTCGAAAACAATTATTCACCGTTATTTGTCATGCCTGACTAGCCTTCAACAAATTTTTAACCAAAAACCAATCATGCAGTGCTATTTTACATGTAAAACAGATAATAGATATACATTTTAATCATAATCATTAGAGACATTTTCAAAAAATTTGGAATTAATAAAAATTCCTCATCAGTAAACTATACTTAATTTGACGGAAAGGATCAAAATCAATATTCTTTCCTGATGTATAGCCCTATAGATTTTATATATCAATTTTGTTTAAGATCCATTAATCCGTTTAGGAATCATGGATAGAGATATATAGACAGAAGTGGGGACGAACAGAATTGTAAAATTCATTTTTTTGGTCGGTGTTTACATAAACCGTAATGACTCCTTAGAACAGTTTTTCTCAAACCGTGGTACGCCTACCCCTAGAAGTACGGTTATAATTTCATTTTTTTTAAATGCACCACTACGTTTTAGTAACCATTGAATAATAATTAATAATATTGAGTTTGCTAGATAAATTCAAGGGTATTTTGTCCAGATATTATCGCCTTTGATAAGATTTTTTTCCCTCCGTTGCAGATTTGTTTAATTCATCAAAAATATTTTATAAAAAATTTGAAACGATCATTTATATATATATATATATATTAATATACGGTTTATAACACCGTTTACAAGATATGAGGTATTTGTTTCCGATTTTTATATTAAGAGGGGAAGTTTTAGATTAGTTATGCCATAGTCCCAAAAGAGGTACGTTATTGGAGAGAGTCATAGAAACATTTCCCCAGACCATTGATTCGATGTAATAAGATCATAAGTTACTAAGAGAATACTTAAGTTTAGGAATATTAAATATTTTAGGTTTATTTTAAGATATTTTGAGATCCTTTGGCACAGGTTATATGGCTAAAGTTAATATAATAAAAGAAATTACTATATGTTTGCTCTGGCACATATATATATATATATATATATATACAATTTTTTTTTTCCAAATGATTTTGGACAGCCTAGACACAAATTTATCTTTTTTGTAACTTCCAGAGTTGAATTTTTTTCTGTACATCCATTACCGTTTCCAGCCTTAGGACTGGGTGAGTTTTTTTATTCAAGCCACATATTTTACACAATCAGCTTGCTATCTTCGTAGCTTCATATTCCTTATAATCTAACTTAGGACTAATACAGGCACAAAATCCAGTCCCCGTCTGTTAATTTATCAAAGTGAAAGAAGTAAACCCATGTTTAAACATGGATAAACTTTTCGGCTATACTGGGAGTCGAACCCGTAACACTTAGCTCAGTAGGAATACACGCTACCAATTGAGCTAAGATGTCGAATAGTTAATTAAAAAATATAAATAATTATATAATTTTGTATGCAAACTTAGTTTATGTTAATATTTTCAATGTGTCAAATATAACAATTCTGTTTGATATGTTAAAATGAGTATACGCCTGTAAATTTTTTTGTAGAGTATGAATATATTAGTTCAAAATTAAAAATTAAAATGTACACTTAGAGAGAAAGTGGACACTGATTTATTTTATTTTTAACATTAATAAATATAAATACGGTTTATCACATCTTTTTCACGAAAAATAGATGAGTAAGTATGTTGTAAGACTGCCCATAACAAAGTTATCTATATAAAAATAGCGTAACTATTTAAATAAACTAGTACCTTATACCTGTGTCAGTGAAAATTTTGTTGAAACAAATAGTAATGGACGATACGCTAGAGATTCCCAATTACTCCCCAAAGAATCACTTCCTGAATCATAAATCACATTTTGATATATGTTTCAAATGAAACTTGGCTCTCTACCTAATGTTCGCCAAACGAACTTTTACGAAACCAATGATTGAGAATCCTAATTTTAAATAGAGTTACCAAACTAATATTTTAGTTGTTAATATATTTCAGGGTTTATGATTTAAGTAGAATTAATAATTTACATTATTAATAACATCATCTACCTTATCTATACAATATACACATTTTTAAGTTTATATATATATATATATATATATATATTATATTAAACTATTTCTTATGGCTATTATGACATAAGAATAAAATAAAATAATTTTATTATATATGTCTCTAAAAGATAAGAGGGGGAGGTATGTGTTTGGCACAGAGGTAGTACATAAGATAATAGAGGACTCAAGATTGAGATGGTATGATAACGTAATGTGGATGGAGGAGAGAAAGTCAAAGAGAATAATGAGAATGAAGTATATAGGATAAAGATCACAAGGGAGGCCACGAAGGAGGTGGGATGTGCAGATAACAGAAAGTGTGCAAGTGAATAGAGAAGAATGGAAGCAAACAAAGGAGGAAGAATGTTGGTAAGATAGAGGAAAATTGAGTCATTTTACTAAACTGTACCGGCCACAGGCTGATAGCAATTGATTATAATATTTATAGCCATGAAAGGAAATTATTTCAAATTTTAAATTATTCACTCTTAAATCCGAGTTTATTTCAAAATATTTATAACAAAGTTATAAATAAATGTTTGGTATTATGAAGATATTTTCAAATATCAGACTTTGAACCTAGAGCCATCGGTAGTGTAACATATGTTTACAAATAGGCACGGTCTGTGTTTATTGGCTTGTATACGATAAAAATAAATTGTGTTTTAAATTCCAAAGTATTCTTTATATTGATGAAATGCTGCGTTTTGTACTGCTTCTAGGGTTAGGTTAAATTATATATCATATGAGACTTTAATCCGTAGATTCTAGAATGTGGATGTAATTTAATTGTAAAAAATAAAAGGAACGACACAATCGTACAAAGTTTATTAAATATTCTATTTTTGATAACAGATATAACTTTGTAAATATGTATTCAATAAAAAATCCTAAAATAAATCTTTACCTAAAACAAAACTATTTTTTGCTATATATTATGTAAAATATTTGCCAGATTTTGATTTAGAAAATAATTTTTAAAGCCATATTTGAAAATGTTTGGGTTTTTAAAAACAATTATATAGTAATCCACCCTTAGTTTAAGAGCAAGAATCTAAACTAGAAATTGTAAATATCTATTACGTTATTGTAATATTAGATTAAAATTACATCAAAATAACATTGACAATTATTAAAAGATTTTTAATGATTTAATCTAAATTGATAATATATTTATGATTGAAATATAACTATAAAGGGATTAGCTACATTTAGGTGAGAAATGATTAATTAATGAAAAAATTAATGCACAGTTAATTGACTAAAGATGAATGCTAACATTATAGTTCATTTAATTAATTTATTGATGGAATCTTATCACGACTCTTCCCTCCACTCTTTTCCTAATTAGTGTTATAGGGAAAAGGATGTATCAAATACTAAAACATTAAAAAATAATTTAATTAATTTTAATCAATAATTACTATTTATTACTGGTAAAAGTCAATATATATATTTTAGAAATAAAATATGTCCTAAAATAAGTAACTCTTAAATGAGACCAAAGTAATTTATTTGGAATTTATCGAACAAATTGTGGTATATAGCAGAGAAAAATCATCGTATAGGACCACCATATCTTTACTTTTCCTGGTTTAATGCTCAAAGCTATAAATTCTTCTTTGTGTAAAATAACTCAATCCCCAGTACCTAAATTTATGGGTAAATTTTTAGGGTTTTAGTCCAAAGAGTAATGTATGTATAATATCCATTACTAGTATACCACTATTTCCAATTTAAATAGCTACATTTTATTCTAGAAGTAACTGTGTGAATTTATTTAGAGTTTTAAAATTAGTTTATATTTTATAGTTATATGAACTCTTATTATAGAAATTATCAAATTTTAGGAATATTATTTATATAAAATATTTGAGATCATTCAAATTTATTTCCAGCCAAATGCAATCCAATCAAACTTTCAAAGATAAATACATCATTTTAAAAGCTACAGTAAAAGATTTTTCAATAACATTTTAAAAATTATATAAAATATTATTAGTCTACCTATTTTAAATAAATAATTTTTATAAAATTGTAAGAGTTTTTTTAATATACAGTCATTAAATTTTGTAAATTGCTATTGTAATAAACAAGCTTAACGATTAATTAATGTATTTTTCAATGTCTAATAATGAGTATGACAGTATATTAAACAATTTTAAAATATTTTATATATATATATATATATACATACACTATTAACCATTAATAGTTTAAAATTATATTATATCACACACCTTCCCTTTCCCCTTTATATATAAATTTTATTATTTTAATTTCACAATTATTTTAAGTGGCTATAAGAAAAAATATTGATATTAAACTAATACTTTATAATATAATACTTAAAAACACGGTGTAGAAATATAATTATACTATAGATAATAACGAATATATATTTTAAAATAAATCTGAGCCCAAACTAGTCCATGTTAGTAACAATATATTCTAGTAACATTTTATTCTTAGAATATGGTAAAATATGAACGGAGATAAAAGTTTATAAAATCAAAACAGCAAGTTTTGTTGAATATTTAATAATATTTTAGATTCAATTACACATTATGAATTGTTTATAATTAATTATAAACAGTTTTCTATTTTATTGCGTAGCATAGTTCAATATATATATATAAAACAATGAAGAAAAATATATCAAGAAATTAATAATGTAGATATTCCTGGATTAATATATCTACCATCACTAATATGTGTTGAGTTTGATATAGCAATTTCCGAAATGTCTAGGTTTTACACATCCACTTTGTTACAAAGAGATTAATTCCACCTGTAATTAGATCTCTAAAAACTGTTTAATTTATTTACGGTCCCATGGTTTTATCATATACCAAGTGTCCTTTTTCTATGGTTTTATGTAATCAGGAATGTGCGTGCCGTAAATTGCATTGAATAGGACATTAGTGGTGGAAGATGGAGGGGAGGTATCCCGGATCCGGAAATGATGCTAGTAGCGCTCTAGGGGCGGCTTGCGAAAGCCAGAAATCAACTTCTCTTATCTAACGCACTGAGCCTACATAGTATCCATTAGCCCCGCCCCCCCTCCCCCTAATGTCGACAACTAACCAGGTAAAGAGATTAAAGGCTGAAAATGTTTTCATAGTATAATGCAAAAGGTATTATACCTGACACAAGCAGACAAAATAACAGCATGTGTGGATAAGTTTAAATTTGTTTTTATTTCAATGATTTTTTTCTTTAGGTTTCGTTGATTAATAATTTTAATTCTTCAATATAAAATAATATATGCTACAAACATTTATATGTATATATATAATAAAATAATATATGCTACAAACATTTATATGTATATATATAATAAAATAATATATGCTTCAAACATTTATATGTATATATATAATAAAATAATATATGCTACAAACATTTATATGTATATATATATATATAATAAAATAATATATGCTACAAACATTTATATGTATATATATATATAATAAAATAAAAATATAAAATATGCAATATAAATATGGTGTTAATAGGTACTAGAACATATTTATTTTAAATTTATAAATAATGTATGAATACAATTTATTATATTTAAATTATTATATTATTTATAAATTAACAAAAATTGTATTTAAAAAATAAAAACTCACTAATAGGATCACCTCTGAACAGACTATCCCCTTTGATATACCCAAAAAAGAGAAATTTTATAAATGATTGGAAATGTATCAACGTTTGTGCGGAAAGATATATATATATATATATATATATATAGAGAGAGAGAGAGAGAGGGAAACCATTTAGGAAAAAAATACATCCAGTACCACTCTATGGAATTGGAACCACAACGACTTTATCAATAGCAAACCATATTAGTCAAGGATAAAATCAACTTATTCGCATATTACCAAAGCAGCTTGGACAATATTAATAATCGGGAATTACAATAAATATAGAAAAAAAGAAAATAAGGTAAAATTGTCATCCTATTGATGCTAAGGTTCAATTATTATCAAGTCCATTGTCAGGGGTTATTTTCAGGACGATTATTGGTAAATAGATTAATAAAAATACAATATAACCACAAACAATTTTTAAGAGTAAAATTAATAACGTTTATCCTATACTATAATAGTTATTTAGTTTAGTGATGTGAATATAAATGTATATTGGTAAAATTGTAGAAAAATAAAAGACAAAATAAGTTAGTAAAATTTTTCTCTCGTTAGTGAAAAAAAATCTATTTAACGATCAAAATATTTAGTTAAAATCATGAACATGATAGGTTTATTAACAAAATAGAAAAAAAATCTCAAGTTATGTTTCAAATCTATGATTTTTTTATCTCATTAATAAATTACTTTCTACTGACCATTGTTGTTTAAATATTCATACTTCCTACTAAACTTAAACAGCACTGAATATTGAATACTAAGGCTTGAGTGTTAAATTTTGCCAAATAATTTCAAAGAATTAAATATATTATACAATTTTTGTAATGACTTTGATTTAAATAATTTAATTTTTGTTAAATTAAAAATTAGCTGATATTTATAAAACTGTGTAACATATTCATAGAATATATAACACAGCTAATTTTGATTGATATAATATGAAATAAAACAATTGTTTTAAAGTGTAGTATATTATTATTTATAGTTTCTAAACATTTATTTTCTATTATAGAATTGATAGTAAATACTTTTTGTTTTTCTGTATGCATCGTGAGAAAATAAGTTGAGATTAACTCTCACAAACGGGCTTATTTACAACTTTGTAAATAACGTTGTGTCTGGTATCTTAAGTTATATTTGGAAGTAATCGTATATTTTAAAATATTGTATAATTATTATATTTATTCTTTATTATTTTATACAAGTCACGTTTCAAGATCAAATAAATTTAGTTGATTAATTCAGAATATATTATTTTTTCGTACTATTCCAAAAGAGTGATAAGATCGCAGTAACATTATTTTGAAAACAATAAGAGCTCGTGGATAAAAAAATAAACAAATTTAATAAATAGTCATCTCATTGTGCTTTATTTTGGATACTATCAATTAATGCTTATCCGAGATATCCTAATATTTACTCTAATAGGAAAAGGATAAAGAAGTTATTATTTAGAGTAAAAGTACCAGAATTCACATTTAGAGAATGTGGAAAAGAATTTATATTTAATTATCTCAAGACATTTGGTCTGGATTACAACTCCTATTTTTTCGTCACAAGTTAATCAGAATAAAAGAGACTGACGCTTTTGTCATGTTACTTATTAATACACTAAGATAGTTAAAAATTAGGTAACTCTTAAATTATTTACTTTGATATGTGAGGTAATTGTCTGAAACTTTAATGAGTTCAATAATGGAGGTTTTATAAATATATTCAAATCAATGTCTCCATCATTTCATTAATATAAAAATAAAATTCAAATTTTTTTTTCTATTAATATTTTTTTATCTTTATAGTAGTTAAAGACATATTTTATAAAATAGCAGAAAAATAATGTATGCGTCAATAGGCAACTCAGAAGTATGTAATAAGAAAGTGAAGCACCTGTTTAAACTATAAAAATAACTTGAGTCTGGGATAGTACAATATGTTTCTTTCTCACTATGTATAGATAATAGGACGTTAAATATTGTAATATTTTAAACACACAAAATGCTTGACATATATTTATATATATAAATGCCTAATATAATCAATATACTTAAGTACCTGATATATGTTTATATATAAAATTCCTTATATGTCTGATATATAAAAATACTTGATATATAAAATACATAAAATAAAAAATATCATATATATAAACATGCCTGTTATACTATACCCTAAATATATATAAATAATTAAATTCCTGGTGTTTTATTATGAATTAATAAAATCTTTAAAATCTAAATGAGTAATTTATTGATGAAATTACATAGACCTTTGGCTTGTTTCAAATGTGTATAGCATTGATGTAGGTGTACGTAAGTAGATATACCAATTCAATCTCTGTATCCAGGAGCGATTTCTTAACAGTAAAATTTATGATAAAATTTTCGGACAAAATATTCCCGTTTCGAATAAATAACTTTTACTTGATGAAGACTGGCAAAATACATAGCTCTTTGTTGCTTAATTTGTATTGTGAGTTTCGAATCTTGTTAGATGTACTAAGGTAGTTTTTTTTTATAAATTGTTTAACCCACTCACCTTTGATAAAAACACATTTCAAGCCCATTGGTTATTTGTATAGCTATTTAATTTTTTAACGCTGTGTTTGTTTGTGGTGGTAGGTCAGTCGATATTTTAAGTTAGTTTGAAGGTTTAAAGTTAATTTAGTCATGTGTTTCTAAATAATATTCCGGTATAAAATATTAATATAAACTATTATAATCAACGTATTTATATCGTGTTGTTTTTAGTGTGAATTTACTTAATATATTTTTTCCTTCTATTACAACTTATGGAACAGAAGACTCGATACAATTTCTATTTGCATAAAAATGTAAAAAAGTTAGGTTGTTTCCTAATATTTCCTTACTTTCTCCCTGCAGGGTTCCAGTGACTACAATTTTCTCGGTGGAACTTTTTTTTTTTTTACTTCTTAATTTTGCTAATACGAAGAAAATCTCCTCAGTTTCTTTTGTACCTCTCTTTGAAATTAGGAACCGAGATACTTTTTTAAAAAAAAGAAAAAAAAAGTAAGAAAGAGATGTTGAAGAAAGGTTGGATTTCTTTCGTTTCTTGGTTTAATAAGAGGTAAGAAGCATAAGAGAATGCTCGCTTACTCTTCACTAATGGTTTCTTGGAGTTGTGCGGAAGAAAGGGAATAGGGATGCAACAAATGAAAAAAATAAAAATCTATATATTGTAAGGATACCATTGCCATGAAGGGGGAAGAACCGTAGCAACGCCAAGGCTTCTTATCTTTGGATCAGAAAATATTATAATCATCTTTCTTTATTAAGACACTGTTTTACTGCGAGAATTTAACACCAAATAAATATTTTTTTTACAAGGCAGTTACTTAGAATACTGCGTTTCTTAATCAAAGAAAATGTTTAACTACATAATAGAACTTTTGCAAGTAGTAATAATAAAGTTATTTTGTATAATCCCAAAATTCAAAAATTTAATCTAGGGGAGTTAAGATACCGTGCCATTTTCATCTAGAAATCATTAAAGTTTGTTGTAAAAAAATGGTTTTGAAATTTAAAATAAATAAATTTTGCTTTAACACTTGAGTGCATGAGATAATTCCTACTATATTAAATGTCAAGATTTATATATTCAAAACAAACCCACAGTTAAGTAAAAAGTTTCAGCAAACATTAAAATAATATAACTAAAAAATAATGTATTCCCTTCTTGTGTATATATATATATATATATCACGTGAAAACTAAATTATTTTTTTTTAGTTTATCTTCCTACAGTTTTAATAAACAATTGTGATGATCCTGTTAGGAATATTGTATAGAAATATCAATTCAATTCATCTTATTTTTCAAATAGTTAATGGAGTAATTTTAGTTCATCTACCTTTAGGGATCCACCATATTAACTCTATACGAATGTTACTATACAATTGTAGATATATTTTTTGAAGTTAAAACATGTAATTATTTAATAAAATATGTTGGAATGTTTTAATATGCATGCTGAATATTATCGTTAAAAATAATTAAATTAATCATCATCATCAGCTGTTTCCAATCTGTGGGCTGGTCAGTTTAATAAAATACCTCCATCTTCAATTAAAATTAGTTAACACAATATTTTATATTTTAAGTCAATACCTTTTTAAATTAATTGGAATTTTTTTCAATACATATATCTTAAAATCTACTTTTAATTCTAATTATAAAATTATTTCTTTATAATCTATCAATATCTTAAGACACATTTTACAATTAATTATAATGCTAAAATAATAAAAACACATACATTTAAAGATTCACGTAATATACCCTTTAAATTGTTTGAGAATCTTTAAATTATTTTTTTAATAATACTAACCATCAAAATATGAATTTAGAAAATGTATGGATAAATTTATAGTTTGGTTTTAAAGCATAAGATAATTAACATATACTGAATTGCAGATTTATGAACTAGATTTGATAGAAAGTTAGTTCTTTTCATGTTACGATTAAAACTTTATTCGATATACTTAGTACATATTTTTTCAATATTTGTTTTTTTATTGAAGATGTAAAGCCATAGTCTGATCAGACTAAAAAAAATCTATTTTATTTACATCAATGAAAATGTTACAAACAAAAGTTTTACATCAAACTTGATGAAAGCAATCCAAAACGTATCCCAGGGAAATATATCTAGACAATAGAAACCAAATAAAATCAAAGCTACGTCTTTTTTTTACGTGGATTTCATTATCTGTTATAAAAAGAAGAAATCTATTAGGTTTAAATAGATTGTTTGGTTTGTAGAACGATCCAGTTGAAATTTAACAACTGTTCGTTCTTTGAATGGCCTCCAAACACTGCCAGACCAAGCGCCATTCGTAGAAAACTATTTATAGCTCAATACGGCTGAACCTTACTTCCTATGGGAAATAGTTCAAGTCTATAACTGCATATATATATATATATATATTTATAATTGGATTACTTCTAAAATAAGGAAAGCTTTGTTTTATATTAATTAAATTCACTACAGTCATTGTACTTATTCTTCTCTATGAAATATTTATCATTATAATTTCTAGAAATTAATGTAATTATAACTGAGGGATCATTTATTTGCCACACATGATGTAGTGTGAGCTAGAAGAAATGTAGTGGGTGATCAATTAGGAAATCTAATCTTAGTACAATAACTAGGATTATTAATCTAATCTATTCCAACACCAGTAAAGTGGATCAGTTAGGTTTGACGTCTTAACCAGTTGTAATAAAAGTGGAGATTTAACCAGTTGTAATAAAAGTGGAGATTTGACCAGCTGTAATAAAAATGGAGATTTAACCAGTTTTAAAAAAATTGGAGATTTAACCAGTTGTAATAAAAGTGGAGATTTAGTTTTTGAATTAACTTTTTATTGAACATTTCTTTTGTCTAATTTCTTTTATACTTATTAATTTGTAGTGCATAATTTATGAAATTTAATTAACTTTCCGAGGTCTCCAAATTTACTTCCTTTTAACGATATTAAAAAACAAAAGAAACAACTTAAACATAAAAGTGAAACAAAATAATGGTTAACTATTTAATTTTTATATACAAACCCTAATTTACATCGTAGATATAAGATGACCAGATTTATTCAATCTAAGACAATTACGGCCTGTCTGACATAATTATAATACTAAATTATTATCATATAGTCTCATAAAAAGGAGTAATAAATAAAAATTTTAAATCAAATGCAGAGTTATTCATATACATAATTAACAGAAGACCATAGTATTATAAACTATTCTCAATGAACCTAGCGGTAATTGAACCTTGAACTCTCATTAAAGAGTTTCTACACCCTCCTATTTGCCACGGATGTTGTTTATAATCTATAGTTTTTCCAACGGATGTTGTTTATAATCTATAGTTTTTCCAACGGATGTTGTTTATAGTTTATAGCTTTTCCAACCGATGTTGTTTATAATCTATAGATTTCCCAATCGATGTTTATATTTTACAGCTTTCTCCAGCTATGTTGTTTATATTCGAGAACACAAACCATTCCTATTTAAACTCTTTTTACCCTAAAACACCTTGACATATAAATGGAAAAATGAAGCCTGAACCCGAAAATCGAACCCCAAATTCTTGGCTTAGCGTTCCAAATCCTTGGCACTGAGGTATCCATAAAAGGTAGATAGCTAAGTGGTAGAACGTTGATACGCTAAGCCAAAGGTGTCCGGTGTTGGATTCCCATTTTCAAAAGGTTGATTATGTCACATGATGCAGCTACTTTCAGAACATTAATATCATTTATATACTCTAAATTTCGCTACTTATTTACAATTAACTGTGCGAGCGTTAATTTTCTTGAATTATCTTATTCGGTTATACTATGGGTGCAACTTAAAAAATAGGGTCATACTGTAATACTGATTGCAACCTTCAGAGGTAAAAAAGAGTATTATTGTTATTATCATTATTATTATTATTAGCACCGCGTCTTACTACCCGTTCGGGTTGTACGCATTTACGCTATTGTGTAATGGTAGGGTGATTGTGAGATGAAATGGGACCTACAGTTTAACGTGGAATCCGAACCACGGTGGAGACCTGGCATTCTCCAAATTCACAAGTTGTGATTAATACACGTCTTGTCAGAGGTGAAGGAAGGGTTTGGCAATCATAAAAATCTGTGCCGGGACCGAGAATTGAACCCCGGACCCCCAGCACAGAAGTCCGACACCTTACCTCTAGACGGCCAGGTCACCGATAGCAAAAAGTAAACAGTGAACTCCAATTACAGTGAAAGATTACAGCCTTACCTTAACGTTAGGTCTATCTATTATAACTATATCATAAAAGTTTGCCATAGCCGAAACAACAAGGGTAAGCTTGATACTTTCATATGGATGAAGTATACTTTCGTAAGTTTAAGTCAATATATTTTTTTAACAAGCCACATTATCAGATCATAAATATTTAATAAGTAAAACATGTCTACAACTTATAAATCTTTCTATCTCTAGATGGACTGCAATATTCAGTTAGGAAGCACTTTAAAGTTTATCAGATAATCCACTTTTTTTTTCTCCGATAGATTCTAACCATCAACTTCATTCCAAGTATTGACATTTTTGACAGGTGGGAAATATCTGAGTTTATTCCCGGACGGGTTCTCGCAAGACATTCAATTTTCTCTTTTGACAGACATTCGTCTT
>CABEEJ010000059.1:235577-248235 GCA_901482245.1 Timema douglasi
TATATATATATATATATATAATTAGCACCGTATATTACAAACCGTTAGGGATATACACTTAAGTACTAATTACGCTAATGGGTTAGGCATTAGAAAGTTTGAATATAGAGAAAGTGAACCCGCTTTTGCGTGGAGGGAAAGAGGAAAACCATTTTGGGAGAACAATAAATCAGTTCACCATAGTGAGATTCGAACCTTGATCTCCCCATCCTCGGTAGTCTAGATTAAAACGAAACTAGTTCATTAGTAACTATGCCACCGAGGCGGGTCACATAATATTATTCTATTAAGTTTTTTATATTCTAAGGAGTGTTTTGTTTAAGTGATTTCTCAACTACACAACTTTATAACAACAACTTTTATTAAATACAAAGTATTTTTTAGCACCGCGTCTTACTAGACGTTCGGGTTATACGCTTAAATACTAATTACGCTTATGGTGTTAGGGGTAATGAAGGTTATGTTTATAAGAAGTGTGCCCATATTCGCTCATTACAATCAATACACTCACCCGAGATTCGAAACTCGATCACCCCTTCACCAGCAATTTAGTATAACACGAAAGTAGCGCGTTTGACTATTTAGCCACCGAAACGAGTAATTACTAAGTTAGTTTCTTTATATTGAAATCATATGAAAAAGTTTTAATTCAATTTAGATATAAGTCTGCTTTTACTAGAATACAAATATTAAAGTAATTAATTAATTCAGGATCTTTAATTAGAATCTTAAAGAACATGATAACTGTAACAGTTTAACTTTTATTCTATGTTTTTATTATGTTAATTTTTTTATTGTTATTGGTTCACATGAATAATCTAATTGCTATGGAAAATATTTATTTTAGCTAAATGTTGAAATGGTCTAATGGAACGTGAATTCATATTTAGTTAATGAATTAATTAATGGTGTGGGGTCTTGACTTTAGGTTTGTTACTTAATTTTGTTGGGTTACATCACTAATAAGTTTCAAAATACTTAAGCAAATATAGATCTAATTTAAAATTTAATATTTTATTTTTAAATCTAAATTTTTTCTAACTTTTAAATTTTGAATAATTATATGTTGAACAAATTTAAGTTTCTAAGGTTCAAAGCACTAAGTCTTAATTTAAATGTAATAAACCGATTATTATTTATTTATACATCTTATGGGAATAAGATATGTTTGATTGCTACACACCAGACATAATCTCTCTTACAGCTCTTTAAAAAACAAATGAAAAATATATTGGGATTTAAGGCTGTTTATAATCTAACTACCGTTTTATAACAACTATAACGATATTGTATTATAATTTTGTAGGTCATTATTGTGATCAAAGCTTTTCAGTTATAATTAATGATTTTAAAAAAAAAATTAGGGTTACCTGAAAAGTCGCAATTCTGGCCAAACGGGTTTCTAGTGTACTAAAATTACTTTATTCTAGCAAGAAGAATCTAACTATAGTCCCCTATGCTTCTATAATGTCTCCTTACACTCCTATAACGTTTCCCTGACGACTGATACACATATACATGAAATATTCCTCTCATTATAAAGTATAACATATATACCTAATCACGCCGTGTCCGGGTAGTAAGACGCAGTGCTAAATTTAAAAAATACGCCACTCTCTTACGTGGTAGGCAAGAAACTGTGTATATAGCTCAAAAAACCACAACTCCGTACCTAATCCATCTTCCCTAAATTTCTCCACATTTCCCTCTCTTTGCATACTCCTTTTGCTTTAACAACATCCATACACCGAGTCATGCATGCTCTTTTATTCTTAAAGTTCTTAATATTGTTTTTTTTCACACATTCATCAATCATATTTAGCCACGTCTTACATCGTATAAACCTTACTTTTAATCCACTCACTCTACCTTCATATATTTGCTTCACCACACGATCCACACTCATCCTATGAACAAGCCTAGACGCTTCCTTGACATTAACCTATTGGAATTTTGGTGACCTGCGGGCAAGGGGGTAAGGTGTCAGACTTCTGTGCTGGTGGCCGTGGTTCAATCCTCGGTCCCGGCACAGATTTATCTGATTACCAAACCCTTCCTTCACCTCTGACAAGACATCTTGTGAATGTGGGGAATGCCAGGCCTCCACCGTGGTTCGGATTCCACGTTAAACTGTAGGTCCTTCATTTCATCTCACAATCACCCTACCATTACACATTAGCGTAAGTGCGTACAACCCGAACGGGTAGTAAGACGCGGTGCTAATAATAATAATAATATTGGAATTTCTTTTCTAATCTCACTCCCTCAGCACCTATTTAATTTATTAACTAAAACTGTCCATATGAGTTTTTATGATAACATATTTAAGTGAAACTATTAATATTTTATAGTACTAAATGTTCAACAAGCGTCCTTCACGGTTCTATCATCGTCGGAACTGGCGGTTCAGTTGAATACATCCTCTTTAACCGCGTGGAAGCTTACGAGATGACATCTCATCTTGATGGGAACAGCACCCTCAGCATCCAGGATACTAGGGCGCTGGGACCAGCTGACGCACCTTCACGCACGGAGCTAATTTTAAGACCTAGCTTCGCCCCAACTCCTCGTTAAACCAGTATCTCGTCTGGACCATCTCACTAAGTTGTATCAAGGCTCATTACAAATTCAAGAGATTCTCAAAACGTTTTAAAGAATAAGGAAAAGTTAACGTGAATTTAAATTGTATATAGGCCTAATAGTAACAGATTGCTTATATTATTTATTATTATTATTATTATTATTAGCACCGCGTCTTACTACCCGTTCGGGTTATACGCACTTACGCTAATGTGTAATGGTAGGGTGATTGTGAGATGAAATGAAGGACCTACAGTTTAACGTGGAATCCGAACCACGGTGGAGGCCTGGAATTCCCCACATTCACAAGATGTCTTGTCAGAGGTGAAGGAAGGGGTTTGGTAATCAGATAAATCTGTGCCGGTACCTAGGATTGAACCCCGGCCACCAGCACAGAAGTTTGACACCTTACCTCTAGACTGCCAGGTCACCCAGATTGCTTATAATAGTAGAATTGTTTCTCCCTAAATTGTTACAATTAATTATAATTCTACCACGTTCGGTGGCCGCATTGTTTAAGGCAGTGTTGGCAAACTCACGCTCTGTGGTTCGTATCTTGCCCAAGTGTCTGACATATTTTTTTCTTTTTAACTATCCGGCCTGCTGTCGTATCGCACCCCCAGTGATAAAAGTGACGCCATTCAAAAATCATCGATTTTGAGTTAATATCATAGGGAGATGCACCAAGATTGCGTTCACCACCAGTCAAAATTATATGTATCTTTAATTCCCAATCTGATCGCCAGAGGGTAGGTTAGTCACATTCATCTTGATCTGATTTAGCACTTATTTCAACATGAACACTTGGACTTAAGTGTTGGAACACCGACATCTTTTTGCTAGAGAAGAAATTATTCCCATAATTATGTGTCTAATGTTAAATGACTGTTAGTAATTTTGATAAACTTTTTTTTTATTTCATAATCTTTCCTTAACCTGTAAAATTATATTTTTATTATTCGTGACACTTTTCTTGGTAGGGCAAGATACAAAAATAATAACACACGGAAAAAAATAATTCATAGTGTTAATGATTTTGAACAACAAAAAATAAATAAAACAATGGTATTTGTTATATCCTTTTTAATACTTGATTATGGTAATTTATATTTACATTATTTAATAAATACTGTAAAGAGTAATTTGTTAAGTCAAATACACATATGAGAACAGTTTTTTTTTTATCACCACGTCTCAGTATCCGCTTGGGTTATACTCCTACGTATTAATTACGATAATGGCTTTAAGGATTGGTAAAGTTATATTTGTAGGTTAAGTACCAGAATTTGTGGGAAGGTAGAGTGGAAAACAATTTAGTAATATCTACCCTCAGTACACCCTACTGATATTTGAACCTTGATCTCTCAATCATCGGCAGTATAGTCCACACTGGGAGAGTAGACCACGTGGCTACCGAAGGGGAAGATACGTTTTATAAATATTTATACATACGTTAATGATTTAAATACATATAATAAAATATTAGATAATATATAGCTACATCAGTGGGCATGTTGATTAAAGTTCAGGAACTTCTGCTATAGTATCTGCTGATGTCAGGGAGGTTAATAATTTGAATTGCAGCCGGATGCATAAAGGATGTTTTGATAATTAGATGCCATTCAATTATTTAAATGGTAAGGAAATAGTTTTACTAAACTGAAAATATATCGATTACACATAATGGTGAAAACAGGGTAACGAATAATAATTATAAACTCATACAAATTAATTTTGGTAAGTCTATTGTATATATAATTGGTCATTAATAAAAATTAATAATCTCAATGTTACTATAGTGAATTTCTGGAAAGCTTTGCATTTAAAGAATATGTAATTTGGGATATATAACATTAAATGTTTGTACTAAACTTAGAATTAGCTCGATGGTTAAATACTTGTAAGTTTACTTGAAATTACGAAACAGATTTGACTTTGTCTAAGAAATTAAAATGTCCTCTTTTTTGTTGTTAAACTTCTTCTTTTAAGTATTAGAGATAATTTAAGGTCCTTATTACATTGCTTGCCAGCCAAATTACGTTGGAGATACCCTGTTTATTTGGCGTCCAAGTTTATCTGGAACCCTTATCTCACTAGTTGCTGTTCCTTGGTAAACATAAACTGTGAATTTATAGCATTCGTGCGAAGGGATTAGAAAACAAGGGGTCTAAATCCAATTAGGTTTTGTTTAATAAATTAATATAATTCATTTAAATGCACCTAACTATTTATAACTAACACCGAAAATTAAACAAACACCCACTTGGGTGGCAACCTGGTCTAAGACACTACTCTAGCAGTTGAATAGACTTCTGATGATGGGGAGATTGAGGTTAGAATCTTGGTCGAGCGTATTGCCAAAATTACTTTATACTTTGCTTCCACACAATTACGGGTACACATGATATAATTAATATAACCTTCCTCATGCCTGATACCATTAGTATATTAGTATATTAGTATATAGGGGTATAACACAAAGGGGTGGTAAGTAGCAGTGCCTAAGAACCCATCTATTAAAAATAAAGACCAACAAATGGACAAATTTATATCCAAGAGTAGTATTAAATGTGTAGAATGTTAAAGTTTATTTTTATTGGAGTCGAATATTCTCAACATAATATTATACAGATTATTCAGATCTCCAGGTAAAAGACTATACAGATTGTAAGGGAGTAACAAGACAAGTATTTAGACACAATATCTTGGGGTTGGTGACGCCAAATAATGGTGCTAAAAGAAGTAAAAAATGGCCATGTTTGCACCTGTATGGGGAGGGGGGGGGGGTAGGGAACATATGCAGNGGGGGGGAGGGAACATATGCAGAGCCACACAAATACCAACATACCAACCAAAACCATTAACTTCTTATAGGTATCTGTTGTCGGCCAATTCACTGCTTGTAACTAGTCAAAAAAAAACACCTCGGTGGCGTAGTTGGTTAACGCACTAGTCGTGTTGAGGTCACCCACTGAGGACGGGGAGATCGAGGTTCGAATCTCAGTCGGGTGAACTGGGGGTTGTTTTCCCTAAATGGTTTTCCACTCCCCCTCCATGCAAATTCAAGTTCACTTCCTCTAATTTAATCTTCCCAATTCCAAATCCATTAACGTAGTTAGTACTTAAAGCGTATAAACCGAACGGGTAGTAAGACGTGGTGTTTAATAATAATAATAATAATAATAATAATACTAGTCAAAATTATTACAACACACTTCACACGCTATGTGTTTAAGATTGATAAGTTGCCTACCCTCCAGGTGTATACAGCACAAACTTTTGACGTCTCGTAGCGCCACTATTTGTCGTTGCTGACCCCAAATTCATTACGCGGAAATATTTGTCTTCACACTTCTTACACCCTGTATAGTGTTTTATCCAGAGATATGAATAGGCCTGGACATAACATAAGACAAGTGTTTATAAAACACACTACTCTTTATAATAACCCTTGTAATATACATTTCAACCCTAGTTGACACAAAAAAAGTTTAACCCTAAAAGATTGGCTATGTATTTTTTTTAGAAAATATTACCAGAAACCGTGAGAATATGATTATTTAATGTTCGTCCTGTACTCGAATAAGTTCGGTTGTATTAAGATGGTTTTCCTGAATACTTTTCCACTTTCCTTCAGTAGAAATGGTTGTATACGTCCTAAGAATATTAAGATATAGAGTAAGTAACTTGGCAACTTTTGTATCGGACTTAAGACCTTTTTGATCTACCATTTTATTATTATGCATGTATATACACAAGAGAGAAAATAAACCTATTCACTGGAAGCTCACATGAAAATTGGCTATCACATGTGGGTCGGTGAAATATTGCTATCCTTTGATGAAAACTTCCTCATTCCCAGTTTTGACGAAAGTTATGTGTGAAAATTTCGCACGTTATTTTTTAAAATATAATTGTGATTAAGGACAGCATGTGAATAGTTAATAATGTGTCTCTCGGATTTTTGTAAAATTAACCTATGTTTAGAAGATAAGGGAAGTCTTTTTGTAATTTTTTTAAGGTATCCATTTATTTTTATTTTCATTTCCTTTAGATCCCTCAGAGATAAAGATTGTGATAGTGAAAAAAAACTCAATATTTTTGATAAATTTTTGACGTTTCACTGAAAAAAAAAGTTGTGATGCTGTTTGTCTATAGGACAATCGAGGGTTTTCATAGAGTAATTAATTCCAAGGTATTTTTGGAATTAGATATCTAACCCTAAAAAAAGGGTTACTTACTGAAGGGCAAATAGAGTAAACATCGATTTTCTCCAAATCAGTCACTACGAATTTGATTACGTTTTGTATTGAGATAATGTTTTTATCATTGTACAGTTGTATTATTCAAAATTAAAGTATATATTTTGGAATAAATTTTCATAAATAATATATATATTCTGAGCTATTGATAAATATATCTTTTAAATTGAGGTCTGGGAAATCGATAGTTTATTGTTATTCTCTTTGGTAAACAGAGATTCTACTTTTTCCTCAAAATGTTTGGGTAAAAGTGTTTATTATTTTATTTGTGCTCTTTAATAGCATACATTTCTCCTTTTGTTTCTGAAAGAATGTGTATGATTTATTTTCAAATATCTTACAAGTTTTAATTAGATGTCTCCATTTTTAGATAAAGAATCGAAAAAGTCTATGCAGTGCAACGTATCATTTATTAATTAAAAGGTTATCTAGATGTCCTTTCGTGAATAAACCAAGGTATAATTTAATCGTGTTGTTAATTAGTAATTGAAATAAAATATTGATAAAGTTTTATCACAAATTCTGTGCCAAAACAATAATATAATATTTATCACCATTGTGTAAATAGTGAGTTAAAATACAAACCTAGTTTTTCAAGATTAGAGACCTATTTCATTCGTTGACCATCGTGTTTATAAACTAAAGTTTCACAATTTTACACATGAGCTATATTTAGAGACAGAATAAACAACCTACTTTAGATGTAGCTTTTATATGAAACGAAGACATAAACAAGATCCAATTGTTTATCGATGGGTAGTTGTTTTTACACCCAATATCATTGCTGAAGGGATCTGTGGGTCTTATGGAGAAAAGCATTTTCTTCGCTCTCTCTCAGTTAACTGTTGCCAAAGCTCCTCGCTCTCAGTTATGTTGGGAGGTGGTGTGCTGAGGTAATAAGGAACTACTGGCAATCTCGAATAACCATAATTGCGAAACTTATCTTATATTTGAGGGGATATTGACCACACAAAAACGGGAGAATGACAACTCTGTTTCCCAATAGTAAACATGCAGTTTCCTCAGTGATGATATCCAGTGTAGTGTCTTGTTATATCAAACAATTGAGCTCAACAGAATCTAAAAACTTTGCCTTTGTGTGAGAATATAATTGTGAAAATTTTAAGTCGCGTTGAGACGGTAATAAATGCAATTTTGGCACAATTTTTTTGATTAAATTTAAATTTATTATATGCTCTTTTATCTTGGGGTAAAGTGCACTCCTTAAGGTCTGAGTCTTTCAAGTTCAAAACCGATCGTTGTTGATGCAATTTTACTTAGATATTAAAATCCGTTGCACAGCTTCCTTCGGATTGTGACGTGTATAATATTCTCCGAAGTTATATTAAACACCTGTCCAGAAAGATTTGTGGGCGATTTCTCGTTGGCTCATAGAAATACGTGCGTAAAAAACCAAAATATTACTGCACTTTTATGAATTCTATAGTACATTTAATCTAACCTAGATAGGGTAGGTGCGACTAACTTGACGATCAATTAAGTGCTTTCGATGCTCACAATAAATAAAAAAGCACATCAATACAAACCCTCGGGTTGTACACACACTTATTATCACACATCTATTGAATTAATAACAAATACCAATCACATATTATTTTAATTTCCAAAATTGTTTCTTTACAAGACTGTTTAATTTTTTAAAATTTTAAATTATTTATTTATTTTAAATATACCTCTGTTCGGTTAGAATTTTAAATTGTCCAAACAATATTGTTTCTGAAAAAAGCTCTAAATCATCAGAACGTACGGAAATATAGACTATATTTATTTAAAACAATTATATACATTTATTTTAAAATGTGCAGGCCTATTATATCATATTTTAATCGATAAAAACTTTTAACATCCTTACGCATTTTTGGTAATCTAGATCATTAATGTTAATGTTAACCTCTTGACTGTTATGAAATTAAGTAATTTATTATTTGTATTTATGCACACTCATCCGGTGATGGGTAGCAGCTTAAGTTTAAATATGGCCCCAAATTTAATACTGTATATAAATAAAATACTTCCATAATATCACTAAAATATCTAATTGAGTATTAGGTTTAAATTAACATGGTCGTCGAAAAGGGTGTCCGGGATTGTCAAAATTGGAAAATCCTATTTTGGGAGGGGGGGGGGTTTGGACACACATAAAACTTAATTATTCATAATAACCCTGTGGTTTGAAATTATTTTAACGATTAAAACACTTTCATTTTATCCATCCCACAAACCGAGTGTACTACTAACTAACGTGATTATTGTCTAAGGTTATTATTATTATTATTATTATTATTATTAGCACCACGTCATACTATCCATTCGGGTTTTACGCACTTAGCTAATAGCTAGGGTCATTGTGAGATGAAATGGAGGACCTACAGTATAACGTGGAATCCGAACCACGGTGGAGGCCTGACATTCCACACATTCACAAGATGTGATTAATACACTTCTTGTCAGAGGTGAAGGAAGTGTTTAGTAATCAGATAATTTTGCCTAAGAAAAATTATAAATTAAGTGAAACGAAGTAGTATTTAATGTAACAGAAATATGTTGAAGACGCGAGAAAAATGGCCTAAGAAAGAGCGTAATTTAAATAATATAGTCTGTTACAGAACAGAAATATAAATATTAATAAAATTAATAACTTGTATGTGTAACTTTAATGAACGTTGTGCAATATTTACTGCATGCAAAAGTCTGAAATTTAAAAAGGAGTAGCCCTTGTGCACAAAATGTTCACCTGGAAGCAGGAATTTAAAAAATTATTATTAGCACCGCGTCTTACTACCCGTTCGGGTTATACGCACCCCAATTTAAAAAATAAAAATAAAAAAAAACGTTACTAGAGTGTAGTGGGCTAGTTACATATGTGAAACTGACACATTCCATTAAAGTTTAGTTGGATATCGTCTTTTAGTTAGTATAGGACTGCACTTGAGACGGACTAATTATGATTAATGAACAATAACCTAGAAGCCAATAAACAGATTATATATAGAGGTAAGAACATGAGTAATTAACCCTGTTAGATCTCTCATTTATCCCCTGATCAAAATTTCCCTCCTCTGTTGGCGAAAATAAACACTCAATCAACAAGTTTTGCCTGGATAACATTACTAAATATTTTAAAGAGATATTTCTCGTTTTTATTATAGATAGACATATAATTCCACGGACTTTTTTAAAAAATCTACAGCCAGACAGGAATATTCTCGCAGGACTTTATCGTTAATGAAACACATATCCTGTAGTATAGGATTCGTTTTTGTAAATATTTCTGCTTACCATAGCAGTACTCTATGACATTTTACCGATATTTTTACAATCATATTATTTTATATTACTAATTTAAAAAAGTTACACTTTGTAAAGAACGTATTATTCTCCCTTTAGAAAATATTCAGCTAGAGTAGTGCATATTTGACGATAATTAAGAGAGAAAAAACAGTCAATAATATAAACATTAATATGTCGTTAAGGCACTACCGTTATATAAACTGCTTTATTCGCCAAGCCTAAAGATTTTTTTTATCCCAATACTTTCCTTCACACTTAATTTTTTTCTGCTGAGAATCAAGGTGAATTTGAAAGAAGGAATAAACTTGACTAAGAAATAAAAATTTCCACTCCATTTAAATCCTTAACTTTATATGAAGTTTAATTCACATACAATGGTAGACTTTAGTGGAACAACAACCAAAGTTTTTGTTAAATTTATCGGTAGGTAGAAAATATATCACATCATAAGAATCTTGAACTGGATATAAATTATTATAATATGCTAATGTATCTTTATTTTCTTAGCATAAAATTCAAAGAAAATTTCAAAACTAAATAGTTCTAAACTTTGCTTTAATTTAGTGTTTCAAATAGAGAACATTTAACTAATTAAAAAATCTAAAATATTACATACTTATTCAATTAAATGTTACATGTTTATCCTTTAAATATTAAACAATTTTTTTATTGTTTAATATTTCCTTTATTGTTTTATTGCAACTGTCTTTCACTAATCATTTAAGCTACACACGTATGAAATAATTACCTTGATATTTTTTGGGGTGAAGAAGATTAAATCTAGAATAATTGTTACCACATTGGCATGAATAGAGATATGAAAGACGTTGAGGAAAAACTGTCCTCCCCCCATTCGACTAGGCTCAGAACTACAATATTCCAGTGATCGGCACTTCAGTAAGTAAGAGATTGACACCTTTTAATATGTGCTCACGTGATATAGTTTGAGTAAACAACTTTACTGATTTAAGTCTGATTTTATAATAATAATAATAATAATAATACATAGCTGGTTATTGGATTTTAGCACCTCAGCGTATTTGAGATACAAAAATTATAACAATAAAGATATATTATAGTTTTATGAACTTAAAAAGGTTTTAAAAGTGTATGATGTATATTTAAAATAATAGAATTTTTATTCTTCTATTTTTAACATAGTTATTATATTTCTTTATAATTGAATCAGTTTTTTACAGAAAGAATATTAGTGAATTTGTGTGAAACTTCTAGAGAAAGGATAAAGCCCAATGTTGTCGTTTTGATTTTTTGTTAACAATTTATGTATTTTTAAAATGTTTCTTGACTTTGTGAAAATTTCATTATTTTATTAATTTGTTATTTGATTTATAATTATTTTACTTGTTTACAATTTAGCAACAATTCAGATTGTATGTATAAATGTATGTACTACACTGAAATAATTTATATATATTGGCAATACCCCCTATCCCTATCATGAAATAGTTCTATCCAGTCCACCTTATTACATCCTATCCCCATCATGAAATAGTTTTATCCAGTCCACCCTTTTACATCCTATCCCTATCTTGAGATAGTTCTATCCAGTCCACCTCATTACACCCTATCCCAACCTTGATATAGATATATCCAGTCCACCTCAATACTCCCTATTCCTATCTTGAGATAGTTATATCCAGTCCACCTCATTAAACCCTATCCCTACCTTGATATAGCTATATATAGTCCACCTCAATACACCATATTCCTATCTTGAGATAGTTCTATCCAGTCCACCTCATTACACCATATCCCTATCTTGAGATAGTTCTATCCAGTCCCCCTCATTACACCATATATTTTCCAGACTCGTTCTAAGATTATCCTCCCATATGCATCTAGGTCTTCCCAATGGTATCCTATAATTAGTTTTGTTAGTCAATATGATGATATGTTTAAATAATTAATATATTATTAGTGATAGTTTTAAATAAAATAAATTAGAGTGGTAATTTTTTTTTTCTCTTCTCTTTCAAAACCCACAATAACATCAACACGCGAACTAACTCTTCCGTTTTCTTCTGGATAAGGTATTTCTAATTTTGAATTAGGACTAATATTTTGTTAGGTCAAGATACTTTCGTTAAAGTCGATACCCAAATAATAAAACAAAGGGGGAAGATCCCTATCGCAACGAAACTCATTTTTGAAACAATGGGCGAAACAGACCTCTCTTGTATTCCAGACGTTCATTGAACGATCCCATTAGGTATAAAGGAAAATAAGGGAGAAATAGGGCGTGAAGAGGATCGGTAGGAAATTGGATACCATTTCAATAGAAGAGAGAGTGAACAAAATCACAAACAAAAGGAGCGTGAAAACATAATGGAAATACGCCTAAAAGAGGAACTTCAGCGATACATTTTATACTTGGACTGTTTTTATCTGTTGTGGGAGTGTCACGAGGAAGAAAGTTAGAATGGTAGTGGTGGCCCGTCAAGAGCTTTCAAAAGGGGGCGTGGGGGGGGGGGGGGAAAAAAAAC